>JAJJWW010014043.1:0-170818 GCA_023531295.1 Papaver armeniacum | reverse complement strand
AAGTCCCGACCAGCTAACATTTATATCTTAAATTTAGCTTCTGTTGGTGCAACTTATGCCAAATTTAGCGTAAAAAATATGTTCATCCAACAAAATAGATTTTAGGAAATTTCGTGATGACCAAAATTACGAGGCACGAGGGTATATATTTTAAGTTTGAAATTCTTCACGATTGAATATTAGTTTTGCTTCAAATCGTTGATTATGAATCTGCGAACCAGTATATAACAAATCTATTTTTTCATTCATTCGCTTCTTTTTTCTCACATCACAAAACCTAATCTTTAGTTCTTCACTCACCACCACTACCTCGGTCCTTTACTGTGTTTGATTGTTATGTAATTGTTGGTGATTTATTTTGTTTTGATTTTGTAGGTGAAGCGAGACTGGTTCGAACCCGAAAATCGGTATTTCATCTGACTTGATTTGTTTTAAATGGTAATCTACCCTCTCTTCGATTTATGTTATCTGCATTGGTGAAGTGTTATTTTGTCATAGTGATTTAGTCATCTCTAATCTCTATTTGTTTCGATTCGTAATATTTGATTTTCAAATCTTTGTTGATTCTGGTAAAGTAACTTTTGTTTTCCTGGAGTGTCTATTTAGGTGTATCAAGATGTATATTTTACTTTCAAATTTTAAACGACCATAAATTAAGATTAAGATTTAAGTTTACGAGTTTTCAGTTTAAGTCCGTTTTGAAACAATGGAGCAAAGACGATATCAAGATTATATATGCAACAATAGCATTTGGTATGGGTAAATTGACTTTTGCACTAATTTGGTTAGCAATAGCTCATATCTGTATCATTTGTTTGGTTATGGATTTTGCAGGTGTCAACAAACCTCATCCATCGTTTGAAAATGATTTCTTCATTCATAAAAATTAGCAAGATTGGGGTATGGTTTCTTAGTCTCCGTTCATAGTTTTCCTCATTTGTAGGTGGTATTCAAGTCATGGTTAAATGCTGATACAATATGTATTAACTATATGCTTTAATGCAGGAGTTTCTTTTATCTCCATATCATTTCCGACTGGACGTTTTTAATTAGGGTTGATAGTGGAAGATGTTCCGTTCATAATCATGATTAATAAAATTTTAGTGTATCTGGTAGCATGTGGTATTCTTTTTGTGACAGTCTTAGTTGGTAAAAGACTGAAAAACTGTTCTCAATATATAGTACATTTGATAAATATATAGGGTAATTAATTTGTAATACTCTCGATTGTGATCGGAGCAGGTAGTAACTGTAAATTTGTGTGTATTTTGGGATCAAAGTAGTATTTGCATGCCTTTTTATGTTATGTCATATCTCGGATTTTTCTGATTTTTTTTTTTTTTGGGTTTACTTGACTTTTTTGTTGTTAGTTTTCATTGATTTTTGTTATGCTAATTTGATTTTATTCATAATCATCATCTCTTAAAACTTATGAATGTTATTTTTTTTCTTTCAGTTAATTTACTTTGGTTTGAGATATTAGTCTCGGGATGCTTTTATGAGTTCTACTACTGTATAACTTTTTGGGCGACTAAATTCAGTTTCTCTGTATTAGAGGAGAAAGATATACATGTTTCTTCTTGGCTAAACCTTTTAGTATTCGACCATTGCCTCTTCTTAATTATTTTCAACAATTTTTTTTCAATAATAACACCTAATTCTCCTACTACCAACATGCCATCACTCTCTTTTCTTTCTCAAAGTTTGTAGCCGATTAAAAAATACTTCAAATTTGTGTATGCAGAGGTTAAATTAGTTTAAGCATGCTAATTAATTGGTGAACTTGCAGTTTATCTTGATCGAATGGAGTTTCATGATGCGGAGAATAATACATTGCTTGATCGAGTGTAGTTTCATGAATCTAAAAGAGGTAAACAAAATACTAGATAGGCATGTTTGTTGCCGTTCGTGTCTTATATTTGTTGCATTCCTTTTGGATATAAATTAGTCTTCACATCTTATTTTATTTGCATTAGGAAGGAGGGAGATTTTGGAGGACTCATCAAGAATGTTGTTAGGGTGTAGAACCACTCAACCAAGGAATTTCAAGGTAGACACTTCTAATAAATTCAAATCAGAAAATGCATCCGGAATCACTTCTTTTATAACACATTAAGTTTTTTGAAATGTGTAGTGAATGTCTTAGTGGTCGGAGCTCTTAAAGATGACTTATAACGGTCCTTGAACCGATGATAAGTCAATGGCTACCTACAATAGCATAAGTAATATCAATGGGCGGCTAGGATGCCGTACTAATATTTCGTTTTTGGTTGTTTGCAACACGAAATAAGGACTCTAGACTGATCTTTCTTCATTTACCGTTATCTTTGTGTTTAAAGAAGAGATCCGCTGGTGCAGTAGGGCAACCAACAACTACCAACTCATGACACAATACGATAAAAGATGGAATTGCCTCCTAGATTCATGGGTAAACTCTCGGGTGTTATAGGATGATAGTTAAAATGAAGGTCGAAGACACCCTTTTATTATGTGAGTGAACTATACAACCACCATTTTATATATTTTGTTAGCTTTCATGGGAAGAGTCTTGACTTGGTCGATTGTTTTCAACTGTGGTATCTTGGGAAAAGTCCTGTCTTGGTTATTAGCCGTTCAACCCTATTAATAAATCTGTTTTAGCAACTTTTGTTTGACATTTCATACCCTTGATAGCTAAATATTTCATATGCATTCTTGCGAAATTGGAACAAAATCTGCAGTATGTTTTAAGCTCTATGATTTGTATTGTTATCAGCAATCTATAAAGGTGTTGCGAATTTTTTATTTGATTTGTGCTCATGTCATTACAATGTTATTGTTGCTGGGTAGTTCCATTGCCTAATCATGTAAAGTCTAAAGTCTATGCAGATGAAATTGACCGTTTCGTATCCACTACTATGGGCATTTCCCCTTGGGGATTCATATACAAAAATCTATGTGCTCAAAGACCAAAAATGTCTAGCTGCAAACCGGCGATATAATAAAAATGGCAAGCATTTGGTAGGATTGAGGTTAAGTCTTACCTTATGCGTTCGCATAGTAAAAATGATGGTGCGCTTTATTGAATTAGTCTTACCATATGTCCTTTGAAAGTACTAATTGAAAACAAAATCATTATATGTACTTCCAATCTAAGATGATGGAGCTGCTGGAATCACGTAGTTTAAAACTAACTTATCATGTATTATAGGGGAGTATTCCTAAGTCTATTTTGGTTTTAACAAGAAAGTGCTTGATTGATCACATAAATGGTGATAAATTAATGCTGAAAGCATAAATAACATAAAGAAATGTTGTCTGATCAAACTATTGCACTTCCGGTAAGAATTTTGATAGTGTTTGTTTTAATCAAAGTCTTAACGGAGCTTTATTTTTCGTTAGTTTTGGTGGTAGTTTTTAACAAGGATTGGAAGCGCCAACAAATCACTGAAGGAAATATTTCCACTTATAGTTCACTTTTATCATTTTTTCTTCTTCATGCACGACACTGAGAGCGAGGAAGAGAATGACTCGAGTAATTTTAATGCCAGGGAATTTGAAGAACCGAACAACCCGATTACGATAACGGAGAATAGGTAGATAGAACTAGAAAATCGTCACTTGTGTGCTCGAATAAAAATGGTTTTTGTATCTGCATATTTTTTCTTAATAAAGGGGGTTGCCACTATGTGGTGCAGTGGAAGCGTATCTGACTCTAATGTCAAAATGTTGCATAATCGATTCGTTCTCATTCTTCCATATAATCACTTTCTAGGTGATGTGATCTTGCGAGGCGATGTTAGCTTCATTTTTTCAGTTGAAGCTCGCAAAAAATTCAGAAAATAAAAGGTAGTCCTTATCCTCCAAAGACTTTAGAGCATATCCAATGGTAACTTGGCGTGCATCTTTTGTGGAAGTTGTCTTTTCTGATTTAAAGACCAAATTTTCCTTAATTGGAGGAGATAAAAGAAAAACATCTCCAACCATAATTGTATTGCTTTAGTTCTGAACTTTTTCCACCATTGATCTAAATTATGTATTTAATCATATCCATAGATAATGATGAGTAGGATGTTCACATCCTCTAAGAGAACCTCTAAAATCAGAGGATGGCTTTGAGGATGTCTACATAACTACCAGACACATCATCTTAACTTTCTCCCTTCACATTCCCATTGGAGAGGATTTTTTTAGTTAAATCATTAAAAATCCTAGGTGACCTTATATTTAGGACATTTACAATGTCTCATTGGAGATGCTCTTAGATAGTTTGAATCTTCTTGGAACGGAGTGTTAAAATCGCCACTTTGTATGCCCTTGACACGTGAGCAAGGCCCCACCTCATTTATTGGTTTGATGCTTTTTGGCATGAAATGTTAAGAAATTCTCAATCCCAAAGATAGGTCACCCAGAAAGTCAAGGTCTTACGGTGGGTTAAGCAAAAGTGTTTCAGGTTTCAAATGTTCAAGTGATTTCTTATTCAAGTTACCTTTATAGATGCAAATTCTACTGACCGTGTAACTTTTCAAAGGGTAATGTAGATTAATTTGATGCACAAGTCATAGAATGATTTGGCATAGAAAGATTTGGATCTAATGGTTTCAAGGTATGTTCATAAACCCGACATAGTAATGTGAATTTATTGAGAAGGTTTTTGAGCAATACGTGTTGTATTTTTGATACTCTTCTTGGCACTTGAATGATTCAATTGATTATGTGAAGTATTTTCTGAGTTCGGTAACATTGTGTCCTGCAGAGTTGTGTTTCAAGATGGTAAAAGAAGTGGTCCATATATGTCTATAAATATGCGAAATCAACATCGCCCCACCACTGCCCATAGGTATGTTTGTTTTCACCGATTACTTCATTTTATCTCAATATCTCGAACTTTGATATAATGATCATGTGCGTTAGAGTTCTCGCTTCTCTATTAACTTTGAAATTCTGCCATTCAGTTGGGTTTCATATGGGAGAAATTCTCAAATTACATGTTTACATTGGGATTTCAAAACATGGCTATTTAGGAAATGATTATATACCTTGGTTACCTACTCCAATTTTAAATGAAAATGAAGTAAGTTTACCATTTGGTAAGAAATATGTGGGAGCTCCGATCTCGCATAAATTACTTCTTGCACAAGTGGATTAAACCCGATAAGAAAATCGATAATATACATCTCAAATAGCCGCATGTTGCTCCTGGTCAATTATCTAAATGTTACAGTTTATGAAGTGCACAAAAAGAAGAAAAAATGGCATGTTCCTTATTCTCGCTTTAATTTGTTTTTCTTTTCACAGATACATACTTTTAAAAGAGAGCATATACATGAAGGGTGAGGCGGTGAGCAACATTTTTCGCCGAAGTAAATTCGGACCGAAAGCATCCGTGGAAATGCCACAAGATTCGGCGTTAATCCTTGATCCTTTTCAAGCAAGTGGTTTATTGCGGGGCGCCACGGACACGATTTGTATTTGAAACATTAGAATGCACATTTTTGCAATGGTTAACTTCGTATACTTTTGGTTTTATTGCTCTTCGTTAAGTAGGTGACACCATCTTTGAATTCAGCTACATGTGCTTCCGTGGGTCTTGAGGCCCCATCATGGCCTGGCTTTTATAACACATGCGACATAACATAACCGCATTTAGTTAGTGTGCTTTTGCTTAATATTGTTGCCTTTAAGGCCTTTATGATTAGAAAAATACACACTAACCCTATTCAGCGTGATTTCATGAGTATTTTCAAATCACCCAATAATCTAAAAAGACGAACTATTTCTCCGGATGCAATTAGACTATCGTGGTTCGCATAAGTGTATGCGATTAGTCACCTTACAAGCAAGTTGGATTTTGAATTATTTCTTTTTAACCACACGCTTGCATAAGAATTCAAGATTTGGCATTCTCTTGATAAGATTAATTCAAGAATGGTGTTCCCGGCCCAAGACTATGAAGCATGCATCCTTAGTTTGATTGTGTTGGCGGTAGAAAAATGTATTAGACTTCATGGTTTTCATATCAAGAAGGTTGTCTTAATGACAAGAATTAATTTTTCCATTACAATATAAGCAAATCGTTGGTTTCTATATGTGTTCCTCATACTTAATGATTTGTTGTCCGAGGTCGGATGAAGGATGTTAAAAACAGAGTTGGGTATACTAAATGCATCTCATGACGAGTTCTTTAATGATATGTATTTCCAATGAAATCATGTATGGCAATATCGATCGATCAATTGATGAATTTGGGAATCATCCAGTAAGTCTTGAACTTCTCTAATTTTCAGCCAAGTGAAATGCGCAATGGTGTAACCCTGGCAAAGCTTATTATTAATATGGTTGGTAGAAAATAACAGTTGGTCATGTTCACTACATCCGCATTCATATGGTGGCAAATGCTCAAACTCTCGAGTGTTATCATGATAACAAGATTGGTAGATGCCCGACAGGTTTCCAAAATGACCGACACATTCTTCGGCTAAATATGGATACTGCAAGATGCTAAATAGCGGTAAAGTTGTGTCTACAGTGTTACGAACCGCCTTCCTATGAACTGTCGTGCATGAGTCAAATATGGATACCGGAAGATGCTAAATAGCTGTAAACAATCTACAGTGTTACAAAAATGCCTTCCTACAAAACTGTCGTGCACGAGTCGTGATGAAGAATTTCAATAATTTCATTACCATTATTTTAGTATTAATAATTGATACTAAATACGTGGATATGTAGAAGATTTTATGCAACTTTACAAAGACGCTCGACATACTAAGTGAAAACATATGTTAATTATGAAATTAAATCATGCCCGAACCATCAAAACTTATTCAATTAATGGGGACAAACCTCATCATCCTTGCTAACGACAATGGAATATTCACGGCAATGGAAAAAATAGTTGAAGTGTTTATAGATAACAATATTAGAGTAACAAAAATGATGGCATTGCCAAAACTACATGTACCCGTAATGTTTATGTTTAACATAATTTTCGAAGAAAAAAAAAATGCAACTTAAGGAATAATTTTGTTTCGCAAAAAAAAAACGGAAGACTGTGTAGAAAAATACTAATTATAATGGGGAAATTAATGGTCTTTAGATTGATACTTGAAGAAAGAAGCTCCATATGTCTTGGTCTAAAAGCAAATGACAGATTCATTATGATAATGCTTTGGAGAAAGTATATCTATTAAATAAAAACGAAAAGGTAAGTACAACTCCCCGAGAGAATAACTCCAAAACCTACTAAGAAAGACCTGGTAAGAAAAAGAAAGTTTGACACTATAAAAATCACAATGACATGCCAACGTTGATCGAGTTGGATGAACAAGATGGTGAAATGGACGAGATTATGGAGAGGGATCCTGACATGCCACGAGATAGATGAAGAAGGCAATGAAGTATTTACTTATTAATATAGTATAGATTATAAATAGCATAGGTATTTATTTTTAGACACACCACTTTTTTGGAACAATTATTATTTTCCGACAAAGTATATTGTTTAAATTTTCTTAGCCAAAAACGAATTGTGTGGCAACAAGTGCTACCATGGCGTTCTGTTTTTGGGACCACTACTCATCTTAGGGACCAAAGTGCTCATCTTGGATTAGGTTTATTAAGCCGTATCATGCAATTACGCTTAGGTAGTAGTTCAAACACCACTAACAAACATGTAATGCTATCTCTAAAGAACACTACATGCACACTTCTTGCATTTCACATTTATCTTTGTTTTCTTTTGAAAATTGCATTTCACAATCTGCATGTGATACATATATATATATATATATATATATATATATATTCCAAAGCTTTGCCAGACAAAGTCGTTGGATAGGACAATTTTCTTATTAAAAAATGGTTGGACAAATTAAACATGTAATTATGTTCAACTGCAAATAAATATACACATATAACATTTAATTATTTATATTTTCCCATAAAATTAAGTTTATAATACTAAATTTAAATCATCAAATCACTATATAGCTAAAGAGTATTTGAGTAGCCTATCTCTTTAAAAAAATTAAACTAATCATAGTGTTCAAGAAAAATCTATTGCATTTGTCCACGGGTGCGGGCGAAGCCCTGCCATGCTAAATTCAATGATCACACCTAACCCGGTGCGTAGCACGTGTTACATTCAATATTACGAAGTACATGAAAAAGATGAATTTTCTCCCTAGAAAGGTAGAGAATTTAGCGTAGTGGTCTTCTTATTGGTTTATTATTGATGTAATTTTCAGAAAGAGCATGTTGATAGGGGCAAGCGATGGGGGGATTTGGAGAATTTGATAAAGAAATTCCATAGGAATTCGAGGATGGAATTGTATCTATTGGTGGGTACAGTGTTTCAGGGTAATTATTTCCCACTGTACATTATGGTTCGTAATAGTGTTTACTAGATAATTTGTACTCATGAGTTTTTTCTTTCTACCATGTGTCGTTGAACTACGAAAGCAACAAAGAAAAGTACCCGAAAAACATATGTACGAGGTGAGTATTCGTGTCACATATTGTTCCCGGGACTTGCTCGGAACAACACGCACGTATTACGTATCATAATTCACTGTTTCATAAAAGGCAGTGAAAATCATCTTCATAGTCTTCCAATCTGTTATACTCCTTAAGTCCTTCGATATTTGTTGTGGAACCAAACTCACCTAAGCAAGACTTAAACATATAAAAACTAGATATAAGTGGAAGGCCCTTCATGATCTCGGAAGACCGGACATTTGATGCCCTAATGACAATCAATCATGACTCTTTTAGTTTTTTAGCTTCCAATTGAGAGCTTTATATTTATCATTACCTCACTTGCAACCACAAAAAATAATTACACAAGTTACGTACTCAATTTACGGATTTGTTTTTGTCACATTTTAATCAACCAATATTCTTAAAAAAGATAATGGTGTTATCAGGTCTGATTTGGGTTAAAAGGGTATTTTCATATGATCTATTGAAGCTTCTCTATTTATTTGTATTTTGATTTTGATGTGTAATTTGGGTTTGTAATTTTTCAATTTAAGTAAAGAAAAAAGTAGGGGAATATCCTTATAGATTTAATAAGGACTTTTTGGTTCGCTAAAATCCTTCATATTCATTCCATAGAATTAAATAAAAGTTCTAATCATTTCATGTGAAAAAACAAATTCTACTTAAATCAACAAAAATATAAGAAATTGGTACAAAAAATCCATACACTGGATTATGAAAGGGTATCAAATTTTTCTCTCAATTGAAACTAATCATACTAATCAAATTTATAAGATTTTTGTTAAATATTTAGATGTGTCCCCACGTGCGCCCCGCCACTCCGAATAAAAAAAATTCCATCAGACCCTTTGCATAGATCGAATCAAAGATCTAAACGTGACCAGTAAAGAAGAAATTTAACGAGAGGAATGATTACCCATGTCGGACGAGGCAAAAGGGTTCAAACCAGGTCCAATAACACAAAGATTTTGAGAAACTAAGATTGAAGATGAAACAGATGAATAAAATAAAGTTTAGAAAACAAGTTCGAAAAGATGTGCAAAAACATGACAATAAATCAGCCTTATAAGCTTTCTCCTTGAAGAGACTAGATATATATATGATATCATATACTACTTTTGTTTTCTGACTGAACTTCGCTCATGGGCCTTTCCAAAGCTTACTCCTTGAAGAGGCTAAAGCTTATATGGAGGACAAGTTTTCTCATTTTTCTTTTTTATTAAATAACTGGACAAGTGTTCTCATTGGCCATCAAAATTTTTGGTAAATATATGCATCATAGTCTTTTTTTCTTCAAGATAATACTTCAAAATTATTGTTCATCAATAATCAAAATTAATATATTTAGTTATTTTGAATTTAACATGTTTCTTCTTGATATCATAGTATCATAATTTTATTCCACACTATAGGAACAGGCGGTGCCACTTGGGATAAATATGGGACCTTAAGTATGTTTTAAGTGAACCTTAAATCTGTAACATAATAATATCCAATTCCGTTTCTCATGTATAAATAACATAATGATCTACCAGTTGAGTTCCATTTTCAAAATCCTAAATGAGGAAAGCAATTTCGATCGTTTTCAAAATCCTAAATGAGGAAAGCAATTTATATATATCGATCTTTTCTTTCAAGTTAACATTGGAGGAATAAAAAAACACATGACGACAAATTAGCTTCTAAGATTTCTCCTTTATGGAAATCATATAGTACTTTTAGTTTCTAACACAAATTCGTTTACGGGTCTTTCCAAACTAAGATAAAGCTGATACGGGGGACAAGTTTTCTCATTTTTGTTTCTTTTAATAAACTGGACAAGTGTTCTCATGGACTATCAAAATTTTAGGTAGATTTATGCATCTTTATATTTTTTCAAGATAATACTTTGAAATTATCGTTCATTAATTAAATAAGAATTAATATATTTAATTATTTTGAATTAAATATATATGTTTCTTCTTGATATTATAGTATCATACTTTTATTCAACAAAGAGGGTACCACATGGGATGATTATGGGATCTAAAGTATGTTTTAAGTGAACCCTAATTTGTAACGAGTGGTGGAAGTTATTAATATCTTGGAATGAACCGATCACAACTTCATAAAAAGTGTGGTTTAATACTAAAATTTAGTAAAGAAGAAGTTTTGATGAATCGGGGAACAAGAAAACGTAAGAATATGTGAAATAGTGGGATTCCCTTTTAAATAATGCAACATAATATGCATCAGTTGGAGCTCCAGGTTTATCAAAGAAAGTTGCAACAATATGTGAAAGTTAACACTTCACAATGCACATTTGATTTAAAGATGTCCCAATAAATCTGGGCCACAGGTGCGGGGCGAAGCCCCGTCTCACCAATCGACAATTCGTACTAGACCCGGTGCGTAGCACAGGTCAGATGAATTCCAATCATGGAAACATCCTACGATTACATACATTAACCCGTGAATATTAATATAAAGAAAATTCTATTGTTAAGCGTCAAAAAATTGCGTAAAGGGAAAAACATTGTATTCTCAAACGACTATAGTATCGTAAAATTCCTGTTTTGTAGTTTAAACATTGTATTCCCATAAACATTGTTTTATTATATGAAGACCTAGATTTATTCCGTATCCATCTCCCATGTATATGGTGAATTTCAACTTATACATAAGCCATATTCTATTTCTCGGTTTTTTATTTTCAATTGCACTTTTGGTTGCTTTCTTTTGCTCCAACTCGACTGACAATTTGTTTATCTTATTCATTAGGGAGGATGTTTTTCGCACGGATTTCAACAGTTGAGATACGTAAGGCACTAATTTTAGAATTTGAAGACTTTGAAAGTTAATAAGCAGATTCATATATATATATATATCTTTCTATGCGGGTATTTTATGGTGTTCATGTTTTGTTCATTATCATCTCCCTCAAAAGATCATAACCCTAACTCAAGAACGTTTTTTTCCCTTGATTTTGTAGGTTTGTTTGTTGTCCTCGAGTTATTTGTTCTCCGTGTACGGCATGACTATTTTAATGGTTGTTTAGTTAAGTTCGTTATCTTCTGTGTTAATCATCTTCTTGCTTGGTTGCTTTTTTCTTCAATTTTTTGATTTTGTACTGAGTGAACTAAGGTGGGGTTTTACGCATTACTATCCACCACGATCTTTTTCTGTAATAGTGGTTGGTATTGATTTAGGTTAATCGATATAAACCGAGAGTGCATTCAGTGGCGGAGCCACATGGAAGGGTGGGTGTGCAATTGCCACCAAGCCCATTTGGTTTCGAAGCCTAATTTTTCATATTTTAGCCCAAATTACCTATTTTAACCCATTTTGCAACCCCTTAAATGTCCACCCATTCATAACTTTCCCACCCAATTCTCAAAACCTGGCTCCGCCCCTGCAGTCCATTATCCCATTCGCCTGTCTTTTCCATAACACATTAAACTCTAATTAATTTTTTGGTTGTGTACATTAGATTAAATAGGTGAGTTCACGGGTTTTATAAAGAAATTTTTTGGTTGTGATCTTTGATGGTGTGTACAGGAAGTTTAAAACTCAGGAAATTCAGACTTTCTTCACGATGAGTTTATGGGAACACATTCAAAGAATTTCCTCGGGACTGTACTAAGTTTTTTTTTTCGTATTTTTCAATCTAATAATATGTTTTGATGTTCAAATGACGTGATTTATTACTTATGCATCTGCGGCTGGGACATGTCTGTTATTGAATATGAGAAGAAATAACTCGTGATAGAATTTCGAGCATAGACATGCAATGGAAAAGAATTTCAAAATCTCACGAGGTAGAAAAGTAAGCAAGGAGATGGCAAATGCTGAAAAGAGAGCACGATCTTCCGCAGATGTTGGTGATGCTGGAAGGTCCCTCTTAGTATCAAGCTTAAGATATCTAACTAAAAAACTCCCTCAAACTCACCGAGGATTGTTTTTTTTTATGGGTTTGTTATTGTTTTCCAAGTCTTCATGTATCGGAGTTCTATTAGTCTCTATGGGTATATATATATATATGTACTTGCAATACTAGCCCACCATTTCCTTATCTAAGATGAGAGATTTATCAAATTCTAATGTTGATGTTGGGTGTCTTTTGTTGTTGTAAGTAAGAGAAAAATGATGTGGTACAAAGACTTTGACAATTATGATAGCTGGACAAGTAGCTAGGTTGATGCTTAGCATAAAAACTATGTCGACAATATTAAAAAATGTGCCTACGTAAAACAATTTTTACGGGAAAATTTTACGCTAACGCCATCTTATAATATGCATATCAGTTGGACCTCCAGGTATATCAAATAAAGCTGAAGATTCAATATATTCTAAGAAGTTTGCAACAATATGTCAAAGTTAACACTTCATAAAGTTTACATTTGGGTATTTCTAATAACCAAATACACGTTCGATTTAAAGTTGTTTCAATGAATCTGGACAACGGGTGCGGGGCGAAGCCCCGCCACACCAATCGGCAATTCCTACCAGACCCGGTGCGTAGCACGGGTTACATACTAGTACAAACTTAACAATCAAAACAAACAACTTGTACTAGAAATGGAGTTAAATATCCTGGCTTGATTGGGTATACCCAAACTAATTGGGGTATACCTAATAAGACAAAATTGGGTCATTTTGAAGTAAAACCAAGCTACCCCTAACCTTGTATTTTCTAAATGGCTAATATGCCCTTGTTTAATTAACATTAAAAAATTTGATTAACTTAATTAATTGAGTTTAGATTAAAATTTTGAAATTATGAATTCAGTAGTCTTTAACCCGTCTTATGAGTTCGATTTGGATCAAAAAAAATTGTTTTGAAAATGTGAAAGGTTGGCAAGGTCGACGGTTGAATAAGGTGCATGGTAGACGTTTTAATAAGATGCCGACCAATTATAGCCGGCATGTCTACGGATAAAGAACATGCCGACTATATCTGACCGGCAAAGGTGCAAGTGGATGAAGAACATGCCGATTAACATATGGCCGGCAAGGTCGATATAAAATACCCTGCCGATTATAAGAGTTTTGACATACAGAGAAGGTGTTACAAATGCATGATTCGTCGGCAAGGTACTAATTTCATAACCTGCCGACTATATTTTAGTCGGCAAGGTATAGAGATGGATATCTTGCCGACCCTGTAATTGCTAAATTCGGAGATGAAAAGTCGGCATGTTATTCAACCTTATACCCTGCCGACTATATTTTGGTCGGCAAGGTCGACAAAAAATACCCCGCCGACTTTTGGTTCGTTTTGATTCTTCGTTTTTTTTTTTTTTTTGTTTTTTTTTTTTTTTTTTTTTTTTTTGTTTTTTTTTTTTATTTCACATGTATAGTTAGAGTGTAGAAGAAGGATTTTGATTTTTTTTTATATGTTTTGGTCGGCAAGTTTTTTTAGTATGGGCAATTTGGTCTTTTAACACCTTTTAGACACCCCTTAGCACACTACTTTGGATGGGAACAAAATGAGTATACCCCAATTAATCTGGGTATACCCCGATTAAGCCAGGTTAAATATATTACGTCCAATTTGAATTTTAATTTCAAACAAAAAATCCATAAATTCACAAAAGTGGTAGTTTTTGAGTTTAACCCAGATTGTTATTACAAAAAAAAATAAAAAAAAATCAACTAGCGTAAATGCAAACAAAAACTTAATTATTTGTGTTTTTTAATCTTTTCATTCAAGTGTTAATCTTTTATATGTTAAAAAAAAATAAAAAAAGGAAACAGGGTTGTTTTCGATGGAAGCATTAAAAAATTTAGGATTAGTTTGTGTTTTATGTTAATGATGTAATTAATAGCATATTGTGGTATTAACATTTGTGATTTTATACCGAGGAAATCAATCGTTTATGTTTTCTTAGCCTAATGATTTTTTCTCTCGGTATTCTTGGACCTATTGGTAGCATTGGAGGCAAATCAGTAAATCCTTAAATTTCATTTTCAGAGATCGGAGAAATGATTAAAATATGTTTATTTTTATTAATTAGTCTTTAGATGTTTGTGCCAAGAAAAAAAATTAGAGTGGCGTACAACAAGCATAAAAGTAAGAATTTCGGCATCCATAAAGTTCTTAATATGGAGTATATGAAAGGAATGGAATAAGATTGTTTTTATGGGAAAATCAAAATCTCAAGAAATTATTCAAATCATTAAGTCCTCCTTAATATTGTGATATTCAAACTTCGATAATCTTGTGAATATCCCAACTGTTTCTGCTTTTTGGAAGACTTGTATTCTACATTCATTTTCTTGTCCTAAACAATATTCAAGTTTTCATTTATCATGATAACTTTTTTCCTTCTATTTTTTCTAATAACTCGGGATATATTTTCGCATTAGGCTATCAAATATGGAGAATAACTATTTAAGAAATATAGCATCAACTTGTTTACTTCACTGGCATTCTCGAAGGTGCCACAAAAGCTAATTTTATACTTAAATCTTCTGAAAATCTTTAATCCATGTACGTTGATTCCACGTGAATGAACTAATAAAAAAATGGAGCATATGTGCCACATTAACCTCTGATAAATTGACAGGTGGCAACAATATTTATGAAAACCACACAGATGTAGAAACAACCTCAAAAATCAATAGTATACAAGGTTCATTTCTTGTGGGTGTTGTCACATAGAAGATTATTAAATTTAGAGCATTATTAACCATAAAGAGCATGTTTTATTATAAAGAAAACAACAACAGATACTAGTTATTCATATCAATTGCTTCACTCATTTTACAGTTTCCTCCGATATCTCATTGCTTATTTTCTTTCCTTTGCTGAATATGGCATAGAGAACTCACTCGTTCATATCTCAAGGTATTTACGTTCTTTAAAATAAACAAACTCATATACATATAAGTTCTCAATACATAATACATGTGTACTATAGATGAACATTCATGACAATTACATGTCAAATCGGTTTACTAACCGATCATGTACTCTTTTCAATGAATGAAAAACAATTTTTCATCAAAGAATACATGAACCCAAGTCAAAATTGTATCGTGGATCAAATTGGAATGAGACCTACATACACATTTTCAATGAGAAGGTATACGCTTCTGATTCATGTCCAATAATAACTTGGTGTTGATTTTCTAAATAGGCTTGCCAGAAAATATTTATGCAAAATGACTTCATAAATAACATGTCATCAATAAGCAATAAAAAAATAAAAATCGTTGCCACTCATGAATCAAAAGTGTCGTAAAAACATACATTTCAAGTGTACGAGTACTAAGTTGACATTCATTTTTTATTTTTATTTTGTTGACCGGATTAACAACTCGAATTTGCATATGCATGTCTAATCGAGTAGTAATGTTGTTAAGATGTTAATATAAACTACCTCTGAGACTAGGGTATATCACAATTTCTATCAACTGATAAAAGATAACATTTTGAACATGAACATGTAATAATTGTTGGATATTTTCAATAACATGGAAAATAAATTCAACCTGTTTTCTCTCTTTCTAAAGCATCATCAGAATTACTTTCTAGTGTGTTCTTGATTGGGTCAAGGGGTACAAACCTTGAATCCAATTTTCTGTTGTAGGGCTTTCATTGTATCAAGGCATTATTTCGCATACCTGTTGTAATCGCCAATTGATATTGGGAGGGTATAAATAATCGTCTAAAAGAAATCTATACGAGCCTTGAAAGTTAAGAGTACAACAATTTCTTTTAGTGCTATATCATCCTCTGTTTTTAACCAATTTTTACAACAGTTTTAGACGATTACTTTCGACGATGGAGGGTGAAACTGATTCTGAAAGATTTACTTGGAGGATACAACGACAGAGATTGGCTCAGTCAGAAGTTTTGGCTTAAGACGAATCTGAAGACAATATCCGTCCCCTATGTTACTGATAGGGACCACTGGGTTTCGTTTTAGCTCCCTGCGGCTCCCTAAACAGTTAAAGAAAGTATATTGGGGTGTGTCGGATAAGTGCTGCCGTAACCAGTTACGAAATCTTTGTTGTTCGTCTGGTAAAGTTTTAACTCATCATTATTGGAATATAAAGAGAGGAATTTAAACTAGAAGAACCGGAAGGGAAAGAATTTAGAGAAACCGCCCTTGTGGCTCCTCTCTGCCGCAAACGATTACAAGAATTAATTTGTGTGTTCT
Source organism: Papaver armeniacum (assembly GCA_023531295.1). Classification (NCBI taxonomy): domain Eukaryota; kingdom Viridiplantae; phylum Streptophyta; class Magnoliopsida; order Ranunculales; family Papaveraceae; genus Papaver; species Papaver armeniacum. The sequence continues at coordinate 154,190 of JAJJWW010014043.1, read as the reverse complement.
GGATCGAAATCATCTTGGATCAAACGTTGAACTGGAACTGCAAAGAAAGGTTAGTACCATTATTCAATAATACACTGAAGTTAACATCTTGACACGCAGAGGTCATATAGTGTATCTGATAGTAATTGATTATTTGCATCTAAATTGCGTGATCAACGATTTGGTGGTTAATGGCCTTATTAGTAGTTATTTTTCCCTTGTTTATATTCAAGTATGAACATGTTGATAGAATTAAGTGGAAGATGACCGGAGCAACCTTTCAATAGATTAAGAATGAACAATTTCTTTTTCTGTGGTTATGGGGATTTGAGGTAGTTATCAAAACTACTAAGAGAGGTTATGTAGTAGTGGACCATTACCATTAATGGCCACAGCCAAATACGAAGATTACTGTCATATGGATTTGAAGATTCCTTTGTGGAATTAAACGTTGACATAGATCAGTGAGATATATGTTATGATGCCCCACTTAATAATGTGGTTGAACCTTTACCCAGACAAGTAAAACAGGGTACCCAAATTAGGAGATTGACTATGAACCAGTAACTGTTTTTTCAAAATTCCCTGTGAAGTGGCGGCGAAAATCTAACCAGAAGAAAATGGGAACCTGAATTTCATGATCCATATACACATAATACATGTAGTGCTTTGAGATTGGTGTGCATCACATATGTGATTGATAAGAGCAAATCCTTTTGCACAAATCGGTGTTTAAATTTTGAAGAATTCACATTTACGTCAATTGCTCAAGAAAATGCCATGGACACTAGTTAGTTGTATGTATATGGGTATGAATAACAACTTCAAAATTGAGAAAATGTCAGCATTCTTATTATGGTTTTTTCGATCTCTTAAATTGAGGTATGCTTTGGGTGTTTTAAAATTGCTCATAATTTGTTTGATTAGATGTCTGCAAGAAATATCGTTTCTTGGACTAGAATACCCAAAAGGTTTTGCATAAAGGAGCCCAGCGACTTTCTTTTCAATCATAGTTCTTATTGTCTAATTAAATATGTTTGTATGATTGTCCAACTTGAAAGTCTTATCCCCGCAGTTCTCGGACTTCGGTATACCGACCCTTGAATCAAGGCAAAGTGATTTCATGATAAATGACCATGAAATATGGGGAGTATTTATATGACTTTATCATACAAATTTCCTAGTATTGTAATCCGTCGATAAATTGTCGAGAGAACAATTTTACGACATGAATATAATTCTTGCGATAAGAATTATATGGTTCCAAAATTTGGATGGTATGTCTTAAATGACATCGAAAGGAAAGTTGATACCGGTTAACATGTAACGTAGTGGAAGATTGGGCAGCCGATCAAATATCCAACAATGAGTGTTACGATATTACCGATGCATAAATTGTGAACATTTACATTACATAATGTAAAATGTTAAATAGACATTGTCTATTTTTTGGGTATAAATTTGTAGAGGATTGGGAATGAGCAAGCAGAGGATTTACTCATCGTGATGAATACTTGTTGAAATAGCAAGTAAGTTGCATACAAATTTTACATGCCTCTAGTGAATGTTAATTAAGACTACTAGAGAAGTTACAAATAATTTTATAAAATCTAAGAAGAACATTTTAAATAATGTTGTTTGAATTGACTTCATGAGTAGATGCACGTAAGAGGAAGAATGGCTTAGAACCTTACTTGTAGAGATCCCATTTTCGGAAGAAGCCATCTCAAACGGTCTTGATTAATTGTGAATCAGGTTATGATCTATAACGTCTCTAACAAAGACTTATAATGAAAAATCAAGACATACAAGTCTTGTACATTGAACGGTAAGTCAATTACTCAAGAAGGGAGTAATTGCAGTTAGCCATTGAAACGAAGAAAAACTTGGCAGACATATTTATGGAAAGTCTCCAAAAGGAAATGTTTTCAATGAAGTATACGAAATGGGACTAAGGTCTGCAGGAAGGAAGGTTGATCACCCATACGTAAAACCCAACCTATGTTTTGAAAAGGATAAACAAGGTTCAATGTGGTACCAACAAGCTATGGATGTGATTATGGTGCACTAAGTAAAAACTTCTCATTTCGTTTAGTGCGAGGATTCTAAGAAAAAGGGATGGATGAAAATCCTTAATAAGTCTAACTTTTATCACAAGGTGTCTCGTAGAAAAACCTTCGAGACTTACCTATATGAGTATGGAAATCAGGCCTTTTCCTAAGAGAAGAAGACCGTTCTCTAAAGAAGACTCATGAATCCAGGATATAACACATGGCCATTAACGTGCTGATCTACAGAACACAAAATCTCTGAAATCGGTATGTGGAGATTCCGGTTTTATCACATGGGGTACTTGGTTCAAGACTAGTTTCACCATTGAACCTCGATAAGTCTTTGAATTTCTTGCACTAAGTGAAGGTTCAAATCCAAAAGATACCTATCATTTATGTACTGTTTTCAACGATGATGCTTATTTCCCAACTTTGCTTGAACTACGTTGGCTTGATCCCACTCGGGATGGATATTAATCCTTAATAAGTCTATTATTGTCTACAGGTGTATCGCACAAACACCTTAAGAGACTTACCTATATGAGTATGGAAATCAGGCCGTTTCCTAAGAGAAGAAGACATTCTCTAAAGCAGACTCATGAATCCAGGATATAGCACATGGCCATTAACGTCTTTGAGCCTCACGAACACACAATCTCCGAAATCGCATGTGTGGAAATTCCGGTTTTATCACATGGGGTACTTGGTTCAAGACTAGTTTCACCATTGAACCTCGATAAGGCTTTGAATTTCTTACACTAAGTGAAGGTTCAAATTCAAAAGATACCTAACATTTATGTATTGTTTTTCAACGATGATGCTTATTTCTCAGCTTTGCTTGAACTACGTTGGCTTGATCCCACTCGGGTACGTAGGCAGTCACTTGAGTGATGCAGCCACTCCGGTTTTGTAAGTTATACTTTATTTTTTGTTTTGGTTTTTGAAAATAGGGGGAGATTGTTGGATATTTTCAATAACATAGAAAATAGAACGATTTTCGTTTTTTGGTTTGCCACTACAATGGGAAGCATCCTGTGCCAAATAGACGAAATGGATGTTAGTTGGATATGAAATGGCATTTCCAAAGAGTGTGATAGTTCACAAAAGACACATCCATTCCCATTAGACACTATTGATGTCTTTTGGAAGTGAAGAGGCATCTCCAATAGGAATGAGTTCCCTATAAGTAGTGATGATTTGTTTTCATTCAAAAAAAGGAAGAACATCAAAGACTTTCTGTTTTCTCTCTTCTAAGCATCATCAGAATCCTATTCTTGTGTGTTCTTGGTTGGGTCAAGGGGTGCAATATTTCGTATACCTGTTGTAATCGCCAATTGAAATTGGGAGGGTAGAAATAATTGTCTAAAAGAATCTTAATCGAGCCTTGAAGCCGGAAGTACAACATTTCTTTTCAGTGTTATCATCCTCTGTTTTTTAGCCTAAAATTTCCAACAAACTTCCCCTGTTTTTTGGTGATATTTTGCAGCCGTTTTTTAGCTAACGTATCTTCAGTTTAGCAACCAAGGACAAATTTCTCCTTTTATACTGATTTGGTAGAGAACAAATCCAAATTGTTACAAATTGGTAGTTACCATTAGGGAAACAAATTTCTTTGGCGTGACTGCAGAGGAAGCATTGTCTGCGACACATAAGAGCATAATACAGGACATGTGCAAATACAGTCGACAACAACTGAGTTGTTTTCGCAGCCTCTTATCCCTTATACCTATATGGTTTATGGTTACGAGACTGCACCCTAAGTGGAGTTTTCTTCAGCGAGTGCAACATATGCCAAGACTTGCCAAGAATGGCCAGGTAGGTTCATCCATCCCGGCACTCGCTCAACCGTGTACCTCTGCGCCTTGAGCATACACTCGACTCTAAGAAGAGACCTCGGTCGCCCAACCAGTGGTATAACCTACATATATAGTTGGGAATCCAAGGTATCTCCCACGGATAGGCTTTCATGGGCCCCAAATTTCCATGACTCAGGCTTCAGGAGCGGTGTAACCTTCCCCCTGAGCCATGTCGAGAGATACCCCCTTATATGACACACTTTAGGTCTTACATTTGCCTCTTACGAAATGTTATTCGCGAACTAGGGTGTACGCCATAAAGGTTCGTCCCATTCTTTTACTCATTCATATGTGTTAAATCATTCAATCATTCATGTTTCATTTGTTGTATTTTCATTTTTCTTTCTTAACTGAATTCCCATATACTCCAGGCTGCGAGATTCTCGCACATCATTACTTCAATTGCTACTTTTTCTCTTGTTTTTGTTGATTATTCACTTCTTATGCCTTTTGTTCCTCATATCTTTTGCTCCTCTATTATCATAATATTCGCCTATCTCTAGGTATTCACCTCGCGAGGTATGTTCAGTGCTTACTTCTATAGCATTCAACATCAGCTTTTCTTTCTCCGCTCATCTCTCACATGTTGCTTCCATCCTTTTCTTTTGGTATTTCTTTCTTCGCAGCTTTTCTACATCGACCTCATGACATTGTTGCGACTCCTTCCAATCTCCTTGTATGATACCAATACCATTTGGATGTGGAAATTTTATACATTGATGATATGTTGATGCGATTCCCAAGATTTCATGAAGCCATGGCCTCCCAATCAGCGCATTATAGGGAGATTCCACGTCAACCACACAGTAATAAAATATCAGCTTGATAATCCTTGTAGAGGTATTCTCATGTGAACCTCTCCCTTGGTTTGTTTGCAGTGCTATTAAAGCCATATATCTTGTATGTCGAGGGGATCAAATCCTCATCTTTTCCTCCCATCGTCTTGTAAGTATGGTAGAAGAGAATATTCACCGAACTTCCGTGTCGATTAGAATTCGGTTGATCGCCCAAGAAACTTCTCGCCTCATCATCTTCTCCATCCACCTGGTTTCTGGGTTAATCTCTAGTTTCACAACCAACGGCTATCATGTGTTTCTCTTCCTTTTGGCACTTCATCTGCAGAGAAAGAAATAATCTTCACCGCCACTTTTCTAATCGCGGCGTTCTCGCTGCACTCATTATTTCTTTATCATTAGCATCTCTCGCAAAGACTCTACCGAGCACGTTGTCATGAAAATCTTCTATTGTGCGATAGGAGTGGACGATAGAGTTGCAGTTCAAATTTCTAGCTTTTGTTCCAACTTCTATAACAAATGTTTCCTTTCCTTTTGCTGACACTGTTCTGTGCATCTCCGGTGGTGGTGGTAACGTCCGCCTGTTTCTTCTCCCTTTAGAAAGTGACTTAGCTTCCCCGATCAATCATCCTCGAGAATAATTCTCTTTATGTTTCTACAATCGTTTGTTTGATGCCCATGGAAGCGATGGTAAGAACAAAATTCGTGACTTCTATCGCCTGGTGGTGGTTCCATTCCCACGTTCCAAGGTGCTGGTACATTTTCCATCACAAGTATAGCTTCCCATATCTTTTCCACACTAGCATTCAGTGGAGGCATCTTAATCTCTTCCCATACTATTCTGCGACTTCTCTGCCTCCACGGTTATTTTGCCTTCGTCCACCGTATGTTTCTTGCACATGATCTAGCCTCTGAATCTTATTATTGCCGTCACGGTTGTAATAGTTCCTCTCTCGCTCAAATTCCTCTTGATCGTGGCTTCCCATGGCTACCATCTTCTGCCGTCCTCATCGCCTTTCCTTGCTTGCCGTCCTTGCGAAGTACTGTACTTTGTAGTTATGGGTGGGGGCGGCAAACTTGCGTTGCGACATTCGAGCTTGTGTTATTGGTGGATGGGAATTCATTTCATTACTGTCTTTCTTAAGGCGATATATTCCTTCACTTGTAACTCTGTGATTCTTTGCCATTATTGATTGTATTTTGATTAAAAACTTGAATATGCAATGTGATTAGTCGCAAAGGCATTCACAAATGAGAGGATGAGATATCTTTCCTCATTCAATCTTGCCATTTCGCTACATGGTTTCTCCATCTTATTGTCAACACCTTAGCTCTGCTTCAACCCACTTTTTTCAACAGATACATCTTCAATGCACATTGTGAAAGGCTGTGTATGTATGCTCCCAGGAATGTGGCTTGTAAGTGGTTAAATGATGTGATTGTGTTCCTTGGCAGACCTTCAAACCATTTTAGTGCTTCTCTATTAGACTTGATGCGAAATATTTGCATAGTATAGCATCATGATTCTCCCACTGTAACATACATCTCATATAAGCCTTGATATGTTTGTAATCAAGAGGTTGTTTCCATCAAAGATGTTGGTTAACGGTGTAGATTGCACTTAGGATATTTCCTTACATCTCGTATTCTGGGGCCATTGAAGGGATTCTTTATGTGCTTCGTGATATTTGCCTCTAATTGTCTCTTCCTCCTTCCCTTCTATTTATTCAATAATCCTCTCCATTTCAATGGATTACTCTTAAGATTTGTTCATTGTCTCGGAGTTTGATTCTCATGGTCTTTTTAACTCGCTTCTCCTCCTTCTTCATTCGTGTCTATTTTGACCTTCCCGCTTCGTTATTTTCTCCTCTCTTTCCTCACGCTCTTTCTTTCGTTTCTTTAATTAATTCGCACGCCATTATATCGGTTGTTTCTCTCTTCTTGGAAGTTTGTCTCTCGGCTCTCATCGCACCCTCTCATATTCTTCATTAATATTTCTATTGGTACGATTTTGTTCCCTTCTTCTTTAGCAGTTTATGTGGATTGTTGTTCCAGTTGCCTCTTCCTGATCTCTTGATTTTCATTTACTCGCTTTCTTACCCTTTCTCTCGCGAGCCGCTTGCCCTAATGTAGTGGTCTCTCAATGTCATCTCGATTTCGGTTTCTTCTCAAATTCTTCTCTCCAGGTACAAGATTATTCTCCTTCGTTTAGTCGTTAGGTTCTTGGAGTTGTATGTTTCCTTGATTTTCCCTATTCCACTCATTTTGAAGATTTTCTGGTCGAGAATATAACGATCTTCTATTTCCCCTCTTCTCTCGCCATACTCTTGTACCTGATTTTTGTGTTTCTTCCCAAGACAATCTGATTGACAAACTCTCCTTCTTTCTTCCTATTCGATCTTGTTTGATCTCCGCTACTTCTAGATCTCCTATTTTGCAACCTCATATTTTCCACGTTCAATTCATGATTCTGTCTTGTCAAGTTTGCTCGCTCCCTCGCTCTAGTCGCCTTTCTTCGTGTATTGTTTGTCTCAATCTTTCTAACGTCGCCTTAGCTTCTTCTCGTTTCCTGATTCATTTTCTCCATTCATTCCCTTGCTGCCTCTCCTGTCCATTATTCACCAAATGCCGCTCCTCTTCCCTCTCGTCTTGAATCGACCTCCAAGTATGTACACTTACTCTATCATAATCCCGCGGCCGCGTTTGCTACCAGGGGAGATCGGTGGCTGGTTTTGATCTTCTCCATCGTTTCTCATATTTATCCTTGACGTTCTCCGTTTCATTCCCTCCTTTCTCCCGACAAGTCTCACTTCTTCTTACAATCGTTAGTTTGCCCTTGTACATTTCTTCTTCTAGCCATTTTCCTTTCCAATGAACTCTTGAGTATCTTCTCCAAACCTTTTCTCTGTTAATCCAAATTCTTTTTTCCAATTTCTGTCACGTCAATGATCTCGTTTCGGCGCATATGTAGTAGCAAGATTTCCCCACTACACCCCCTTACTTCCGATTTTACTTAATTAATCCATTGAAAAGATGTAAGATCAAGAATATTTATTGATTGAATTCATGAAATGTTTACACAGGAAAAATAGAATTACACTTAGAAATTAAAACACTTTAAACTTTCTCTCCTAACACTTGCCCAACCATTCCAAAGAGATCTCTTTTTCACAACCCCATTTAGCTTCCCTTTGTATAGGGTAATACATAGTGTGGAGGACAGCTAAGCTACCCTTTATTGGACCTCGCTATGTCGTATGCAGATGCACAAACATTTGCTCTCGCGACACTTCTTAACCTCACCAGTCTCACGTCTTCTTTATGTTTTGCCTGTCGTTATTCATTGCGTCGTTTATTTTAGCTCTGCGACTCCTTCGCGATCTCGTCGTTTATTAATCCCGCGAACCTTGCTTGTTGCGATATTACGGTCCTACAATTGATAAAAAAAAAAATCATTGATTAAATTTTCATTAGAGATGTCACTGCCATTAGTTAAATCTTCTTTGATCTCTAGATTTGATACATAATAAGATTTTTGATGCATGTTACCAGGCGTACAGTAGACAATCATGATTTCTTTACCTGATAAGATGAGGTTCATGTCACTTTTGATGCTATGGGGTTTGGCAGAGAACCTTAAAGAGGGAATATACATGCATATGGTAGGGAGATCTTAAGTTGTGTTAGCTTCATGTATTAAGGACGATGAGAGGTTGTTGTTCGACATCCAGAGGTTTTTCAATGTATGGCTATTCTGCTGTTGGCATCTAATGTTGCTTATCTTATCTGATGAGACTATTTTATATTTTTTTTCCCATGTTTCTTTTCTTTCTCTTGGTATGTTCAGGTAACAAACTTTTTTGATATGTTCCGGGTTAACTACTACTCAATGAATTTTTTTCGGTTTTAAGGGTCGAGTATAAAAGGCTTTCTGAAGGTGACAAGGCTGCTAATTATTTGGAGGCACCAGCGTGCTGCTTCGGATGGGAATTACGGGAATTACGGGGTTCGAACCCCGAACCCCTACCTCCACAGTGGGAGGGAGCATGAGAACCATCAGACCACTTGATGGTTCTCTAAATTTAAACTATAAAATCAAACATACAGCCTCCGGCCGGTATGCGATTTATCAGTGCAACCGACTCGTGTGAGTCGGTGACCCATTCCTCGAAGAATTACTATGAATTGTTGAGATTTTAAAAGATAAAAATCAACGGCTGAAAAATAGTTTGTCAATAATTAGAAGTTGACCGTAATTATGGGCTTGAGTATTCCTGAAGCTATAACGCATGCTGTGTGCGCAACATAAAAGAAAACTCACAATTATACCATTTAAATTCTAGTCATATGTTTCAATCTCACATGCATATCATATACAAAAAGGAGTCGATAAACACTATTTACAGTAGGTCTTCAAATCTCAAACAATGGTTAGTTTTCTCCAATACCTCTTAAATTTTTTTTTTAATTCCCAATACCTGCAAATAATTAGTTATAACTTTAGTTTCTGTAAAACAAACACTGAATTTTTTATATTAAAAAATTCATGGTTCTTAAATGCATTGTTCACTAGTTACGTGTGAGATACCTGAAGAAGTTATTTTTTATGTCAATGGTCCTCATGCATTTCCTATATAAGCTAATCGCGTAATTTTAACGTTGTAGTTAGAGGTGTAAATTGGGCTGTGCCAGCACTAGCACATTGACCAAGACAAAAGACGCTAAAATTTGTTCACAACCTTTCTTGAAGACGTGACTTAGCCCGGACGGCCTGAAGACGTTAGTTAAATGGGACGTCTTTGGGTTTGACTAATTGGAACGAAGAGCACAGCCCCAGACGCGGCACGGATAAGCACGTGGCCCAGACCCAAAGACAGCACGTTAAGAGAGCACGTCATAACATGTACAAATACACCATATAACAAGGCATAATACATCACATTTTTTGTATATTTCACAAAAGAGTCACTATTCTAGCTAGTTTTTAACATTTTATGTTGGCTTATTTATAACAACACATATAATACCTTAATATTCGGAAAATATATTTCAATATCGTTGTTATAATGTCGTCACCTATATTTAACTAGAACATTAATTTACATGACAATAATCCAATTTTATATTTGATGGGCTATTTCTTTTTATTGAATAAACTTGTTAATTTTACTTGAAATAATTTCAAATGATATGTTGTCTAATTAAATTCTTGTGATAATGTCCACTTAATGTATACATTAAGTGATTTCAAATTGTTTATAGCACGTGTGCCGCACGACAAAGACAAGACGCACGTTTATTCGTGTCTTTGTGCCCGTGGGCTGTCTTTGTGCCTAGCTTTTGACTAGTAAAGCCGGCCACGACACAACACGTTTAAATCGTTGGCACAGCACAGCACGGCACATGGCACGTGAAGCACGCGACTTCGTGTGCCGGGCTGTGCCGGGCCGGCACGTTTTACACCTCTAGTTGTAGTGCATATTCTCGTGGTTGTTTATATGTTACTGATTCTATCCATTAATTCCTCTTATTATACATATACTATACTATGTCTTCTTCTTCTTCTTCAAGTGTCAAGACCAACCTCTCTAGTACCAACCCAATGCCAAAGGATCTTGATGCTGATGAAGCCAAGTTGGCTAGCCTTCCTTCTGGTTTTAAATTCAATCCAACAGATATTATATTGATTCATTACTACCTCGCCAGAAAAAATTTAGGAGAAGCATTACCATCTAACAGGATGAAGGAAGTGCTCGAATTCTATGACAATCATCATAAAAAGCTTACGCAAGATTACAAGGGGTATGAACCAAACCATTGGTACATGTTTACACGAAAGTTCTATAAGGAAACATCAGTAGGAGGCAATCGGGTGCATTGCAATGTAATAAGAGGCGGTGTAGATAACACCAACATGGTTCAGATTCGTGTTACAGGGCGAGGCTTTTGGTTGTCAAATATAACACGTACTCCGATCTATTCGACCCGAAACTCTACAAATTCAATTGGAGGAGGCCGTCATGTCAAACATTGGTATATATATCTAAAATCGGAGGAGGCCGTCATGTTAAACATTGGTATATATATCTAAAATCTCTCTTTCCTCTTCAGTCTTCTTCTCTCTTAACCTTCATGTCAAACATTGGTCTATCTGTATTTCTAATGAAGTCGGAGGAGGCCGTCATAACATTTACCGAGGCGACAAACCAAAAGCTAAGCATTACGACACTTGAGAAAACATCCATGTTTGGCCGACACCGACTTAAAAAAATAATAATGTATCTTGGTTAATTTATTATGGTAGAGTTATTTCGGATTAATAGAACCAAAATTAAATTTATTTTGTCAAAAATTAAAAGGATTTAGTAGAAATGATAGCGTAAGAGTGTTAGTTTTGACTTGAACTCTTTCAAATTGCCGGTCCTGGCAGAATTTGGTTAACCCAAGTATATTTTGCTAAGAGTGTCGTCCTAGTATAATTAGCGAAGTTGCCATTTTCCGATATCTAATATTTATTTCAATAACGCTGTGTGCACGATAATATAGTTTTCTAGAGTGCAAATATGAAATGTCGGCAGGATCGATAGGATTATATCATGCCGGCCAAATAACTGCAAATTCAAACATTCGATTTTTCTAACCTAATTTGCCGTGCAAACATGAAATTGAAGTACTAGAGTGAGTTTAAGTAGGCCCTTACTTTCTTAATCGCACCATTTCTTCGTTTTGAGCGGGTTCAATTTCTTCTTCTGCAATTCCGGGGTTGTATTGGTTGGGTTTTCTATTAGCGTCTTTCATACGAGTTCCCTTCCGCCGTGGTGGTTCCATGTTTGAAGATTAATCGGAATTTTTGAATCGAGGATCCACTCGATTTAATCGTCAAGGTTTGACGGTGGTGGTGGGGGAGGTCGGTGTGGTGGTTTAGGAGAAGAAGAAGAGAAGAAGGAAGATGAAATGAAAATAAAAAAACTGATTAGGATAATAGAATTATAAAGGGAAAGGGTAGTATTGTAACTTCACCCATATTTGGCCTTCCCTTAGTAAGGGAACGTCTCCATTTAAATTTGGGCTTCTCTTAAATGTAGCCCATGCTTTTATTAACTATAGCCCAAAAAATTTAAGTTAAAACAAAAAGTCAAAATTATCAAACAAGTCTTAATTTTATTTAACTAAGAATCCTACTTCTTCCCCAAAATCAAAATATAAACCCTAACTTTTTCTTTGTAGATCCAAACTAAATTATTCTTCAATTTGATATCAATTGATCTTATTTTTCTTACAGATTTCCAAACTTTAATTTATATTTTTTCCCTCAAAACACTCTAAACCCAATTTTTCACATTTTCTCTAAAATGGGATTACTCCTAAATCATGATTACAGTAATATCGGTATATCGGTCAAGGTTATATATTCTAATTGTTCCCCTAAGAAATCTCCACAACAATATCATTCAAAAATCGAAATCAAATCAACTAATGTTTTGATTCTTTTCCTAAAATCAATTTTTTAAAACTCCATAAGCATTATTATTCTATAAAAACTCTAAGATGATTTTTTTTTTCTCAATCATGATTATTGATTACATTCAACTAAGTACCCTTAAAAATCATCAATTATGTCATAGATCCAACGTAAATTGTATTACAAAAATTATATGATTAACTTTTATTTTTTTGATTTAGGGATTTGATAATTTATTTTGGGCTATATATAAAAATTGTGTATGATTTTATGGGTTATGTTAATAGTGTATGATTTTATGGGTTATGTTAATAATCTTAAGAATCTGTTTAGTTAGATTAATGACTTATTTTATGTGGGCTATGGTTATTAAATGCATGTGCTACGTTTAAGAGAAGTCTAAATTTGGGTATACCCCAATTAGTTTGGGTATACCCAATCTCGCCAGGCTTAATAATATCTGTACTTTTGAAATTCCGTCTCCTGATGAGACATTTGTGTTGGATACCCAAGAATCTTATGGCACATTTCTGGGAGTTTTGAAGATCATGGTCAAAACCCCACAATTGTAATCCTAATTTCAGAGTTTGGTTTAAAGAATCGAGTATAAAGTGCTTTCTCAGGGACGAAATAAGCGTTTGTGACCTGTGCAACCCTAAGAGCATCTCCAAGAGAAGGTGCAAAATATCCTACGTGGATTTTTAATTTAGTCCTTTTATTTTTGGGGTCTACACATAGAGTAAATATAGGACCTCATATCTAAAATACCATCTCCAACAGTGAGAATTTCAACCCTTAGAATTAAAAGAAAATTAGTTAAAAACATGACGTGGAGGTGCAAGCGGATGTGTAGATAACACTTTCTTGAACACCTTCATATTTAATAATTGGTCCCTCTTAACTTGTAGGACCCCACTGTTGGAGATGAATTTATGCCAAACGGGGGTCTAAAATCCTATGTGTCACTAAAAATAAATAAATCTAACCTCTATTTGAGATGCTCTAATGCCCCAAGACTCAGGCCACTCGCCACCGGAATAAGAATTTCAACAAAGCCAAATTACCCGAAAATTATCCATCCTCTTGCAGCATAAGAAACGTCAGAGATATCCCACCATCTTTGAAGACGTGGAGCACATCCGTTTTATCAGTGTAACCGACTCGTATTAGTCGGTGAAGAATTCTGACAACCGACTCATCCAAATCGGTTCAGATTTTAAAAAATCAACGGTATATACAAGTTTGTTAGTAATTAGAAGGTGAGTAGATTAGGAAATCGGGTTTGGTTTACGGTTTTCGATTGGGAAACAGAAATCTTAATTGACTTATATATCCCTGATTCTAAACCTATAAAGCATGTTATGGACAAACAAAAAAAATCACATCATTCAAGCTCGCATAACAAATATTGATCAATTTCACATTCGTACTCTAGAAATAATGGAATCTTCAAATCTCATGAGCACAGGATCATCGAACCTCAATGGTTAGTTTTCTCCAAAACCTCTCACCTATTTTTCATTTTTTTTTTCTTTTTGAATTCCCTTATAACTTAAGTTTCTGTAAAACAAACATTGAATACTTATATTGAACAATTCATGGTTGTTACATGCATTGTTCACTAGTTATGCATGAGACACCAAGAACAGGTTGATTTTTTCATGTAAATGATTCATTAGTTTTGTGTAAGATACTAGTTTTTTTTTTTTTTTTTTTTTTTTTTTTTGACATAAGTAAGATATACTAGTTAGTTCCTCATGCATTTTCAATATAATTTCATTCAACACTGTAGTGCGTGTTGTCGTCGTTGTTAATTTGTTACTGATTCTATCCATTCCTCTTACTATACAGATACAATGTCGTCTTCTTCTTCTTCAAGTGTCAAGACCAACCTATCTAACCTCTCTAGCACCAACCCAATGCCAAAGGATCTTGATGATGAAGCAAAGTTGGCTAGGCTTCCGTCTGGTTTTAAATTCAAACCAACTGATGCAATATTGATTCATTACTACCTCGCCAGAAAGAATTTAGGAGAAGCATTACCAGCAAACAGAATGAAGGAAGTGCTCAATTTCTATGACCATCACCCTAAAAAGCTCACGCAAGATTACAAGGGGTATGAACCAAACCGTTGGTACTTGTTCACACGAAAGTGCTATGGGGAAAAAGCAGTACGAGGAGGCAGTTCTGCAGTAAGAGGCAGCATGGATAACACCAACAGGGTTCGGATTCGTGTTGCAGGGCCAGGCTTTTGGGTGTCAACTACACCGCGTAGTCCGATCAATTCGGGTGCAGACTCCACAATTTTAATTGGACGCAAAGACACTTGGGTCTATCATGAAGTCCGGGATTGTAAAGCATATAGAACTGAGTATGTCATGAAAGAATACACCACGACAACAGAGTGTGAAAATGAGGAAAAGAACGGAAAGGATGGGTGGGTTTTGTGTCGGATTGACAAACTCCAATGCAACTAAGATGTCGGAGGAAATTGAAAAAGTTATGGAAAGAAACCAAATAAGAACAAAAAATGAAAAAATAATCTGAATTTTACTTTACATTCCTTTTAAGGTGTAAATTCTTCCTGTCCATTAAAAATCCAAATAATTCGTCTTGCCTAGAACAAGTTTGTAATGAACAACACATAGTCGAGGCTAGAAATTAAAACATCTGACCAAATGACTAGTAACGAGGTAAGGCATTGGGAAATTGCAAATAGTTTCGCTAAAAATGTGGTGCCTCCAACCCAATCTGTGTTTATAGTAATCCCTCTAGTTTGGAAGCCTGTGAACGTTAGCGAGGAGAATAATGACCTCTGAACAGAACATGCATGAATGACTTCCAAACTGAGATATGGTCTCCAGAATAATATCCGATATCCGATAGATTATCCTTAACCTTATCGATATGGAATTTTTGAATTCGGACGGATATTATCGGACATATCCGATAACATGAAATATCCGACCATTCCAATTAAGTAAACTTAACTTATCATTTTTGGTCTAGCTATGATCTTGACTTGTCTGCAATATATTTACGTGCAGCAATTTATCCTATTTTGTTTGGCAAAAATTTACTAGAAAGATGGCCCACCCCAGACTCTCATGCTTCCATTTCTCCAAAATTTATTTATAAGTTTTGATAATTCATCATCTGTGTTATACTGTCTACAATCCCCATCCAGTCAGCTGATCATGATTTGGAACTCTAGTATTAAACTGAGACACCCCAAACACATGATTGTCTTCAAATGAAAATAGATAACCACTCCAACAAATAGCTGCTGGCACAACTTTCATAACTAAAAAATTTCTTGGGGGTAAAAAAAAAAAAAAAAAAAGAAAGAGGTGGGCATCGCACAGCCATCTATACACCACGGACATGATCAACCACGCATGGTTAACCACTAACAAGTTAAGGCCACAGATCCTGTACATCCTTAACTGCTAGTCTTTTGGCTTATGTTGTGGTATAAATACTATAGTAAACTTAGGACAAATTTTTTGAGTGCAAAAATAACATTCAAGAGTTAAGCCTCTTATTCTCTCCAAGGTCACATGTTCAAATCCTCCCACGACCATTCAACTGGGAACAGAAATCCTAATTGACTTCTATATCCCTGATCGTGCAACCTATAAAGCATGTTATGGAAAAACAAGAACTCACAATATTAAAGTTTAAAGTTCTTGTCATAAATACTCCATTAATCAATCTGACATTATTACTTTAAAAATAATAGAGTTAATAAACACTATTTCCATCGGGTCTTCAAATCTTATCAGCACCGGATTATCGAATCTCAATGTTCACCATATTTAGTTTTCTCCAACACCTTTCAACTATTTTTCATTTTTTTTTATTTTTTTTGATTTCTCGTTACCTGCATATGATTAATTCCAACTTAAAGTTTCCGTTTGAATTATTGTTCACTAGTTATGCATGAGATACCAAGAACAGGTTGATTTTTTATGTAAATGATTCATTAGTTTTTGTGTAAGATACTAGTTAGTTCCTCATGTATTTTCAATATAATTTCGTAATTTTACCACTATAGTGCGTGTTGTGGTCGTCGTTAATTTGTTACTGAGTCTATCCAATCCTCTTGTTATACAGATACAATGTCTTCCTCTTCTTCTTCAAGTGTCAAGACCAACCTCTCTTGCACCAACCCAATGCCAAAGGATCTTGATGATGAAGCAAAGTTGGCTAGGCTTCCGTCTGGTTTTAAATTCAAGCCAACAGATGCAATATTGATTCATTACTACCTCGCCAGAAAAAATTTAGGAGAAGCATTACCAGCAAACAGAATGAAGGAAGTGCTCGATTTCTACAACCATCATCCTGAAAAGCTAACGCAAGATTACAAGGGGTACGACTATGAACCAAATCATTGGTACTTGTTTACCCGAAAGTACCATAGGAAAGAAGCGGTAAGAGGCAGCATGGATAACAACAACAGGGTTTGGATTCGTCTTGCAGGTCCAGGCTTTTGGTTGTCAACTAAACCACGTAATTCGATCTATTCGAACGCAGACTCTACAATTTTAATTGGAGGCAAAGACACTTGGGTATATCATGAAGCCCGGGGACGTAAAGCATATAGAACTGAGTATGTCATGCAAGAATACACCACGACGACAGAGTTAGAAAATGAGGAAAAGAACCAAAAGGATAAGTGGATTTTGTGTCAGATTGACAAACTCCAATGCAACTAAGATGTCGGAGGAAACTGAAAAATGATTTGGATAAAACTAAAAGAGTTATAGATAGGAACCTAAAGAAAATGATCAGAATTTTAATTTTTATATGTAAAATTTTACTCACATTCCTAAGGTGTAAATTTTTCATTTAATTTATGTCCATTAAAATCGCAATAATTCGTCTCCTCAAGAACAAGTTTGTATTGAACACATAGTCGAGGCTAGAAATTAACACATATGATCAAATGACTAGTAACAATATAAAGCATTGGAAAGTTGCGAATAGTTTTGCTAAAAATGTGTCAACCCAATCTGTTTTTATAGTAATCACCCTAGTTTGGAAGCGTGTACAATAGCGAGGAGAAAAATGACCTCTGAACAGAACATGCATAAATGACTTCCAAACAGACATGACATCGAAAAGACCTCCAAAGGCTCCAACCGGCATTGCCTGAACATAAAATGTTTTAATCAATTTAGCAGTTAGCACAAGCATAAGAAAGTAAGCAAAACAAAATAAATTTTCTCAAGGATTTCAAGGGACGAGAAATTACTTGGTTGTCGTCAGACACCAAGTCTTGCATAGGAGAGCAAGTTTCAACCCTCGAAATGCACTCAGAGGCAGGAAGTTTCCAGATCGACAAACTCGTACCACTGCCACAAGCCTGGAGAACCAAAATGCACTTAGAGACAGGAAGGCTCCAGACTGACAAACTCGCACCACTGGAGAGCCAAAAATATAACGTTAGAATAACTGAAGAAAGATATAGTATTTTGTTATAAGAAAGAGAAACATCCAGCAGTAGAAAAAAAAAAAGATGCCTCTATCATTGCCAAAACCACCACTGAATCCATTCCCATTAGGAAAATGTCCCACATTTTGGCGAATCTGGTCAGCTAGATGACCATAATTTCAGTTCTTAGTGCGTTTACAACTCATACCTGGTCTCCAATAACAGGCACCTCGCTCAATGGTTCAGACTCAAAAATGTCAAATACTTGTTTCCCATAAACTATTTTTGAATACCCATGACTACTTGTACGTAAAACATCAATAAATCTAGCATTTTGGCTATAACTTGAAGCGCCACACCGAAAGATTCTTAGTAACCAGCAGCTTTCCCTTGAATCCAGACCAATGCAACCAACCCAGGGAAAGCTTCCCTTTGACTTCGTTTGCTTTTCCAGTTCTATTAAGTAAGGCTGTCAATGGATATTCGATATCCGGTAGCCGTTTAGAATATCCGATTCGTTAGGTTAATATCCGACATAACGGTTATCCGATATCCGATAACCTTAACCTATTAAGTAAGCTTAACTTGTTATTTTTGGTCTAGCTATGATCTTGACTTGTCTGCATATATTTACGTGCAGCAATTTAGCCTATTTCGTTTGGCAAAAATTTACTAGAAAGATGGCCCACCCCAGACTCTCATGCTTCCATTTCTCCAAAATTTATTTATAAGTTTTGATAATTCATCATCTGTGATATACTGTCTACAATCCCCATCCAGTCAGCTGATCATGATTTGGAACTCTAGTATCAAACTGAGACACCCCAAACACATGATTGTCTTCAAAAGAAAAGGATGCATGTCATAAATTAGCTGAGTCCAAAAAAACCAACTGTCCAGATATTTCTATCCTCGACGGAAAAACTAGAAGTGTATTTGATTTTAGTATAATAGAGTGAGAAAAAAAAAACGGTTTCTCGCTTTCCCACGGAAAATCCATAAAATAACCAGTTCGAACCCCTTTCCCCTTCCTAGTCAAAATCCAATCAAATTCATCAAATCTTTGTGAATCTTTTAACTAGATGAGTAGCTAATTAGCTTTTATAGGTCCTAGTGGCTACTGTTGGCAAGTTTATTTCTAATTAGATATGGATTTATAAATTAATTTATGAATACGGAGTTCTCTATGCCTCCGCAACAACATCTTTTCCTATCGTTATCTCAACTTCAACACGTATAATAGTGCTATCTCAGAGAGTTCTTTAATGGCTAATTCAGGTAATCATTAACCTAGTGTTGGGAATTAACGTGTGAAGTTCACCCTAATTGATTTAATTAGAATACTGTGTTTTGTTAATGGATTTCTTATTAGGTTTTTGACATTTGGCGATTTCTTCTTCCAATTTTTACATCTGTTGCTCTTCTGAAGAATTCCTTCTAACCTTGTCTAATCTAGGGTTTTTATAATTTGGATTGTAATCATTCCTGCCTTGGAAATGAAAATTTTGATTTTTCTATCTGCTTTCCTTGCGCCTCAATCAAAATCTCCCCTATTTAAACCCTGTGTGATGGCTTTGTTTTTACCCCATCGTAAGTATCTCATGTTCTGTAAGTCTAGTACTCTTAATCTTTGTTTTGCTCTTCCTTATTGTTTTCCCATAATTGCATCTTATTCAGTGGCTTTAAGCTGGTTTTCAATCTGTCTGTATCATCATGTGTGCTTGGCATGGTGATGTTTATCAGCTCTCAGATCAACTGCATAATTCCCTTGCGTTAAGTAATGGGAATGATCTTGTGTTAAGTCAGATTATACCCTATAGGTTTCAAAATTCTAGGCGTATTTGGACCACCACAGCCCTTGGTAGGTTCATTGCTCCTATACCCGCAAATAGAAAAAATTTCGATATTAGAAATGCTCTTATGTTTCTCTGGAAAATACAGGGAGGGATTTCGTTTAGAAGAACCTCTAAAAGTAGATTTATTGTTTTTCTTATTCGTTTTGAATTAGAGCATGAGATGAACCGTGTTTTATCTTTGGATACTAGGAGGGTCTTTGGGGATTTATTTTGTATTAAAAAGCTAGAAATCACTGATGATGTTAAAAACTGGTTTCCAACTATGGAGATGTTTTTTTATCACCATTCATAACTTCTTCCCTGAGCAAGTCACTAGTCAAATGTTAAGAAGATACTTTTCCGTCAATGGCCATATAACTTCTTTTGGTTTTCCTTATCGCCATCGTGATGGAATATTTTCTATCAATGTTAAATCCTTAGTTAACATTCGAGATCAAATCCGGTTTTCGGTTAATGATGAGAATGCTATAGGCTTTTATAATGGGGTGAACTTTGAATTCCACAATTTCCCAACACTTTTCTGTGGTTTTTGTGATTTGCTTGGCCATAAAATTGGTGATTGTGTAAGATATGAGATGGCACAACAACAACAACAAGCTGAGATAAATGCCTATATGGATGGCTTGCAACAACAACAACAACAGGAAGCTGAAATGCAGAACCAACCAGACGATGCTCATGCATATGAAGATTTTCAACCAGCTATGTGCAAGAAGGTATGGAATGGACTGATGACTCCCTTACTAGTTCCTCATGTAGCTCTCTTGCCTCTGTGGTTACTTTCACTGACCTGCAAAGAGAACTTGATGATGAGTTAGTTAGTCAAGAAGAGAAAAGCCCTAGACAAATAGATTTTCAACAAGTTCATAACATGTTAGGCTTTTTAGACGATCCTTCCTCAACTGGTGCTGATGTTACAACAACATTTAATGGCACATCATCATCACAGCATCCCCTATCTTCATCTGAGCAAGATTATTGGAACAACTGGAACACTATGGAAAAGTATTTCAGTGAAGATGGAAATGGGCCAGCTAAAAGACTAAAGCTAAATGAGGTTGATGGCAACTATGCAGCAGCTAATGATAAAGACATCATAGTGATTGAACCTTCTGATTCCAACTTGAACCATCCATATCAGTGGTTTAATGGACATACAAGCTCAGATGTTGCAAAAGGAAAATAAAGGACTACAAACTCCAAATGCTGAATAATATCCATATCTGGAAATACTGCCACAGGAAACCATTAGGATCTATGTAATTTAATCTGTTAGTTTTTCCAAATTTTTGTTTTGTAATTTTTGTAATCTTGTTTGCTGTTTTTGTTTTAATCCCTGTAAAGTTTTTAATAGCTTCTCTGTATAGTTGCTTTTATGTTTTAATAGTAAATCTTTTTTGTAGCTCTATTATCCTTTTGTAATCTGATTTTAACTCTTTCTTTTTTGTAATCTGTTAATATCTAGGTCTTTACTTTCCTTTGATCTGCATTCTAAGTTATCAGTATTCTTTACAACATAGCTCCCAACCTGGTTTTCAGTTATCTAATTTAAACCTCCTCAACTGTCTCTTGACTGGATTCTATCTACTTGTTTCTTTCAGCTTTCTTGTTTTGTTTTGCTCTTCTAGCTGCCAGCCTTTCCTTGTTTTAATCTCAATCTTCGCTGTCTTTCCTTTTAAATCTTCAGTTTTGGCCACAAGGATATATTCTGTTTTCTTTGATTTCTTTTTTGAATTGATCTATGAGGATTCTCTCTTGGAATGTCCAAGGAATTGGAACTCCAATAACCCAAGATCATTTTAATCACCTAAACTCTTATTATAAGCCTGACATTGTTTTTTTAGCTGAAGCCAAAGCACAATTGTCTAAAATGGATCCTTTGTTTAAAAAATCTCATTTTTTTGACTGGTTTATAATTCCGTCCGTGGGAATTGCAAAAGGGTTAGCGATTGCTTGGCACAATAATATATAAATGAATCTGATTTCATCAAACCTGAATGTTTGCCATTTTGATACAAAAATTGGAGAGAAGGAGGTGATATTAACTTGTGTTTATGGTGCAGTAGAAGTGGAAGACAAAATAGAGCAATGGACTTACATAGCTAATTCTGCTCAACAGTTCAGCAAACCTTGGCTACTAATTGGAGACTTAAATGTGATACTTGATCCAGACGAAAAATAAGGAGGAAACAAATCCAGTTCCAGCAGCAAATCCTTCATAATTCATACAATTGACTCTTTGGGGCTTCAAGATGCGGGTTACGAGGGAGCTCCATTTACTTGGTCAAACAAAATACAAGGCAAGGCCAATATATGTGAAAGAATTGACAGAGCTCTCACGTCATTTCAATGGACACAGAACTTTCCAAATACAAAGGTGAGTCATCTTCCTAGGGTCGGTTCTGACCATACTCCACTTTTACTCGATTCCAACCCGGATAAACAAATCTTACATAAACCTTTTAGATGCATTAGATCCTGGCTCACCCACCCTACTATTTCAGCTATGGTAGCCAATTCTTGGACTCTTCATTCCAGTAGTGATATAAATAATAACTTCTACTCTAAGCTTCATCTCCTTTTTTCCGAACTTTCCCAATGGATATAAAATATTCTGATGTCTTCGGAAATATTCATAAGAATATAAAATCCCTAAATAATAGGATAGATATCCTCCATAAATCCGGTAATTATTCTACCAAATTGGATAAAATTAAAAAGTTACAAGCGGAATTAGGGGATTGGTACAAGATTAAAAATGACTATTACCACCAACTCTCTAGGGATAAATTTTTCAAGGAATATGACCAAAACACCGAGTATTTCCATGCTTCGACTTCTAACAAGAAAAGAATTAATTCTATCCATTCCCTTAGAGAGTCTTCAGGACTTTGGATTTCGGAAAGAGATCAAATCTATTCCCTTCTCCTCAGCCATTTCTCCAATATAGGAACCTTGCAGATTCACAACTATGTGGAAGATCTGTCCAACATTATTACTCCTTGCATTTCTGATGAAGAAAACTCCTCCTTATCTCTTATTCCTTCAAAAAAAAAAGATATGGCACACTTTATCCAAGATGAATCAATGGGGAGCCCCGAGGCTGGATGGCTTCCAAATAGGGTTTCTTTAAAAGCTAATTGGGATATTTTGGGACAAGATATTACAAACACAGTTCAAGATTTTTTTCAAAACTGGTTCTCTAGACCCTAATTTAAACCACTCATTCATTACCCTTATTCCAAAAATTTCTACCCCTCAAACCCCGGCGGATTTTAGACCCATTAGCCTAAGTAATACTATTTACAAAATAATATCTAAAATTCTGTCCAATCGCCTCAAACCAATTCTTAATAAAATAATATCCCCTTACCAATCAGCTTTTTTAACCGGTAGACAAATCACTGATAATATTATCATCGCTCATGAGCTTATCCATACAATGAAAACCTCGAAAGCTCAAAAGGGTCACTTCGCTCTAAAATTAGATCTTTCAAAAGCCTTTGACAGAGTGGAATGGAATTTTTATAAAATCCGCTCTTTCATCTCTGGGCTTTAATACTCACTGGGTAAATCTCATTATGCAATGTATCTCTACCATTTCTTTTTCCATTCTTCTTAACGGCTCACCAGGGACGACTTTCAAAACTTCTAGGGGGTTAAGACAAGGCGACCCCCTCTCCCCTTACCTATTCCTTATCTGTATGGAAATTCTTTCTAGACTTCTAGAAAATGTTGTGTTAGAGAAAAAAATTTCTGGCCTGAAAATAACAAAAATGCTCCCAACATCTCCCATCTCTTCTTCGCAGATGATTGCTTCATTTTCACCAAAGCCGATTTAGGGGAGGCAAAAAACCTTCTTGACATTCTATCCAAATTTGGGGAGATCACTGGTCAAATGATAAACCTCCAAAAATCCGATATTTTTTTCAGCAAAAAAATCCATCCGAAACATGGGAAAATCATAGCCAAAATTCTAAAAGTCCCTCTGATGACAAAAAATGATAGATATTTAGGTACACCTCTCTTTTTTGATAAAAAAGAAAGGATAATTTTGAACCTCTACTCCAAAAATACTATGACACTCTGCAAGGTTGGAAATCTAAACTTCTCTCACAAGCTGGATGAACGGTGCTAATAGAATCGGTTCTTCAAGGTTACCCTACTTATCAAATGCAAATCCTTAACCTCCCCAAGGAAACCTTGGATCAAATGGATAAAATTCAAAGAGATTTCTAGTGGAACAAGGATAAAACGAAAAAAAAAAGGAGGTTATTTTAAAGCTTGGGTAAACATATGCAAACCTGTCTCACAAGGAGGTCTTGGGATAAAAAACCCACATCTTTTCAACATTTCTCTCCTAACGAAACTGGCCAGCAAAATGATTTCAGAACACGGTCAATTGTGGGCAAGATTATTGAAAGCCAAATATTTTCCTAACAACCACCCATTAGAAGCTTCTAGGACTTCGAACCTTTCCTGGATATGGACAAGCATACAAAAAGGTCTGAATCTTATCAAAGGAAATTTCTTTTGGCAAGTTAAAAATGGAGCTTCGGGAAAAATTTGGGAAGATAACTGGTTACCATCGGAAAACAACATTCAAAAACCAACGGGTTTATCAGGTCCAGTCCCACAAAGGTAAGTGAACTGATTACACAAGATGAAGTTTAGGATTTAGAGAAACTGGATACTCTATTCTCCCATATAAAAGAGAAAATCCTTGCCATATCGCCAAATATACAAGAGCAAGATAAAATTAGATGGCAACACCACGACTCGGAAATTTTTCAAATAAAAAATGTTTACAATTTCCTCATAAACCAAGATCGGAAAACACCAACTCAAAGCGAATTTCCTTGGAAAAAATACGGAAAATCAATGTAATTCCGAGGATCAAGTTATTCATTTGGAAATTAGCTCAGAAAGCTCTTCCAACCAATGCTAGACAAGGAGCTCATAATAAGGATTTTATCACAGATTGCCCAATGTGTAATACTCAATCGACAGAAACAGAACAACACCTGATAAGATCTTGTCCTTTTGCTAGAGCGATTTGGTTTGGTCTCTCCTTAGATGCAGTTAATACAAGAATTAATACAGACTCTATGGTGGATTGGATTAAAGATTGGATCTCGGAAACTAATTTATTAACTACTCGGGAAAGATTGCAACAATATCCCGGTTCATCCGGGAAGTCTGATGCTCGGTAGTCTTTGACAAAATAAACCCAAACCCAAATTCTCTTATTGAGCAAATTAACAAATTCATCCAACAATACCCACAAGAGAATATGAAGAAGACCAAAAAAATTCAACCAAA
Source organism: Papaver armeniacum (assembly GCA_023531295.1). Classification (NCBI taxonomy): domain Eukaryota; kingdom Viridiplantae; phylum Streptophyta; class Magnoliopsida; order Ranunculales; family Papaveraceae; genus Papaver; species Papaver armeniacum. The sequence goes on along the minus strand of JAJJWW010014043.1, from coordinate 129,433 downwards.
TATGGATTACAAGGATAAATAGTCAAATTTATCTTCCGACTGGATAATATTCATAGACGCGACATTCAAAAAGGAAAATTCAACAATGGGATATGCTTTTATCCTATTCTCAGCGGACAACGAAACTTTTATGCACATTGCAGCTGGAGCAGATAGGGCTTCATCAGCTTTCCATGCAGAGTCAAAAGCTTTATTAAAAGCTTCCTCTTGGCTTAGTGAGAATATTTTATCTAGTGTCACCTTAGTTACAGATTGCAAGATGTTAGCGGAAACAATAAAAAAGAAAGACAAGATCCCAGATTGGAGCACGGATAACACAATAATGAAAACCCAAAAGATCTTGCAAAGACTCCCTCAAGCAAAGGTGCAATATATCAACAGAAGATTTAACTCTGCAGCAGATCAGATAGCAAAAGAAGCTCGTATAAAGAATCTTCAGCATATATCTACACAAATTCAGCTAAGGATATCTCAATCTAGTGTGATGTTTAACATTTTTGAAAAGAAAGATATTGTAAATCTGATGTACTTTATTGCTTGATTAATATATTTACTTTTTCCATAAAAAAAAAAAAAGCTAAAAAATTTCTTGGGACCAAAAAAAAAAAAGGTAGGCATCGCACAGCCATCTACACCATGGACATGATCAACCACACATGGTTAACCACTAACAAATTAAGGCCACAGATCCTATACATTCTTAACTTTTGGTTTATTGGTTTATGTTTTGGTATAAATAGTAGTAAACTTGGAAATCTATCCAATGTGGGACTAAAATTTTGAGTGCAAAAATAACATTCAAGAGTTTAGCCTCTCACTCTCTCCAAGGTCACATGTTTAAATCCTCCCACGACCATTCAAAAGAAGAACCAGAAGCTGCTCCAAGTTAGGGTTTTTGTTTAAAATCTTGATTTTCTTTTAGTCTGGTTTCCTTGTTTTCTGTTCATTTCCACCGTAGTCCGTAGACTTGCTTCCCCAACAATAGTGATTGATGGCTATATATGAATGTATCAATTCAGGTAGTGCGACAGATACAGGCAAATGGCTCGCACAAGATTGAAATCAACTGCTTTTGGTATGTTTGTATTATGGGGATTTGATAAGCTTGACTGTAAATCAGTTTCTGAATTGTCGTTTTAGGCCCATGATTTCTAACTGCATATTATGTGGACTGGCAGCAGTAGAAAGTGATGCATTCAGGAATTTGCTTTATGATACTACGAGCATCAATTCCATGACCTACCTCTGTCACTCGTGGGGCAGTTTCATCTGCTGATTCTTCAGCTTTTGCGAAGATTGGTTTCAATGGATGGATAGCTAACTCCCTCTATCTCTGTTTTTATAATGAACATAAGGTGTTTGTTGAAATGACTTGATAAACTCTGTGTTGTGTGTGTACTATATGTAGAAGTATGCTGGATGCTATCAAAGGGAAGCTATGACGCCATTATCAGATTCACTTGATGAGGATTTCTTAGCTATTGAGTTTCATTTTGTTCGCCAACCTACGCTGCCTGCTGAAGAAGCACCTCTCTTTGCTTAAAAAAAACTGTCTGATGATATTTTAAGGTACATTGAATGACTCTGTTACTGTTAAGCAACATATTTCATGCTTCTGTTTGTTTGGGTGCATTAAATTGTGAGGGAAGAAACACGAGCAATCACATACTACCTAATAATCATCTTCATTAAGAAAAAAGGCATGAGACACTTGTGCTACCTAGTAGTACGTAATGGATTTGGATCCCTCGCTATTATGTCTTTCTGTTGACTTGTAGTAATTTTCGTGTTGAACCTCATTAAACATGGAACTGCTTTTTGATGTTTCCGTTTGGGTTATATGGTGTTGCTTGTAAAGTTACAGTGTGCTTGATTGACTGATGTGCATTTGACGGTTAAAGCAAATTTGGTTTATAAGTAGAAACATGTTTAAAAGGCTACTCATTGATTATTGCAGTTCTGGAATGATCAATTTGAACGAGTTATCCTTGCTCTATGGAAACACTGCATGGATGGCTTACTGGTAATAACCTCCCAGTTTGAACAATCTGCACTCTCATGATCAATGATATTATTTGTGATAAGTAGTTTATTTATTGGTGCAATTGATTTTATCTGAACAATCATGTTGTGTTTGCTTCCCCTTTGAATTTGGTGGAAAATGATAGGTCACATTAGACTAGATCCCTATACTGAATCAACACTAACACCAATAACCTAGGAACATCATTAGAAGAATAGTCTCCCTTGGTTGGAAATGGCATATTGTCTTCTACAGTTTCCTGCATTCGTAACAGAATTAAATTTAATCAATAGTTATCTGCCATTTTTACATTTGTATGGGACATCAATTTGTCGTGTTATCACAACTCATTTCCGATTGCTGGACTGCTATTTTACAATTTGCTGTGTATCACAACTGGATTCCGATTGCTGAGCAAACAACATCTAAACTGATTAAAACAGAATGAAAAATGGAAAGAGTTTCTGTTGAACACCATATTTTCTCTTTATTAGAAACCCCAATTTGAGTTTTTAGACTGATTCGAATGGATTATGTTTTTGTGAAGATTCTTGGAAAAAGGGAGAAAGGGTCAGTCACTTAGAACAAGTGCTACTTCATCTTTTAGTAAGAGCAGAAATGCAGGTTGATATCTCACTTAGCCCGTGAGGGTGCAACTCTGTGAATCCTTCAAAACTGTGGCTATAACCATATGATCAAGCAATTGCTCTTGTTCTTCAAGCTGGTGAATCTGATTTTGATACCCCGGCTGTTATTACGGAGGGTGTTGCTTTTTGTCTTGTTTTCTTGTGCAATTTCAGTGTGAATTCTTTTCTTGCCATTTTTCAGTACAATTTTTAGACCAGTATACAATTTGACCTGGCTTTGAATATTTAGGCTGGGATAAAAGCTATTAGCGAAGGTCACACAAGGTATTCTCCAAATGCGGGGACAATGTAACTTCGTACAGCGATCTGTCATAAGCTTCAGGGTTAGTTTTCACGAACAAATGTCATTACGATTTGGTCCCTTTTCAGGATTTTATTTTTAAGAACGATTTTAAATTGTATTGTTTTTCTTCTTATGTAGCGGAGAATGGCCTCACATACACTCCTGATCAAATTGTTGTTAGTAATGGGGCCAAGCAGTGCATTTTTGCAAGCTTTGGTTGCAGTTTGTTCCCCAGACGATGAGGTGCACTCCTTAAAGACTGTTTTGTAGTCCTTCATTTAGTCTTAGCTATATTTTTTGAAATTCGGAGTGTTTTTTTTTTTTTACTCATTTCTACTTAACTTGGCAGCCTTCACTATTAGAGACAGTTGTGACTTTCCTAATTCCTCAGCTTATGTGTTTATTGTCTTTGTTGCTCAAAACTTTACCTGTCACCTTTTACAAAGGTTTTTAACACTAACACTTTTGTATTAGGTTATAAATCCCAGCTACATTTTGGGTAAGTTACCCTGAAATGGCAAGATTAGATGATGCAGAAGCTGTGATTGCTCCTACTCTCATTTCTGGCGATTTTCTAGTAAACCCAGAGCTGATAAAAGCTAAAATCACAGAAAAATCAAGGATACTTATTCCAAGAAATTGCTGGAGGAAATTGCTGAAATCGTTGCAAAACATCCCAGGCTGCTGGTATGATTACAAACATGAAATCTATAACGAAAGACCTTTGAAGGTAGTAGTTTGAGTATTTTCTTGTTTTTCCTTTTAGGTTATATCAGATGAGACTTATGAGCACATTATCTACGCGCCAGCTACTCATACAAGCTTTGCCTCTTTACCAGGCATGTGGGAAAGAACTTTAACAATTAATGGGTTTTCTAAGGTAATTTAGTGGCAATCATCAGTCTTTTCGGCCTGTTGGCAGCTAAAATAATGATAAATTGATAATAATGTAAAAGGGATTTGCAATTTCTTGGTGCAACATCTGTAGGCCTTCGCAATGACTTGGATATATTGCTGGTCCTAAACACTTCATTGCAGCATGTAATAAGATCCAGAGTCAGGTACCACTTTTGAACTCTGGGTTTTCATGTTCCAGTGCTTGAAGTTATGAACAATGCTGGATGCAGAATGGTAGCACCTTAGTTATTTCACGAGATGATAGCAGGTCTGACAGATCTTTGTTAACTGTTTATTCTGTACATGATCAAATTTGATTGATTCTGTAAACAAGTTCCTGACCACAAAATTACGATTTGTCGAGTGTTTATCTCCGCTTAATATATTCAGTGTTAATGCCTTGGGTTCTATCGATCTTCAAGGGGGTACCCAGCCTTCACCTTGTGCAAGAGCACAGGACCAAGATCGATCATGCATCCTACTAAGAAAATCATCATGACCAAAGGGATAGCTACTGTTATCTAGACTCTTATTGTAGATGCCTTTCTGTTTACATCCTTTTGTATATTGCAAGAGCTAATCCGTGCAATGGTATCCAGATTAAATCCGAGCTAGCAGCAATTCCCAGAAAGCAGGAGTTGCTGATTTAGGAATTGGCTATGCTGGTGGGGAAGCAGTCACAATTATGGTGAAATCTTTCCGTGAGGGGAGAGATTTTTGGTTAAAAACTTTAGAGAACTTCTAGGTGTCAAGATATCAGATTGAAATGCTAATGCGTTCAGAGTGCCAAATACTTGTTTCCCAAAATCGCATTTTTTGACTACTAGTGCGAAAAACGCCCAAATAGTCTTTTGGCATATAAAATGTAATACAAACACGCCTAAATGAGAAACATCAGCTATAACTTGAAACACCACACAGAGTAGGCACTGCAGTGCAAACACACAACCAGAAAAATTCTTGCTAACCAGCAGCTTTCCCTTGAATCCAGACCAACGCAACCAACACACGGATGAGTTCAGGAGAAAGGATACTACAAAGTTGCTGAATTATGATAACTTACATAAGCTGAGGGTTCACCAAGTCGAGTACAGGCTTTCTGTGATTGAAAACCGCTTAGCAAGAAGTACCAAATTTCTTCCTATAAAATCATCAACATAGCTAGAAGAAGAAGAAAAACTAAGAACCTGGTCGATGATAGCATCGACCCGGGTGTGCTCGCAAGGCAAGGAAGTTTCTCTTGGACTTCAATCGGATGATGACAAAGATCTACGGCCTGCGGATATCCTTGTTCTTAACTGGGGGAAAATGGTAAGGATGTTTGTATGGACGTCACGGTGTCTCTCCCTTCACAGTGATGGCATTCGCTCTTTCGTTCTGGCAAAGCTATTTCTAATGCTTTGTTGCGGAAACGCACTAAATACTGGATAAGTGTACAACACTTGGTTATGGTCTTGGCGTTTTGGCTTTCTCTACCTTAAGTGAACTGGGAGATGATACTTTATGTTTTTTTAAGCGTCTAAAGAACTGTTTAGTTAGTAATGATGCTAGTAGTGGAGTTGGTAGTTTTATTTTTCATAGACTAGGTATTGCTATTCAGAAAGGAGTTGGAGCCCAGCTTGTTGCTAGGTTACCAACCAAAAGTGTGTAATTTCCCTTATTTTGGTGACGTATTCTCTAAAAAAATAATAAAAATGATAGCATTAAAAAAGGCAAAAAAATATGGCAGCGAAGCAGCTAGAATGGCCACCACAATCACCAGCTAGCAGCTGGGCATGGCAAACCATGCATGGCCAGCCACTCGCGAGCCCAGACCAAAACAAGGGTTGTTTTTTCTAACCATGTAGGCATCTCAAAACAACCTAAAGGGTAACTACCATAATACTCCGTGTGACTTGCTACATTGCAGAGTCCAACGTACTACTGGGTATACTAACTAGTTTTCCATTTCACATGTGTACAAAATTAGAGGTTAAAAAGAAATGAAAGATTGCAATGTCCAGTGCAAAAAAATTAAGGCCACTTAGCAGTTGTAGCTGGAAGGTAAAAAAAGATCTTTTCCGTTTTGGTAGATGCTGAAATAACTGCTTCAGTAGCTTCTAGCCAGCCTCTGGCAGTCATCAGCCGCTTCGGATTCTAATGTCTCCAACTGGCTCCATCCATTACGAACTTGGCAAAAGTAATACACCTGTTAAGAGAAAATATCAATCTACGCCAAAAGTGTATGAAAACGAAAAACCAAGAAAATATACTACTACTGTTGATTCTTCTCATTTCCATATTGTACTTTGACATAACTATGCACATTTTGCAGGTTGGCTTTCCAGCCCTGTATACGTGCAGCCATGAGCAGGAAAATAACTTGCTCCACCATTCACATGACACCTACAGATATGAAATCTCAGGAACGCAGCAAATCATTTATCTGACAATTATTGAAAAGTCGACTACTAAACTTTCCTGGTCCACCCATCTCTTTTGATAATTGATATACAAAGTCCACAGTCAGTGCAGATATCGAAATTCCATATTCATGAGGGAGGTAGCATCGACGCCAATTGAAACTATTTACAGAATCATAATATTGTATCTTAACTGTATTGAGAATTTACAACCACAAGTTTTGCAGTAGAGTTATGTGCTATATTTTGACTGGGATATGAGAAAAGGGTAAATGCATTATATAATCATTCACCCCTGGCATATTTTTTTTCTCCTAAGAATAAAAATAAGTCTTCAGATGTTGTGATATACAAGAAATAGCATAGATATTTAACTGGGGAATTGTATCATCCATATGATATGGCTATTTGAGATGTTGATAAAATAACCTATGAATTCCTAAGCAGAATACGTAATAGCGTAGATAGCTTATGAATGAAAACCAACAAGCTACCAGATTCTTGCATCATTGAACAAGCTAATGTATTGTAACTGCAAAAACAGTAAACGAAATGGAAATAAAAGAGAAGGGCACAGAATTATTAATATACCTGAGTGTGTCATTGTCAATTGACCAATCCCTTGGGATATATTACATCTTCGGGTATTTCCTGTTGATTGAGAGCACCAACAGCTTTCATACAAACCTCAGGATCCTCTTCAACTGAAGAAAGCATTTCAGCCTCAGAATTCCATTTCACTTTGTCTTTGTTCATATTCAAATTTTTCATCACCAGCACATCCATTGAGTCACCAAGAGAATCTTCCGCGCCAAGACTATCACCACCGTCATTTGAGTCAGAGACCAAGTTCATGAAAGTCTTCTTACACATTTCCAGATCAGCTTGAGATGATGATCCATGTTGAGATGGTCTCTCTTCCAAACAGCCCCAACCCTTCCCTTCTTCAACATTCAGCACCTTCTCTTCGGTTTTCAGGTCATATGCACGAGAATCTTTGCTCCCTTCACCTATGGTTTCAGCATTAGGTTTGCTCATGTTTTCATCTCCTTGCTTTTCACCAGTTTGAGTAATTTCATTCTGCAAACCCCGCGCTTCAGACTCTATCTTTTCAGAGTAACTCAATTCTTGACATCTCAATATCGAACTTTCTTTTCCATTCCCCGGGACTAGGCTCACCAAATTAGAAACGCGTGTCTCAACACATCCAATTGTTGAATTTTCATTTTCCATTCTTTGGACTAGAATCTCCAATTGGAACATTTCATTCTCCATAATTCAGTTGCATTCTCATCTTTAGAAGTACTCTTTCCAGCTTCTTCTACCTTTGCTAATTTATCCTGGAATTCAGTGCAGTTCACCTTCTTCTTCTCAGGCTCCATCTTATTCTTCTCAGGATCTACTTCATTCTTCTCAAGCTCCGCTTTCACCTTCTCAAGCTCCACCTTATTCTTCTCAGGCTCCACCTTTTTCTTCTCAAGCGCTACTTCATTCGTCTCAATCTCCGCTTTCACCTTCTCAAGCTCCTCCTTATTCTTCTCAGGCTCCATCTTATTCTTCTCAAGATCCACTTTTTTCTTCTCAAGCTCTACTTCATTCGTCTCAAGCTCTACTTCATTCTTCTCAAGCTCCGCTTTCACCTTCTCAGGCTCCATCTTATTCCTATTCTCAATCTCTACTTCATTCTTCTCAATGTCTACTTCATTCTTCTCAAGCTCCGCTTTCACCTTCTCAAGCTCCACCTTATTCTTCTCAGGCTCCATAGACAATTCAAAACAGTTACTTTTGTAAAGTTCCATGCTCTCCCACTGATCATTTACAGGTTCTCCAGATCCTTTTGTACTTTCGACATTTTTCATCTTTGTCCAAACATTGGGACAAGCACCTTCTGTAATTCTATCAGCTGGATAGAAAATTTCCAATTAGTTAGACAATGCAATTATTCTTATTCTTCAAGGGGAAATTCGCTCATTAGGAAACTTAACATATGAAACTATGAAATTTGACAGTCAGGTATCATAAGTTAAAACACTTAATCAAACGAAACGAAACCAACATCAACATCAAAAATCATAAAAATTTAGAAATGTATGTTTGAGTTACTCACAGCTGGTGTAGGTTCGCTCATGTTGTTTTCATCTCTTTGGTTTTCACCAGTTTGAGTAATTTCATTCTGCAAACCCCGCGCTTCAGACTCTACTTTATTTTTCTCAAGCTCCACCTTATTCTTCTCAAGCTCCATAGACAATTCAAAAGAGTTACTTTTATAAAGCTTTACACTCTCCAAATCAATTACAGGTTCTCCAGACCCTTTTGTTCTTTCGACATTTTTCCCCTTTGCCCCAATTTCGGCAGAAGCACCACCTACAATTCCATCAGCTGGATAGAAAATCCCCAATTAGTTAGAACAGTGCAATGATTCTTATCGTACCTGTGCGGGACTTAACAGATGAAACTATGAAATTTCTTAATTACCATAACTTCACAAATGCAAACGAAACGAACAGCCACAGCATCAAAGGAGATACATTGCAACAAGGAGAAATTTACTCACATTCAAAGTTATCATTTGTGGCTGGTTGATTACTTGTTTCTACACCTTCCATCGACATATTCCTCCGGTTCGAGGCCCTAGTTTCAACCACAGGTCCCCTAATTCCTGTCAATGATTTTAGTTCTCCTGACATTCTTTCAATTTTTTTCCTCTTTGCACCAATTTTGACAGAACCAGCACTTACAATTCTATCAGCTGCATAAAAAAAATCCCCAATTAGCTAGACATTGCAGTGATTCTTACTCTTACTAATTCAACTAGGAAATTTCTGAATTGGAAGCAAACGAAACGAAAAGGGGGAAATGTATGTTTAGAGGAGTTTACTCACAGGTGGTGGTAGGATTACTAGTAGATGGTTGGTCCGTCAGCTGCCGTTTCCCCGGCCGTTTAATGCAATTTGAATCAGATCCACTGTTCTTCTTCTTCTTAGAAAAATCAGATCCATTGTTCTTCTTGTTCTTCTTCATAAGACGATTCTTGTTATGCTGAAAAATAGAAGTGCAATGTTGTTGACAATAATTTTTATTCTTCACCCTAAAATTCTTACATCTCCATATCATTCCATCATTTCTACAACAACACTCTTCATCTGGAGGGATGATGGAACTCTGCTTCTTCTTCTTCTTCTTGGTTAGATCTGGATCAGACCCAAGAAGATGACGATGCTACTTCTTTAGAATCGAGGGGTTGTTTCTCAGAAAATCAGTGTGAAACTTGTAATGTTTATCACAAAATTGTAGATGATTATCACCACTTAAAATCTTGCATCTGTTTCCTCTGTAACTGCAAGCAGCAGCCATTTTGCGAGTCTTCATGATGCCCTAAATGGAAGAAATTGGGGAAAAAACTACTATCAAGCTTCAAGTTAAAGGACTGAGTGAACGAGGTTTACCTACTTTTACCAATTTAACCGGTTCACTAACCAGTTACTTTTCACCCTTCTCATTAAAGACGGTAAATTGGTAATTTTGTGCCACATTCATTTTTTTTTCCAGCTTGTAAAATTATATCCGGGTAATTTTTGTTTTTCAATAGAAGAAAAAAAAAAAAAAAATCAGTTTGGTGGAGAATTTGAAAAGGTCGAAAATTTAACTTCTTATGAAGCAAAATAGTTTGCTTCCTGTTGTTTCTAATATCCAAACTAATTTTACTAATCTTCATCCATGGGCAAAAACTACTTGGGATAAGTTGTGTTTGTTACACAGGCACTCCATCACAAGCACCAATGATGACCCGTAATTCTCCTGCACAAGCACGCCTGAACAATGTAGGATTTCTCAAATCGAGTAAAAAATACTTTGACACAGCGACTTTGCCAAGCCAAAAGGATGTAACATGTAGTTGTGAGATTATTCAATCCGGTAATTATTTTTGAGAAAAGACGATGGATATCCTTAAAGATCCATGGGCAGAAAATGTTTGGAACAAATGTCTTGTTCTTACTAATCAAATAGTGCATTACACTACGTGACACACATAAAGAAAGTATGCAAAAGATGAGAATTGTTCTTGCTAATAACAACCAATGCATTTTTTAACTCTCCCTTCACTTCAGTGTTGGAATTTTGTGTCGAAAATTATTATGTGAGTGAAAATTGGTTTTGGAAGTTTAAATTTCAAGAGGTGTGTTTAAGGGTCATGCCTTTTTCATCATAAGACACTTAGTGCACAAGTGTTATTGAGAGTCACTATTAATTAGACATGGTGAGTCACTATTAGACATGGTGAGTCACCTATGGATGAAAAGACACCTTGTAGAGTCATCATTGACTCTATATAAACCCATCTTCCAGTTTTGTTTTGGAAACACAAGTTAGAAGAGAACAAGAACAAGTTTTAAAGTCAAGAGTCAGAGTCATTTAAGAGCACAACAATTGTCAACATTCGCCGGCCTAATAATATTGTAGTGCTACTTACTATAAGGCGTGATCGTTGTATCTTGGAAGGAAAAATCCGTAGAACCGTGAGCACCATATGCGGGGATGAATTGTCTTTAAGGAAAGAGGAGTACCTCGCTTCGCACACTCATAACCAAAAATTAAAAATGGACCCTCCTGTTTTTCCTAGACGGAGGGCCCACTCATTGTATGTGTGAATTGTTTGTATGTAGTTCGTTTTCACGGTCCATATAGAAGTATAGACGTATTCTTTAAGAATTCCCTGCAAAATATTATTTTTTTTCTTTTGCGATACTCACAAAATATTTGTCGATATCAATTATCTTGTAAATAGGAAGAAAACACAAGTCATGTATTGTCACAGAAAACGCATGTATTATAAGTAGAATTCTGACTAATATTTTAAACAAATAACAATGCCTTTTAGCAATGTTCAATTTTCATAATATTCGAGGAAAAAGTAGATTGAAATGTGGAGAAACTGAAAAGGATTTTTGGAGACTCTGCTCAGAATAAAAATTGTCAATTAGCTTAGAGCAACTGCAGTGGGCGACTAAACCCATTTATTTGGTAAAAAAACCAGGCGTAGCGGGACGGACCATCGACCAAATCCCAGACCATCGACTAAATCCCGGTATATTTGGTGCAGGACCAAGACCAAACCCAAATTTTTAGTCGAGCGAACGTATAATTAACGCCCCACACCATGCGAACGTATAGTTAACGCCCCACAACAGGCGGGCATAAAGTTAACGCCCCACACCAGGCGATAACTATACGTCCGCCTGGCTAATTTTTTTTTTTTTTAATATGTTGGGGCGGGCATTATACCTTCGCCCCATCATTTGATATTTGTTCTCTTGAATGGGGCGGGCCTTATACCTCCACCCCATAACTTTTTTTTTTTTTCCCAAGCACGTGAACAGGATCTCGCTCCATCGGGCGAACTTATAATGTACGCTCCACCATCGGGCAAACTTATAATTTACGCTCCACCAACGGGCGAACTTATAATTTACGCCCCACCAAATTTAGTCTTCTGCCCGTAGTGTCACAGCACGGACTAAACCAAAATTTTGGTCTTTTTTTCCCTCTTTGGTCTTTGATTATGCTCGCACCACTGCAGGTTCCACTACACGTCGGATTTTTGTAAATTTTATATATTTAGAAATCCCTTTAAATTAGCTACGCAATGAGCACAAATAATGATATCAAATTTTTGTTCTTCAATTTTTTTTTTATACGTCTTCGAATCTTATATGTTTTCTCCTTACAAGTTAGTCATGGCTTAAAATTAGACATAACTTAGAAGAAAATTGAAAAAATTTACAAGAAAAAAAACAAAACAAATGATTGATTCTTAAGTATAAACAACGACTAATAACGGGCCCTACCTCAGCCGGTCATCCCCGTTCCCCAAAGTTTCGTGCGTTCCAGGAGGTCCCATGTTCGAGTCTCCAATGGCGTAATATTGCGGGAATTAACATGGAAGGTAGCGTTAGTTTGCCCCCTTGTGACACAATCTCAAATTTCCATCCGCTTCGGCTCCTTTGGCTAGGTTACCCATGAGGCTCGCTGGTAGATTAACACAACAACCTGTTCAATTAATGTAGTAGTATGTTGTTGGAGCTTAGCTTGTTAGGCTTCCAACTAGTTAATGTAATACTCTTTATCCAATAATAAATAAAATTTTCGAATAAAATAATATTTTTTCAAATTACTATCAAATTATTTGGAAAGTAGAATAATAGCATCGTCGACGTGCAACGTACGTGCTCACTACTTGTATGGCATAATGGCTGGATCGACGAAAGATCTTTAAAATTCCCCAAAAGCGACATATATTTCATAAAGTTGGCGAACATTCAAATCATAAACCAGATGAACTTAGAAATGAGGATTTCATGTTGGAATATTATATCTTTGATATTCACAAAACTTTTACCTTTTGATATTAGTTTTCTTATAACAGGAGGACACCACATGTTGTGTATTCTCTCAAACATGCATGCATCCATTGTTGTAAGCAAAAGTTTCTGGTTAATGTTTCGAGTAAATATGTACTAATGCCTTTGCAGCAATGTTCAATTTTCACATATTGAAACAAAATGTATGAGGAAAAAGTAAATTGAGAAGGTGGAGGAAACTGAGGAAAAGTTTTCATTTGGAGATTCTCTAATCACAGTAAAAGTTGAAAGGTTTCAATTAACTTACGAATACTACAGGTCATGCTATCCATCCGCAGAGAGAATTTTTGATAGGGGCAATTTTGGATGGACCACGAGGGACCAATAGTAAACTGCTATTTGTCAATATTAATCAACAAATTTTAGCTAGTCAATGTTCTAATGAGAGGTGGTGTCTATGATGGACAAAGGACGGTTAGGATCATTTTGAAGCTGCTGAGATTATGCCGCGACCCAAGCCTATATGATTTTCAACTTTGAACCTTATGTCGTGGCCAAGCCTACCTGACTTGAACTGTGACCCTATTGGACCTATAGCTAACAAACGAACACCATGTTGTCGTGATACCAAGTATGTATAGCCAGAATTGATCTTGAAATTCAAACCCTAACGAGCTAGCTGTACCACCACCGATTAAGAGATAAATTAAATTTAAGTGCGATATTATTCTAGGGGAGTTGGCTTTCTCCATCGTCTTCTTCCCGGTTATTTGGTTTCTTCTTTAACACTGATTAAGCAAGATAGAAATTAAAGTTGAATGCGAATTGAAGTTATTCCAGGGCAGTTGGTCCTTTAGATCGTCTTCTTCTGAGGTATTCTCTTTGTTTTTTTTCTTTTTCGTCCCCATTAATTTGTTTCTTCTTCTTTTTTTTTTTTTTTGATCGGTAAATTAGTTAATTTATTGAACGAACGCAGGAACCAACTGCAAAGGTAATTACAACTTTCAATTCCGACCAAAGGAGGACACAAAAAACTTAAGGAAAGAACTGGAAAGACTCAAAACCAAAAGAAATTCTAGAAAGAGACCTATATGTGATCTTCAAGGTGGTTCAAAAACCACAGATTTCCAATTGATCATGAACTCTTTAAGAGTGACGTTATGAAAAGCTGGTTGAAGATGAAGCCAATATGCGATGTAATGTCTAATTTTCTGAATAACTTTTGCTGCAGTGAGAGACTTATTGTCGAAAGCTCTATGGTTCCTCTCCTTCCATAAGGACCAAACGATTGCGGTGGCAAGTTTTGATGACAAGCGACTTCCTCGTAATGGTTGTAGGACTTGGCCAGTACTCGGAGCCGTAGCAATAGAGTGTGGGAGAACCCAACACAACTTGAATTGACTCTAAAGAAGTCCCATATGTGACTTGCTAGACTACGGTGAAGAAGTAGATGAACCTGGTGTTTCTTTGTCATTTATACACATATAGCAATGGTTGACCCAAATCCTCCATTTCTTCTTTCCTAATTGATCTTGAGTGAGAATCTTGTTCTTGACTGCAACCCACATAAAGAAACTTACTTTGGCAGGCCAAAGTTTTGACCAAATCCTCTTTGGACGCACAATATCCATATGATTATCCTCAATTACATTTCGGTGATCAGCCAATTATAACACTTTTAACGAAAAGTTACCTGAATTATGTCCATCTTTCCATACTCTCAAGTCACCAATCGGAAAGAGTTACACCGTTGATTTCAAGAAGATGAAGCAAAGCGAAGAATGTCCCTTATGACATGGTCCTGAACCCTTCTTGTGATGCCCAAATTCCATGAGTTAGAAGTGCTAGAATACATCGATATATGGTGCATGATTTTGACGTTGAAGCTTCATAAGCAGCTGGATAGAGAGTCGCCAAAGGTTGTTCCCCTAACCAAATGTCACACCAGAATCTGATTCTACGTCCATCTCCAAGAATAAAGGTGCAATTGGCTTTGAAACTGTCGATGTGCTTGTCAATTCCTTTCCAAATACCGCATCCATATGATTGTTTAACGGGTTTAGTATACCACTCTAATTGATCTAGACCATACTTCGGATGACTATCTCGCTTCGAGAGAGAGGATTTGATTCGGACCACTAGCTTCCATAACCACTTCATTAATAATGCGACATTCATATAATGAAGTTGTTTGATGCCTAGTCCTCCCATATGTTTTGGCAAAGGCCGCTTCATCCCAAGCTACTAAAGGATACTTCTTATTATCACCTTTGTTCCATAAAAATTGCGTATAATTCTCTCAAGCTTCTTAATTACATTCATAGGAGCTTCAAAGATAGAGAAATAGTAAATTGGTAAGGAAGAGAGAACCAATTGATCAAGGTGAGTTTACCTCCTTTCTTGAGATATATAGATTTCCGGGTTGGTAACCGGGATTCGAGTCTTTCGAGCAATCTTGTTCCACTTTATGTTCGATCTCTACGAGTCTCCCAGGTAACCCAAGGTAAGTGGTTGGCGAGTTGCACTTTACATCCCATGGTATCAGCAAGAGAAACGATGTTATGAACATCTCCAACGAGCATAATCGAAGTTTTGTGGAAGTTCACCTTAAGGCCGTCAGATAATTTCGAACAGTTAATATGTTGCGTAGGTGGGTGATGCTATTCGGTCATTACGGAGGAACACAAGAGTATCATCAGCGAACTGGAGATGAGTAACTTTGGCTCCACAGGTACAATTTCGAACCCACCGAACCATCCAATCTTGTTTGCTCTTTCGAAAAGTAAATTCGGTGACTGCAACAAGAAGGAACAAAAAAGCGAGAGAGGATCTCCTTGCCGAAGACCTTTCGTACTTTTGAGGCGACCATTGGAGGAGCCATTGATTAAAGCAGTTCACATGTGAAACTGCAGCCCTCAATCCACTTTCTCCACTTGATCCAGAAACCCATCCTTTGCATCACGTAATCTAGGAAGGACCATGCGACGTTGTCATATGCTTTTTGAAAATCAATCTTGCAGAGAATACAGTGTTTATTAAATCTTTGAGGCGAGTTGATACATTCGTTAGCAATTATTGCTCCATCCATGACTTGCCTCCCTTCAACATAAGCCGATTGTTGATGACCCGATAATTTTTGGAAGAACTGTTTTGAGTCTCGAAGAAATGACTTTAGAAATTATCTTGTTGATCTTTGCTCATTAAACTGATAGGACGAAAATCGCTTATGAATTCCAAGTCCTGGACCTTAGGGACGAGAACAAGAAAAGTGGACTTTAATCTCCAACAATTACTTTTACGGTGAAAAGCTCTTCCATCACCTTAAGAATATCGGACTTCATGAATTCCCGGCACTTGGTGATAACGAAAATCGGCATGCCATCGAGGTCCGGGAGCTTTTTCCTGTGCCAAAATAGTTAATGCCTTGTAGACTTCTCCTTCAGAAAATCTTTCTTCAATTATGTTGGTCAATCATGCTGCGCCTCCATCCCCTTCTTTCTCATGGATACACAATATTATTTAGATAACTCAATCATGCTGCGCCTCCATCCCCTTCTTATTTGTTTTCATTGAACCCAGCTGCATTGTTGTTAGTGAATTTAAGTCATGCATGATTTGGAACATAAAGAGAACATTGTGAAAATTTGATCATGTTTTCTAAACTTATGTTGGTCTCTCTACCTACAAGAATAGGTACCACATTTGATTATTTTCTATATGATGCTCAAAAGAATACCAAAAGCAGTATTGCGACTAAACAACATGTTTTTGCACATGCTCAAAAAAAAAACCTCTGAAAGCAGTATCGCATTAAAACAACAACAAATAGAGATCAGTCATGTTTACAGAAGACGAAAGAATGATAAAAGATTAATGAGAGAAGGAATAAAGCTGGATAATTCATGGTAATAGGGACTTGATTATAAGGTATGATGCACGTATAAATGTGGAATGCTGCATCCGTAGGGTAAGAGTGTCAAATACTTGAACTGAAGGTAGCAGAATATGCTATTCTTTACTTCTTCCACTGCTAGCAATGTGCTTCTTACACCTAAAACACATTGATTTTTTTTTCTTCGTAAAACATACAAAAAAAAATTACATGTGACCATCCCCATGGTCGTTACACAGAGAAGGCAAGAGCTAAATAGGGGATACAGACCAAGCCATATGGATGACGTTAGTTTCAACCTATTGAGCTAGATCATGAGAAACTCTATTTGCAAAACATTTAACAATCAAGACATGAACTGCCGGAACAATCAAAAAAAAGACATGAACTGCCAGAACAATCAAGTCATAAACCAGATAAAATAAGAAATGAATTTCAGGATCACAAACACTTTTTTTTTTTTTTTTTAAACTAAGCATAGGCCCGTTCTGCCCCTGGCAGCGTAGCCACCGGCTTACTCTCCACTAAGCAAACTCGCCCCCGAACCCGTAGAAAAGTTAGATCACAAACGCTTATTGAACCATGAAAATGAACTACATAAAAATTGCATACTCACAACCAAAAATTGAAAATGAGCCCCTCCGTTTTTTGCTAGAAGGGGGGGTCCACACATTGTTTGTGTGAAACAATTATGTAGTTCATTTCACGGTCCATATACAGTTAATGTTTCAGAATTTCTTCAAAAATATTACTTTTTCGTGATACTCACAAAATATTTGCCGATATTAGCTATCTTGTAAATAGGAAGAAAACACAAGTATGTACTGACATAAAAAATGCATGGTCTGGCTAATGTTTCAAACAATTAACAATGTCTTTTAGCAATGTTCAATTTTCAAATTTTCGAAATGTTTGAGAAAAAAGTAGATTGAATATGCGAAGAAACTGGAAAGGATTTTTAGAGACTCTCTGGCTCGCAATAAAAAATGTCAATTAGCTTAGGAATATTACCGGTTGTGTCATGATTACATCATACATCGGCATATCAGCATAAAAATATAATTGAAGAAAAAATCTTGGACGTTGGAGGTTTGTGTTAACTTGATCAATTGAGGCCTTCAAGTGTACATATAACCAATTTAATATAAAATATATTTACTATCATAAAAATTTTAACTTCGAATGCAATTAAATTTTAATTAACAAGCTTGTAACTGAATAGGAGGAGTCACTTCCAAAAACTCATAAACAAAATCGGTACTCGGTTTCTCGGATTATGGATTACATATTTTACCGCACTTGGGGACACAATCCATAGGTCATATGTATTGGACAAAACCAAAGCTAAGCTTAGTTGCAAAATTGTTTAATCTTAAATACTCTGCTTGCCACTTCATTTCTGACAAAAAGTAACTCAGGATGTGATAGAACCTTAAACTTAACCAAGTACCACAAATAAATTACTTACATAAAAATCACATAAAGGAGACAATCCAGTACTATGTGATCAGAAACAAGAGACATTCATAATTTCCTACTAATTGTCAAATGGTACTGATATACACGTATATGTACAACGTCGTTTTGGACTAAGGGCACACACACTTTCGCACCTATCCCAGGATCCACGAAAAATATTTAAAATTCCCCAGCGAGATCCACGAAAATATTTAAAATTCCCCAGCGAGACCCACAAAAGCGACATATACAATATTTCATAAAGTAGGCGAACATTCAAATCATAAACCTGATGAACTTAGAAATGAGGATTTCATGTTGGAATATTATATCTGTGATATTCACAAAACTTTTACCTTTTGATATCAGTTTTCTTATAAATAGGAAGACACCACATGTTGTGTATTCTCTCAAAAATGCATGCATCCATTGTTGTAAGCAAAAGTTTCTGGTAAATATGTACTAATGCCTTCGTAGCAATGTTCAATTTTCACATCTTGAAACAAAATGTACGAGGAAAATTGAGAAGGTGGAGGAAACTGAGGAAAAGTTTTCTTTTGGAGATTCTCTAATCACAGTAAAAGTTGAAAGGTTTCAATTAAATTATGAATACTACCGGTCGTGCCATCCATCCGCATAGAAATTGTTTGATGGGGGCAATTTTGGATGGGCCACGAGGGACTAATAGTAAACTACCATTTGTCAATATTAATTAACTGATATTTAGCTAGTTAATTTTTTAAGAAAGGATATCTTAGGAATTTACCACTAATTAGTTTTCATCGCTGAAAATATGGAAAGTATTCGGGATCAGAAAAGTATTATACCTTAAAATTATAATTCTTCGGTAGTGATATTTTTGTTGATAGGAAAAAGGATAAAAGTTTACTAATTTAATTACAAACAATCACAGACCTTGATAAGATAGAGAATTGATAAAACCATTGGCGCTGATATTGCTACTCAAGCTCGCCATTGACAACCTCCTTGAGACGATAATCACCACCGATGAAAAAAGAAAAATGAATGATATTTCAATCTTTTCAAATGAAACAAAAATCACGGATATACTTTTTGATAAAAAGAAGAAAGCAATAATGACGACCAAAATTAATTTCTTCTTTATCAGTAATTTTGGATCAAGATCATTAATCATTAACAAGGGTTTTTAAAGAGCTGTTGTTTTATCTATTACTGACGAATCTTGATCTTTAACAATAATTTTGATAACAGATTAAAAGATTTAATCATCCGTTAGCAAGAAGAAAGCAATAATGATCCTAAAGTTAATTTCTTCTTGACGAAACAAAGCTCATGGGTTTTCTTCCTTCATATTTCTCTCATCAGTATTAAATAAATAAATAAAAATAAAAATAAAACCACCTATGTAACACCCTTGTTATAAAAGCCATAAGACTAATTAGTTAGAAAACTTACTGATACATGGCAGTTTTTTACTAGTCCCCCATGCTCCCATCCAGAATCACACCCATCAAAAAAATTCTCCCATCCACATACCAACATAAAAAACGATAAATGACAGATAAAACCTTGGATGTTTGTGTTAAGTTAAAGTTACTCGATTATTTACCACTACTTTCTGTGTCCGACATTGGTCTTTCTTCGATGGTTTTTTTCCTTTTTAATATATACCTTTACCAATTTTTACCAATTTTAAAAGAGAAAACGAAGGAAAAAAAAGTTTTCGTCCTTTGTATCCGCTTCTAATTCTCGATTAAAATCACTTTTTGCTCTCTCCATATCCACGGCCTCCTGGGCTTATATTTTACCGGTATGATAAGTTGAATTTATTTTCTACTTATGTTAATCACTTTGCATGTACACTAGAGACAGACTTTGTGCTATGTGCTGTGTGGGTTAGCAAAAAAGAAATACAATTTCTCTTGTTCTCGAATCATGCTCTTTGCTGTCATTGTTGGTAAAAAAAAACATGTTTTTTTTGGTTGATTAAGCGAGATTTTAATAAAATAACAAGTCTTAATCAGCAAATACAAAACCAATAATAATAATAATAAACTGAAAACGAACTACTAAATTGACCAAATGAAGTTAAATATTGCATCTAAATTGAGTTTCAGCCTAATTTTTTGTTATAAATTCACAAAAATAGCATCCTCAAGTTTTGAAGAAAACTTAAACAACAATGATATAATTTGTTTAATCATTCATATCCAGCGTCGTCATCTTTTAGAGAATACAGTTAATTTCGGGCGAGATGGCCGAGATCTCGTCGAGAATTCTGGTGTCGGAATTCAAGGTAGAAATCTCGGTTGGGATCAAGCTGAGACGAGTCAGACGAGTTGAGAGTAGTTTAGGAAATTCAGTTTATGTAAATGATAAAATCCCAAAAATTTCTTCAATCAATCCATGTTTCTAACATCAAACTGTAGTTCTAAGAAAATGCACAGCCTACTAAATTAAGATCTAACCATGCAAATGATGACAACTAAAGGAAACTCGACGATGAATTAAATAAAAATATATGCAAATAATTGAACGTAAAGCTAACAAGCAAATACTTGGTAAAGGTAAGATCAACAACATGCCAAGGTTCGGTTGTTATGTAAACCTATGTCTATGAGAATATTACTACTCCCTTCGTTTCTAAAAGAATAAGCTTGTTTCCTTATTTGGATGTTTCAAAAAAAAAACTAGGCTTATTTCCTCATTTAGAAAGTCAAATGGTATTAGTTTACTAATTCACCCTTGGAAGGACCACTTTTCTTTTTTCTTTTTCTCTTTAAACATGAAGAGGGGACTACTTCTCTCTCCATTTTCTCTCTGATATCAAATCAATGGGGCCATGGTAAAGTAGAAAAAACTATGAAAAAGTGGCTATAATGATTAGTTCTCTTAATCTTTGTGCAAACCAAACAAGCCTATTTTTTAGAAACGGTGGTAGTATTTAAGAGGTTATAGATGTTGAACCTAATCAAAATTACAAAGATGAAGGGGTTACACATGATGCTCACTCTTAATCTCCCATGAACATTATTATACGGAAGTTATGGCACCGACTCACTTTCTATTTTTCTCTCTCTTTATCGGCCCTTAGGCTAAGTCCTATGAGCTAGATTGGACTGCTAGATTGGCCAAAAAGTGTTGCAAATCATGAAAAAAGTGTGGGAAAAAAGTTAACACTCAATCTAGCTACTTCTCTCTCCTAGCATTTTCTCGCAGTCCAACTATCAGCGAGATTGAAACGCTGAATAGTGCGGCGCTCAAAAAGTTGTCTCAACGCCGAATGGTTCAGCGTTTGATGATTTTTTCTGGAGAGGGAAGGAAAAGAGGGAGAGAGAAAGAGTAAAAGAAGGAGAGAGAGAAGAAAAAGAGGGAGAGAGAAGCGTAGAGAGGGAGAAAAAGAGAGAGAAGAAAAAAAGAAAGAGAGAGAAGAAAAAGAGGAAAAGAAAGAGAGAGAATTAGTAACGCCGAATGGTTAGGCGTTTCGCTGCTAGATTGGTCATCCCATAGGAGTTAGGAGGTTGCCTTATCTGATGTGGATGGCCAATCTAGCAGTTAAATATCTAGCCCATAGGACTAAGCCTTAAAACAAACTCGCATGATCTCGTTAAATTGCCTCGCTAATAACCATATACTTTTCAGGTACTTGTGAATATTCTCTTTGATGCTATTGGAAATCACCTGATTGTATTTGTCTCCAAACCCGATTCACTTATGCTTCTTCAACGCGTACCCTAGCTACTTGGTCTGCTTAAGATGACCATTCTGACTTCATATTAAATGTTCCACCGTTCCCTTCAATCTCTATCACTCTCATCTGAATTTTTTTTCCACACGTGTTTATCTCTTTATATAGTGGTAAATTTCTCATTTGTAACAAGCAAATGAGTGTAATGATTCTTTGTTAGTGTGTTGGTGTGATAGTATCTTGCAGACGATGCCCACATTTGTAGCAACCATATATCTTGCGGACGATGCCCGTATTCTAACACTGCCTTCATTTGATTTTGGTATGAAGTTTATCTGTTTATGATTTCTTTATTTTATCATTGATTTGGTATGAAGTTTAGTTTTTATTCCATTTGTAGATCTATTCTAGTGACAAAGACATGAAAAGTTGTTCGAGAGATTTTACAAAAAAAAAAAAAAAAATTACAAAAATGGTTAGGAAACTGAAGTTATAATTGAATTGACTGGACTGATTTACGGTAATGGAGAAGATCACATTTGAGAATTATAGGATCTAGAGTATAATACACACTGAAAATAAGAAAGATTATAAAGGGAGTCTTGTCTACCTACATTGATAAGGTTAACAATAATTTAGGGTTGCATTTAGTTTTAAGGTGGGTTGTATTTAGTCATCACTGCGTTGATTAATCCTAATATTTTCTGCTAATCAATGATATTCATCTTAAATTTGATCTACATATCAAAATTTAAGATAAATGTCACATTTCACCATATCAATCACACGTTAATCTTACACTTTTTTTCTTCTTCATTTTTTGATGCATTGTGAAAAACAATAATCATTCTAAACAAACTGAGATTTAGATAACCTCAAAAACCAACTCTTACATTTTAATTAGTGAGCGCTGCCTTCTAAAGGTCAGTAGAGGAAGCCTTTAAAGTCAGTTTTGGTTTTTTTAAAAACTTGGTCTGTTAAGGGGCGGTTCCTATGGGAGCTAGTATAAAAGTTGTTTTGCCATGCCATGTGGCATGGCAAACTAGTTTCCCCACTATGGTAAACTGGCAAATTTTATTAAAGTAGTACTCCCTCCGTCTTAAATTAAGAGTCCGCTTTGACTAAGTCAAGATATTAAGGAAATCCAATAAATTGTCATGACTAGCCCTTGACTAGCCTATTTAATGTTATTTTATTACCAAAACTAAATTATTAGTGTTAAAATAAGTAGAAATTTATTAGGAATTTTATAACTATTCATAAATGTTTTTATTTAAAAAAAATATGACAATTAATACAAAGATATTGAGTAAGTTTTTTTCCATAAATATGGTGATATTATTTAAGATTTGGATATTAAAAATGATTTTATGATTATAAAAATAAAGGGTATATTTGATGGTTTAAGGGAAAAGTATGTCTATAAACAGAGCGGACAGATAAAAATGGACATACCAAAGTAGAAATTAGGACAGATAAAAACGGACAGAGGGAGTATATTATATTGTGTTTTGTGGGACCCTTATCAATAGAAAAATTAGTTATTTGTATTTGGTGGGGTCTTTATTAAATTTTAGGGATTATATAATATTTTGTGGGGTCCTCTTGTAATAAAAATCTGTTATAATAACTAAAAAGTAGGAGAGAAGAAAAAAAAACGACTAAACAAGTAAGAGCAACTCCAAGAGAGGGTGAATTTTTTATTTTTTAGTGACACATAGGATTTTAGACCTCCGTTTGGCATAAATTCATCTCCAATAGTAGGGTCCTACAAGATAGGAGGGACCAATTACTAAATGTAAAGATGTTCAAGAAAGTGTTATTTACACCTCCGTTTGCACATCCACGTCATCTTTTTCACTAATTTTCTTTTAATTCTAAGGTTAAAATTCTCACTGTTGGAGATGGTTTTTTTAGATATGAGGTCCTACATTTACTTTATGTGTAGACCCCATAAATAAAAGGACTAAATAAAAAATACACATAGGATTTTTTGCACCTTCTGTTGGAGATGTTCTAATAAGAGGTGTAAACAACAATTATTAGTTGTTTTGCCAACACCCCTTTCTATCGGTGTAGTGTCGACCGACTCGACCGCTCGGTGGAAACTTGACCTGGCATGGCTAAGTGGCAAATTTACCACTTAGCCAGGCCAATTTGCCAGTTAGCCAGCTCCATAGTGGGTGCTTAAATGGCAAACATGAATGTTTGCCACACCATAGAAAGGGGCCTTAAGATTTTTTAATAAATAATTTGTAGCAAGCTTATATACGAATTCAAAACCCACGGCGTGTATATCTTTTATTTCGTAAACGGTACAAGGTAACTCGAACTCTACCTGGTCGAATCGATGAAGATGATTCATATAAAAGGGAAACCTTGGAGATATCCAAGCAGATGATGGGCAAGAAGAGCTTCCCACTTTAGATAACCTCCATAAAAGAAATAGTTTCCTAGTGTCTCCTGGTGGAAATCCAGTAGTAAACATTTGCCCCTTTTGCCATCAGCAACCAGAGACTTCTTCTCATATCTTCTTCGAATGTTACTTTGCCAGAAACGTATGGTCATACTTCTTCATCGTGGCTGGCAAAATATATAACCCTCCGCCTTCAACTATCAACCTCATATCTAACCGGGCTTCCACCAATCTCTCTGGCACTGCAAAGGAGCTGTGGAGCAGACTTTATGCCGCTATTCTATGGTCTCTTTGGCTGGAAAGAAACGAAAGACATTTCAACAAAAAGGAAAAAAGCATCGCGGCAATTACTATAGAAGTTAAGCTTAAGATCTTATCCTGGTCGAGTTCAAAGGCTTGAATGTCAAATGTTAGTGTAGATGATGTTATTTGCAATTGGAAGTCGAAATTTTTCGACCCTCCTTAGTTATTTTTTGGTTGGTTCCCGCGTCCTCTTATGGATTCCTCTTTAGCTCTTGCTACTCTTCTGTTTGTATGTGTTGATTGGGACCCTTCTTTTTGTTAGGTAATCCTTTAATAAATTCATTTCTTTACCGACCAAAAAAAAACACAAAGGAATGGAAGGAAAATATTATGGATTATGTTTTCCTTTGATATTGGGTGGTGGAGTAGGGGCATTTTAGAGAGACCAGTAGTGGAGCTAGGGGTTGACTAATCCTGGCTCTAGCCTCCCAATAAATGTTGATAACCATAAAAAGAACCTCTAGATTTATCATGAATTTAGTATTTAGCCCACCAAATATTATTATTTAATCACCATAAATTTCTACAAGAATTTTTTTAGCCCCCTCTATACGGTTTGCTGGCTCCGCGCCACTGAGAGAGACTGATTGAAAAAAAAAAGACTAAAGAGAGTGAAACTCGGTAGACCAAAAGAGAAGGTTCTTTCTCCTTCTTCGTTGAAATCAGCTGGAAGAATAAGAATGAGAATGGGGAATATCTGAAGATTGCCAAGCATGATGCAAGTAAGAGGAAAGAACAATTCAATTTGTGCGAAAGTGCTACAGTTCCCCCACTCCCTTCCCCCATTACGTGTCATCGTTCTTAGCCCTTAATCCCTGGATTGAGATTAGCAGGGGGTCCCATTATTATTGGGTTTAACCAACAGATGCTTGACACATAGGCGGGGGAAATTAGTGGGGGAAGGGAGCGGGGGACGTTTAGCATTTTCGCAATTTGTGTACCAAGATAATGATGGGTGTCGGTGGAGTCTAGGAGAAATTCTAGAGTATCATTTGGGTACTAGGGTCATCATCAGTCAACAAGTACATGCAATAAAAGACTTTGAAGCATCATTACCTCAAAAGGTTTGCAACATTAAAGATATAACGACAAGATACATTATGGTAAACATTGAAGGCAATATGAAACGGAATAGAGTTGCAAAAGCTATCTCCAAAAAGTTGAGATGGTACAAATTTTTAAAGCTAGTTATCACAGGTATCTAACTGCTATCTTTCATCCAAACTCTGATCCAGAGTGGATGTCAACTTAGGTACCAATTAATTGGATGAAAGAAGGTACTAAATGGCTTACCTCTTCATGTCAGATTACTAAGAGTACCTGATGTGTAATTTGTTTTATTTTTCTGTTATTTGTTGTTGACGGTTACAGGCTGTTGTAACTGTCTTTTAGTTTATGTGTCAGACTGTAAATATCCTTTTCCTGTATCTGGTTTGTTTTATCATGCAATAATAAACTTTAGATTTCGCTCTCCACCAAAGTAGTCGAAATTGTTGCTCGGTCCTACACGATTGGGGAACTTGGAGCGAGGAGCAGTAAGTTCGAACTTAGAAATCGCTAAAACTCGTCCTAATACTCGGAGCATATTTATTAGATACTTATAGATTTCTGCTCATGAGTCAAGATTTATACCTAACTAAAATTAAAATTTTAACACTATCATATAAATAAGTGTAATATTGTTACATTGAACCTATTTATAGTGTTTTTAGAGGTTTTTCCATTTAATAACTCTCATCCGAGGGGTTACGAATTTTTCTTTTCGATTTCGGTACATGCAAGACCAACTCGGAAAAATCGCCAACTCGTTTTGCCAAAAATCGATCCAAATCGCCAAAATCGGCCACTTAATCGCTAAAATTCGGAGATGGCTTGGAATCGGAAATCGCCTCGGTCATATAGCTTGTAGCGATTACTCGCGAGTAATCGGCCTTGGAGAAATCGATTCTTTCATGATATCATCCCTTCTTCATTTTTCAAATTCACGTTTTCTTCGATCTACTTCCGCTCATCTCTGAGAAATCTATACAACCAAAACAATGTCGATCGATCAAATTTTTGATTCTCCTGAGAATCAAACATAACAATCACCAAAATCACCTAAATCAAACACACATTCAAATTCATCAATTTCAAATTATACATCTCAAATCAACCTACATTTATCGTATCTCACTAATTTTGATTCGGTTAAACTTGAAGCTGATGGTTCTAATTACCTAATCTGGAGAAATCAATTTGAATCTATTTTAATCACCATTGATCTCTTTGATTATGTTGACGGATCTATTGAAGAACCTGTTCAGTTTGTCAAAATTGATGGTGAAAAGACTTTAAATCCGGAATATTATGTACTTGGCGAAAATACAATCGTTTTGTAATATCATGTATCTATACCGCATCGTGTTTCTCGAAATATTGTTGGTTGTAAAATTACTCGTGAAATCTTGTTATATCTTGATAAATCAATTCTTCGTCAATTTTCAGCGCGCAAATCACTTCTTCGTAGTCAACTTCACTCAGTTCGTAGAGGTAACAGTTCGATTTCAGATTCTTTGGCCGCGATTGATCTTCATGTGGATGACTCTAATATTGTTATGTATACGCTTCAAGGATTAGGCAGAGAGTATAGTCAATTTGTTGTTACTTCAAGCTACAGAAAAATTGAGTATTCTTTTAGTGATTTGTATTTTAAACTTATTCATCATGAGAAGTACTTGGAAGCTGGGGAGTTAGATTCGAAATCTGTTTTAGATGCTCAAAATTTTGCATTTTATACGAATAAATCAAACAAGTCTAAGCAGAAATCGTATGGATCTAAGGATAGTTCGAATTTCCAGTCATCTTATGATTCGACGATGTGGTTTGTCAAATTTGTAAGCTTTATGGACATCTTGCTAATCGTTGTAGATGACGTTATACTCCTAATTCTAAATCTGGCTCAAAATCTGGTGCTAAGCATGCTAGTAACACTGTTTCTACAACGGATTTACCTTCTACTCCAGCATCTTCTTCAGATACCTTGCAACAAGCTTTTCATAGCATTAAACTCAACTCTACATCAGCGTGTAGTGATCCAAATGTTTCTTTTTGCTGGATTACGTACTAATTCTAAAGACGCAAGTCATATGACTAACTCCCAGTCTTATCTCTCTAATGCCAAGTCTTACACAAGTAATGATCAGGGAACGGTATGTGATGGTAAATTTTTACCTATTGAACAAACTGGTGATGCTATTTTAGATACAAAATCTTTTCAATTTCATCTTCATGAGGTGTTGTATGTTCCAAGTATTAAGGAAAATCTCATTTCTGTTGCTAAGTTTACTAAAAAGAACTTTGTCTCCTTTGAATGTTTTCCTTGGGGATATGAAATCAAGGAATTGGATACTAGAGAAGTGCTTGCTGAAGGGTTTATGAAAGACAACTTATATCTATTAACAACCTTACAGGCTACTCAAGTTGCTTCTCACACTACTGTTACGCACACATCTGAATATCTTTGGCATGGCAGATTCAGTCATACTTCTTAAACCAAAAGAGCTTTATTTCCTACGCAGGGATATGTGGGATTGAAGATGAACTTCGCTTAAATCTAAGGCTAAATCTTTTCACTTAAACCAAGCATATAATTAACATATTCCATTGAAATCCTTCCCTATTTGAAGCTAATCTTTTCAGTAGGGAAGGATTTCACTAAAATAAGAATATACATGGATTGGGCTATTGATACTTAACACTAAAATAAGATTAAGTATGCTATTTTGGAATATGTTAAGTATATGCTTCCCTACATATTCCAGAGGTTTTTCAATGTGTGAAGGCCAGCATGGGTGCGGCCATGTTGGGTAGGGCCAAGGTAGGGTGTGGATTGGCTATTGATGAACATATTCTAAATCTTGGCACCATGCTGGCCTTCCCTACATATTCCATTGAAATCCTTCCTTATTTGAAGCTAAGGCTAATCTCATGTTTCTTTTATCCCATATTTCCATCATTAGCATACATATACAAATTGACGAGCGAAGTTGCAGGAGAAGGAGCATAACTTTTGAAATGTTCCCACAAGAATGCCTGAAGAAAAGCGAAGTGGACATACGACTCCACCTTCTTGTACCCGTTGGAAACATGCATATCCATTGCTAAGGCGTCCAGATGAGAATACAATAATCCAAGGAACAAGGCACCTAAGGGAAGAACTTCGCCTTTTGCTATCTTTATAGCAATCTTAACCGTAACACCCCTTATGGTTTTCTTTCTCTAGAACCGTCGTCATATATATCTCTCGGATAACCACAAAGACAGAATGCAATCACACCGAGCTCATTTTCCAACTTCGATTCGGCTCGGGGTTTACAGGAGACCATTCCGATACCCACCGTGTAAAAGCATCTTGTATCTTTTTTTCTCCTCCTTGTCCGGATCGTCGAATTCTCGCCACCTTCTGAGTATAGTGTCATAATCACGTTGTTCAAAGTGTCGAAAAGCTCATAATAAAGATTCCCGAGAACATGAAGGTTCATCAATTCAGCTACGCTTTCCGGGGTAATAGTCATCTCTCCCCATCTAGATATAGTCAGTATGAGTAGAAGGCGCCACCGAGAAATGAAAGTAATAAAGCTGCAGCGTCTTTCTTAATTTCAAGAGTAGCAGATGCCATGATCGCATCGAGGATTTGCGCTTTGGTCAAATTGGCTTCAATGTTCTTATTATTTAACATGCGCCTCATCCATCCTTCATAAGAGTCCAGTGGAGTATGACAAGTCTTGAAGTCGATAGGAGATGGCGGATATTCATTTCTTTGAAGACAGAACCTCATCACAAGTGCCGAAGAAGAAGATGGATCAGCTTCTATATTTTCTGAATCGGAGAGCAGGGCTATCCTGTGAGAGGGATGTTTCCTAATGTTTGGAAAAGACAAGGTGAACAACTTATCAGCAATGTTTGGCATATCTTTGAAGTCACAACACTTCCCGAGGCTCGCACCAAAGATTATCTCTAGAAGACATATTGACAGGAGTTCTTTTCTTCATTCTACAATAAATACAGGAGTCAGTACTTGTATATAAAAAAAAAACGAGTGCGAACTGCATTCACGTTGGAATACACAAGACTGGGATTGGGTCCAAGCACCGGCTCAAGTTTCAAGTCCGGTATAAGTTTAAAGTCCTAGATAAGTTTCAAGTCCTAGATAAGTTTCAAGTCCTAGTATTGGTTTCAAGTCCGGATTGGTTTCAAGTTTGGTATTACTCAAGATTCATGTCCGGGCACAAGGCTAGTATGAGGTCGACTTTCAGTCAAGCATGTGTGGGTGGGACCCACATTCGGATCAAGCGCACATGGTGGGACCGCATTCGTATACACGTATTATAACACGGTTTTTTTCATAAGAATTGTGTTCATGAAATTCAAGCCAAATTTCTCTCCAAGCTACAACCTAAAAAACTAGGTTTTGCATGCAACGATGGAAGAAGAAGCAAAAACGGCATATTCATGGGCTCGCGAAACTAAACAATTCTAGCAAAATGGGCGGTTTTTACTATCAATCTTGATGGAAGCTGGGCATGATGTATCTATCAAAACATTTTTACCTAAGAAATTAGGGTTTTTCCTAAAAAAAAAAAAAAAAATGTGAAACCTACCTTGGACGGACGGACGGCGGCGCACGTCTGACGGTGGCAACTCCGGCAGCAGCGTCAGCAGGCGCGGCGGCGTTGGTCAAGGAAGGAGCTGCTCAACAAAAAAAAAAAAAAAAATCGTGAGAAAAAGAGAAGGGGTTGGTCTCTTTTATAGACAAAAATTAGAAGAATCCCAATAGAACAAGGATTCCTCTTTTGTTTGGATTCCTCTTTTGATGCAAATACCCTAAGGAAGAAAGCCGGTCCATCAAGGCTTAAGATCGCGCACGTATGGAGGATTGCCCACGGCCAGAATCCCTCCAGGTAAATTTCCTTTATCCTGTCTTTCTCACATATGTATGTCACCATCTCATGCCTACCCCACAATAGTGTAACCATTATGTGCTAGGCAGGGACTTAATGTTGATGGTGGATTTTCATTTAAGGTTAAAATTATAAAAACCCCAAAAATCATGCGCTGACATCTTTTAAAAGATAAAGCCATTAATAAGTGTTGGATACTCCTTCACTTTACTAATTCACCTAGAATGGAGCATGTGGCAACAATCCCATTCTATGAATACATGAAATTCATCCAGGTTGGAGCATGTAGCAACAATCCCATATACCATGTGAATTTATAGCATTATCAATTAATGCGTGAGCAGCCTTGTATTTCCTGTACTCATTATCAATGCGGCATGACGACTGAGTGTTGCTCTCGGCAGAAAGCAACACGAACCTCCAAGCATTATAATGAAAGCATGTACGAAATACCCGTACAAAGTTGCAACTCTCGGTGTGTTATACTAGCCCGATTAAGAACTCTCGGTGTGTTATACTATCCCGATTGAGCATCCGGACTTGTCCGTATCAGTCTAGATATGATCTCGTTCATCCAACCTCACCAGTGATTGGATGGCTCCTGATCAATTCCATAACCCCAAGAAGGTATGGAATATTCACTGCTCGAACCAATGCGGACCCCGCAAGGCCTCGGCCTCCCAAAATATTGGCCTAGCTTGTCAAAACATCCAAACCGTAGCGTATGGACGGGAAAACCCTAAATTAGGGTTTGCGGCATATTACATGTGTCGCAAAATAGTCTCAACCATCCATCTTCGCGGTATAGATGGAGGGTGTAGATGTAGATTCAAAGGGCCCCGAGCATGTCAACACAATCACCGTGGGCCCGCCTACATACCCGACCAATCGGTGGGACCAACCATGGTTGGTTATCCCAATTTGTACGTCGAATAAAGCATGATTGCACGTAGTGAAACCCAAAATTAGGGTTCGAGCATCATGAGCGTCCATCTTCTCCTAAGCACGAATGGAGGATCCCAGTTAGATTAAGCAGTCCGGTCATACCAAAGCATGACCACCGTGGGCCCGTCTATCCCCTCACTGATCGGCCAAGGCATATCATGCCCGGCTATCCCAAAACGCGCATCCAAACTTGCGTGGTCACACTTCCCAAATTGCAAACCGATCTCACCACTCAACTTCTCGGACGATTTGAGTGTCTTAGATCACGTTTTCATAGAACATCAGTATAGGCGTGAACACCAGCCTACCACCTACACTCCAGACCGATCGGCCAAGACCGACCAAGAATTGGTTGTCTTGGAACGCGCGCCCGAAGATGGCGTGAGGTGCGGCTCTTGCGGCACCGATTTTCCTGTCACAAAATTGATCTCGACCACTCAACTTCACCGACGACCGAGTGGCCCGGATCATACTTTCGTGAGGTAATGGGGTATGGGCGCCTACACCGTCATGCCGTCTACACGCATGTACGATCGGCTTAGCCAAAATCGTCTCCCAAGCTTGGATTCGACCAAGTCAAGAATGATGCCTCTGCGCACCTCTTCAAAACCCTAATTCCATCAACGGTCGCAGATGAGTGTCTCAAAGATCATCTCATCCGTCCAACTTCACCGGCTTGGTTATACAACCCCGGTCGAGTTAATTGGTTAGTGAGGCGTCATGGTGATCACCACCACCACTTTACCACACCATGATGCGGTACAGATAAAATACACATGATACTTCACAAGTATCAACTTCCCGAATAACGCATTATTCAATTTAGCATTACATGCTACCTTTTGTGGGTCCCACAATCCACACATTCAGACATCAATCATGTCATAAATCGGGGATACATATCGGGGTATTGGTCTGGCGGTTTACGGCGTAACGTGCAACGCGCCATCACAAGAACGTGTTAGGAAGTCATGGACGGTTAGAGATGACGGGGAGAAGTGGGCAAGACTGGTCGTGTAACACCAACACACAACTCCACTACTCCATCACTCCACTTCCTCCACTTCCCACGAGAGATGTGAATAAGGCTCAAATGACTTGTATAAATAGGTTCTCCTCCCTATTTTCCAGACAGGAGAAAAAACAACACAAGTCCAGACGATACAGAAACCAAGTGTTAATACAAAAACGTATTCAAACACCCGCAGGTTTTAGAACTATTTTGAACCTCTGGAAGGATATTGGCTTCCATAGCATATACTATTTCGGAAGGATATGCTATTGCATAGCATAGCTTCAAATTTTAGTGAAATCCTTCCCTACGGTAAAAATTTGGCTTCAAAATAAGAATATACATGGATTGGGCTAAAATCCCAACTTCACTAAAATAAGAATATACATGCATATACTTAACATATTCCAAAATATTGGCTTCAAATAAGGGCTATGCTATTGATGCAGATTCAGTCATACTTCCCATATACCCTTTGTGTACAAGTGGGTTTGAAAATAAGACTGCTGACCAGGAGATGACATTTTTGAATGACATTGCCGAAAAGACCCAACAATGGGAAAATATTAGAGAACCCAAGAAAACAATTCTTCTAGGTAGAGGAAATGTTAATAGGGTATAAGGAAGCTTTGATTCAGATGCCAAAATTGCAGAGATAATGAAAAGGTTAAAAGCCTTTGAAATGGGTCGCGCTAGTGGTAGAATAGAGCATTTTTGGTAAGGCTAGACTATGAAAGAGCAAGACAATGCTCTTTACAATAACTCTAGATTCGATAAATCTAAGAAGTTTGATCCACACTCAAAAACCTACAACCCTGGTTGGAGAACCCATCCGAACTTTCTATGGTCTAAGGGATGAGTCAAAGTCAGGGAAATACCAATAGGTTCTAAAAATAATATATTAGGATGAGTTTGGTCCAGTTGACTCGGTCAAATGTCTGTTTGGTCCTTTTTGGAAAAATAAATTATAGTTTGGTCCTAAAAATTATAGTATGGTCCTAAGGTGACGTCATGGATGATGTAAATGTCATGTGTGTTGACAGAAATATCCTTTTGGGACCACATATATAGAAAAAAAAATCCTTGAAAAAATCTTATTTTATTTTTACTTTCTCTCTCTTCCTATTTTTCAGATCTAGAATCTCTTTACTCTAGAATTTTCTTTTCCCTGCTGCTGTAGAAGATGAACCTTGCTTTTCTTGATCTACTATTGCGGTTGAAGATAATGAATCTTTATAAAAACGACGATGAACTCGTGATGATGTTTTTTTTTTGTTGTTGTTTTGAAGATGAACTTGTGATGATGTTTGAAGACGAACTCGTGATGTTGAAGAAGACAGAGTTTTTAGGGTTTGTTTGGTGCTGTTGCTGTTGAAGACGACGAAGATGATGAAGATGATGCTTGTGTTGAAGATGAAGATGAAGATGATGACGACGATATTGATTTTTCTTTGTGAAGGATGAACTAATATCGATCTGGAAAAAAATGAACTCGTCTCTTCTTTGCTCGTGTTGAAGATGAAGATGACGATCTTGTCTTTGTTTGCTAGTGTTAAAGATCTTGATTTTTAGATCTTTGTCTTGTTGTTGCTGCTGTTGAAGACGATGAAGATTTTTGTGTTTTTTCGTTGTTTTTTTAGGTTTTTATATGGAGTTCATTACATAAATGAACTCTGTTTTTTTTTTTAGGTTTTTATATGGAGTTCTTCTTGAATGAACTTTCTTTTTTTTTAGGTTTTTATATGGAGTTCATTTCTGGAATGAACTATGTTTTTTTTTTAGGTGATTTCTGAAAAAATAAGTAAAAATTAACATGAGTTCATTTTGAAGAATGAACTGCTACAAAAAAAATAAGTAGAAATTAACACGAAAGGATACTTTTGTCCATTTAATATTTTAAATAATGATGGACCAAACAGTAAAGGCTTTTTCCCAAAGGACCAAACTGACATTGACCCACCTAAAAAAGTACCAAACAATATTTTTCCCAAATTAATTCTATTGCTCCCCCATGTTTTGGCTATAAGAATCCTTCATGTCCAACACAATTTCAAAACCCTTCGAGATAAAAAGATTACGAGTTTAAAAGAGTCTCTTGCATCGTTTATTCGAGAGCACTACCACTTTCTACAACTTGTAAAATCACATTAGATCGGGTGTCCAACAGATAGGTGATGTTCCACTGGCGTCCAACCCGTAAAAATGTCAGATTTTAAAAGTTCACCCGCATCCAATCCGCCGAGAAACGGATTGGGTGTTCACTTGCCAAAATGAAAATTGTTTTAGGTAAAATCGACGAATTCGGGTGTTTTTGCTCAACCCTGGCTAGAATAGCAAACAAAATAAAAGACTCGAACTGCAAGACTTACTTAACTCCATACTTGAGCTGGCCCATCTACAAGCCATAATAGAACCCCATCTTCAAAGCATCATTATTAAATTTCATCATCAATATCATTTGTTTTCTCCAAAATCAAAGAATTTTCATTAACAACCGAAAGATTTACAAAAAAAATTGGGCCAAAATAGACCTAGGCACAACCATATTAAGCAAAAGAGAAGAAAAAAAAAACAAAAACCCAAGGACTAATTCATAAGATTCCCTTACAGGCCATGAGAGTTATAATATATGAATTCCCTTACAGGCCATGAGAGTAATTCATATATTATAAAATTGATGTAACCACTGGAAATCCAGTAGTTCACCCAAAAGGAAAGTAACCAATATCTATGACATATTAAGTGATATAAACTAGAAGATCTTTATTGATGAATCAACCAAGGAAATAAAATACAAGTTCTTGAATACAGGTGTTTATGGGTGAAAATCGTTTCGCCTTGATTTCCCTGTAAATTCGGTAGGTGAGTGAGAAACGATTCAAACCCTAAACAAATGTGCTGCACGTGAGCACTTTATAGATTCGAGAGATCAATCTGTACAAGTCCGGCCTAAACCAAGAAATGGCCGTTCCAGACTTGCTTCGGTCACAAAGTGGAGGAGAAGGGTTGATTTGGGGAGGGAAGAAAAAAAGGTGTTGAGGAGAGTAGTATCTCGACTTGTATCGAAAGTGAAAGCTTAGGAAGCTTGCAAGAGATGGAAGCTTTTGGGAGAGCTTGCAAAGTTGCCTTTACGAGAGTGTGGTATTTTTTCTCCCGACCGAGACTTATTGTCCAGTGGAAATAGGTAAGACCTATTTATACAAGTCGAGATTGAAACGTACCTGGCCTCATGAAGGAAGAGAGTAAAGGGTGAAATAATGGGAGGAGGTGGTAACCGCATGGTTTAATGGGCGAAACGTTTTCACCATTATTTCCTCTTTTATTTGACCGTTTTATTCCTTTTTCACGCTTTCTTAATGTGAGCGTAGTGTATGTTGCATCTTTGTGACCGCCAAACCAAAACCCTAAAGAAGCATCCCCGTTGTGTCGATGTCTCGAGTGTTGGTTGCATCTTGAGTGCAAGTGGCGCTGCTAGTGGCGCGTGTGGCATGTGACAATGGCATGTGCGGAATGCCTTGGTGGTAGGTTGCACGGCTTTGCAAATTAGGTTACCAGCGTGTGTGTTTGGCATGTGCCAATGGCATGTGCGGAATGCCTTGGTGGTAGGTTGCACTCGTTTGAAAGTTAGGTTACCGGCGTGTGTGTTTGGCATGTGCCAATGGCATGCGCGGAATGCCTTGGTGGTAGGTTGCACGGTTTGCAAGTTAGGTTACCGCGTGTGTGTTTGGCATGTGCCAATGGCATGTGCGAATGCCTTGGTGGTAGGTTGCACGGTTTGCAAGTTAGGCTACCAGGCGTGTGTGTTTGGCATGTGCCAATGGCATGTGCGGAATGCCTTGGTGGTAGGTTGCACTGGTTTGCAAGTTAGGCTACCGGCGTGTGTGTTTGGCATGTGCCAATGGATCGTGCGGCCATGTTGACCTAGTTGCAAGTCTTGCAAACCTAGGGCGCTATGTTGGGCGTGGGCCAAAGGCATAGCGGCCTGGAAATATGGCTTGCGGGACGTGTTGGCATGTGCCAATGGCACGTGCGGCCATGCTGACCTAGTTGTAAGTCTTGCAAACCTAGGGCGCTTATGTTGGGCGTGGGCCAAAGGCATAGCGGCTTGGAAGTATGGCTTGCGACACGTGTTGGCATGTGCCAATGGCACGTGCGGCCATGTTGACCTAGTTGCAAGTCTTGCAAGCCTAGGCGCTATATTTGGCGTGGGCCAAAGGCATAGCGGCTTAGAAATATGGCTTGCGGCATGTGTTGGCATGTGCCAATGGCACGTGCGGCCATGTTGACCTGGTTGCAAGTCTTGCAAACCTAGGGGCGCTATGTTGGGCGTGGGCCAAAGGCATAGCGGCTTGGAAATATGGCTTGCGGCACGTGTTGGCATGTGCCAATGGCACGTGCGGCCATGCGACCTAGTTGCAAGTCTTGCAAACCTAGGGCGCTTATGTTGGGCGTGGGCCAAAGGCATAGCGGCTTGGAAGTATGGCTTGCGACACGTGTTGGCATGTGCCAATGGCACGTGCGTCCATGTTGACCTAGTGGCAAGTCTTGCAAGCCTAGGGGCGCTATATTTGGCGTGGGCCAAAGGCATAGCGGCTTAGAAATATGGCTTGCGGCATGTGTTGGCATGTGCCAATGGCACGTGCGGCCATGTTGACCTAGTTGCAAGTCTTGCAAACCTAGGGGCGCTATGTTGGGCGTGGGCCAAAGGCATAGCTTTGGAAATATGGCTTGCGGCACATGTTG
This sequence comes from Papaver armeniacum, assembly GCA_023531295.1. Classification (NCBI taxonomy): domain Eukaryota; kingdom Viridiplantae; phylum Streptophyta; class Magnoliopsida; order Ranunculales; family Papaveraceae; genus Papaver; species Papaver armeniacum. Next base: position 92,441 of record JAJJWW010014043.1, on the reverse strand, counting down.
GCATGTGCCAATGGCACGTGCGGCCATCTTGACCTGGTTGCAAATCTTGCAAACCTAGGGCGCTTATGTTGGCGTGGGCCAAAGGCATAGCGGCTTAGAAATATGGCTTACGAGTGCGTGTTGGCATGTGCCAATGGCACGTGCGGCCATGTTGACCTAGTTGCAAGTCTTGCAAGCCTGAGGGCGCTATATTTGGCATGTGCCAATGGCATAGCGACTTGATTTGGCATTGTTGCCATGGTGCGCGATGATGCGGCTTGGTTTGGCATTGTTGCCATGGTGCGTAGTATGCGGCTTGGTTTGGCATTGTCGCCATGGTGCGCAGGTGCGGCTTGGTTTGGCATTGTTGCCATGGTGCGCGATATGCGGCTTGGTTTGGCATTGTTGCCATGGGTGCCGCAGTGCGGTTTGGTTTGGCATTGTTGCCATGGTGCGCGATATGCGGCTTGGTTTGGCATTGTTGCCATGGTGCGCGAGGGTGCGACTTGGTTTGGCATTGTTGCCATGGTGCGCGGTATGCGGCTTGGTTTGGCATTGTTGCCATGGTGCGCGACATGCGGCTTGGTTTGGCATTGTTGCCATGGTGCGCGATATGCGGCTTGGTTTGGCATTGTTGCGATGGTGCGCGAAGATGCGGCTTGGTTTGGCATTGTTGCCATGGTGCGCAGATATGCGGCTTGGTTTGGCATTGTTGCCATGGTGCGCGATGATGCGGCTTGGTTTGGCATTGTTGCCATGGTACGCAGGTGCGGCTTGGTTTTGGAATTAGGGTTACGTATCGAAAACCCTAATCTGGTATTTTGAAAAAATACCCCATTAATTATTTACACCCGAGTTAAATGCTCTTAGTTAATGTGTTGCGGGTAACACTAGGTCATGGGGTTTTACGATTTTACCCCTTGTTTAAAAACCACCATCAACATTAAGTCCCCCGCTTAGCTCGGAACAGGGGCTTTGTTGCCGAGGTAAGCATAAGATGGTGACAAACTATTAACAAGAAACCGTAAAGAGAATTGAGGAGGCTTGTCTGACCTTTTATAAATAGGATTTGGAATCCTTGCCTCTGGTAGTTTTGCACAAATCGGGAGGCTAGCGCAATTGGGGAGTCAACATCATTGAGAGACAGAAGTCAATTGAAAGTTGACGTGAGCTAGGAAACCGGGCGTGCTAGTTGGGACCTGGAGCAAGGTAGGGAAGCCGTGCGTGCTTGGGCTGGCGTGACTTGGGCGGTCATTGGGGAAGTTGACGCGAGTTAGGAAACTGGCGTGCTAGCTGGTGGGACCGGCGCAAGTTGGGAAGCCGATTACGCTAGTCATGACAAGTGTAAACAAGGTGGGAGTAGGTGTTTCTACATATAGCAAAGTTTCCTTGTTTTGCCTTCCTTCACGTGCGCGGCTTAGATCGGCGGCATTGTCCATGCTAAAATCCCAGAAGCGTTATGTCCCTCATTGCTTCCTTTCCTTTTAAAGTTCCAGTATTCATACCCAACGTAATTGCATCATCTCCCTCGTTTGATAAAAGGGTTCTTCTTGTTGAGTTTCTTTCTTTGTCATGTCGCTCGGAGACGAGCCATCTTCTAACCAGCCCGTGTTCTCCGGTGTGAAGGCGCGAGGTCGACTCACGCAGAGTATCCCAACAAAGGTTATTCGGGTTAAGAAAATCATACCGGTATGTTTTCTTCTTCTTTGATGGACCGACGTACGCTTTACCGCTTGTTTGATGAATGGAAAATTTTCCTTTTGTGCGAGATATCCTGTTGGAGCATGGGTTAGTGTTATCGACGAGGATGACCTAGTCGTTCCCCCCCTTCAAATCCAACCTTGTTGACTCGCTGAGACTTGAGAACGATGATTTAGGGCTCTCTTGTCATGAATACCCCTATGCAGGTTCGTCGTTTGGGACTCGTATGAGGTGTCTCTCCTCCAATTATCGAAATGTTAGCGGTTCCTGGTGCGGAAAGAATTCGTGGTCCTTTATACGAGGATATGGAAGACATGCGGCCATATCGCTACCAGGAGCACAGTGAAGTGATGTTCGTCCGCCTTGGTTTCCGTAGTGAACTGTCTTTTGCCAATGATTGCTGAGATGAAGAATACGTCCATCCGTGCCGCATTAGAGCTAGCCATTCAAAGGTGGGAGAACATGGTGTCCACTGCGAATCCTTGGAGTTTAATATCACCGGTTGCGGCATCGTCTCAATATTGTGAAAGTCGACGTAGTTTGGTATTCTTGCCGGTGTGATTCCTACCACAAAACCATCTTTGGAAGAGGAGAAAGCTTTGGCCTTGAAGTCTCGAGAGGATTGAAGATTTAACTCGAGACTTGAAGAGTAGGAATTTTGATGTAGCATGTTGCAGGGAAGTGATTAGGCGTAGTATGCCTTAAGCCACTTTCCGTTGATGACTGCCTCTAGCTTTCCCCATCTTCTTTGATAATCTTGTAGTAACCACTGTCATACGCTTTAGTGATTATGTACGGCCCTTCCCACTTGGGAGAAAACTTCGGTGCCGATGCATCTTGCTGGATGTGACACTGGGATGCTCAGAAATTACATGATGACATATTCTGGATAGTGCGAGGCTCGGGATCCTCCGCGGCCTCGTAAAAGTATTGAAGGCGTCTTCTAGACAGAGAGGTGATGATATTCTTGCGCTGCACCCTTGAAGAGTAGAGGACCTTGTTGTGGGTAAGGATTTTTGGTAGACGTGTCTTCGGAGCTTTGATAGTGAAGGGATCCCATGTATATCTTAGTCCTCAAGTATGGTTTACGTGTTTCCATCTTTGTAGTAATTGTCTGCTTGTGGCGAAGCTCTGTCGGTATCAACGAATGAGGGCAACAGGTTCTTGGTAGGAGATGTAATCGGGAGAAACTACATTGTCGTGGTAACAAAGTAGGTTGACTGATGTTCTATGGGCTTCCATGGAAGTAAAAGGATTGGTTGGATGCGTAGCGAGCAAACTGTCCATGATCACGAGTTTTGGCGAGATGGATTAAAAGGTGTCCATGACTACGAAGATTGGCGGGCTATGACTATGTTCCTTGATATGAGGAGTGTGGCGGCACGACCCTTTGCAGGAAGGAGTGGCGTTGAAGCGAACGTTGAAGCGAAGCCGCTGCTGGAGAATGTTGATGTATAGCTACTTCGGAGAGAACGTTGATGCGAGCTACTTACGGAGAGAACGTTGAAATGACATCTTGCAACTCTCGAGCCTTGACGGCTACCATTTTGAAGTCGGAGGCTGCGTCGCGTTACTGTCAAACTCGACATCCCTCAAGAGAATAGAGGTTAGGAGTCCCCAGGTTACATCTATCGATCGTGCTTTCTAGGAGAGGTTGGGGGTTTGGGAACGGCTTTCCTGTTGGAAACGCCGCTTTCCCGATGCGGTGCGGTTGAGGGTGCAAATATTTCTTGGCGCTACGCCTTGGAGAAATATAGAATCTCACATAACCTGTTTCATCATAGACTGTGTACGACTTTGTGGTCGAAGTTTCCATTGTGCGGAAGAAGTGTCTCCATGAACTCGGGAGAGTTGTTGATTTCCCTTGCTTTCGATTTTGGAGAAGTCTTTCCCGATCTTCCGTGTGACGAAATTGGATTGCTTATCCTCTTCTACCGGGCGTCCAAGAGCAACGCGAGCCTCTTCATCTATAAACTCGCGTCCCGCTGAAGTATCTTTTGTCTTTTTATCAAATCAACAGATCTAAAAGGAGGTCGGCTTCTTCCCATCTTCTAGTATCTTGCCCCGGATGGTGGAGTAGCGTCTCTGGTGATAGTTGGAGCTTCCATGCTTGAAGAACCGTTGGGGTGGCGTGGCGGCTCGGTTTGCGGTGATCGTAAGTGTATCGTGCGAGAGATGACACGGTTTGATCACGGCAGTCTTTGGAGCCATGGCGCTGTTTCGAAGGGCGAGGATGGTGCTGGAAGGGCGCAAGATGTTAGCGTTGGAAGGATGCGAATTGTTATCACAAAGTGTGGCACTGCGGCTGGCATGCGCGTGCGGCATGTGTGCTGGCATGGGCGCTGGTAAGTGCGTCGGCAAGCGTTTACGGCAAGCGCGTCCGGTAGGCGCTGGATCGTCTTGGAATGGGCGCCGACTTGGTGTGGATGCTTTGCTTGGATTTCGGTATGGTGTGGACCATTGGCTTGGCACGGTGCTTTGGCTTGGCGTGGCTTGGACTTGTTCGCGCGGGCCCAGTTGCCTCTTCCCATACGTAGCTCAAACAGGAAATCCTTTCCTTATTCAAATTCAAAAGTGTTATGCTTATGAAATGGGTTGGCTCCCCTTTTTACCTCGTATCTTTGTTATCACGTCATGGTGTTAGCGGTAGCGCGGTAGTGACAAAGTGGGCAAGCATATCCCAGCTATGTACTCCAGCGTTTTCTCTTTCAATTTGTTTTATTGTTTTCTTGTGCTGGTGTAAACCATAGCCATAGGTATGCCTTTCATAAACTTGTGGAAATACTTCATCATAAATAATTCTTCAAATGTCACTGTAGTAACGTCTGCTAATAGTGACAGGTAATTATTATTGTGCAAAGTAGGTATGTACGGGTAGGTGAATTTTTTTTTTTTTTGAAAGGCAAACAAAGCGCAAGGTTTATGGTTTTTGTCTTCCTGGATTTCTTGGGTTGATAGATAAATGTTACCTTTTGAGGATATTGGATTATTTCGGGATGAATGGTTTTGATAATATAACTCGATTATGTTTTGGGAAAGGAATATTGCTTTTATGAAAGTGTGTGCTAGCAATAGGCACAAGACGCAATAGTATGGCGGTTTTATTAAGAACCTAAAAACAGATCGTATATCTTGCCCAATCTAAATCTACTCACTTGCAAACACGCCTCTCTCCAAGTAAAAGGCGGCTTTGCTGGTAGCATCGCCAGATTAGTCCCCAATTGCTGGTAGCGTATTCAACGAGTCCCGGTTTTCTCGTGTAGTTTTTGCAAATCAGTAACCGGGTCGTCGGCGGTTGAGTCGGATCGAGTCGCAAGTCCCCAATCGCGGTAGCATCTTCAACGAGTCCCCCGCTTTCTCGTGTAGTTTTTGCAACCGTAACCGGGTCGTCACGGTAGTTGAGTCGGATCGAGTCTCCTTCCCCTACCATCTTGACATCTCGGGTCGAAGAGCGGGATCGGCAGGTCGACATTGTGGCCGATAGATCGATCCTCCCGTTGTGGTCGCCAATTGTTTATGGGTGAAAATCGTTTCTGCGATTTCGGTAAATTCGGTAGGTGAGTGAGAAACGATTCAAACCCTAAACAAATGTGCTTTACGTGAGCACTTTATAGATTCGAGAGATCAATATGTACAAGTCCGGCCTAAACCAAGAAATGGCCGTTCCAGGACTTGCTTCGGTCACAAAGTGGAGGAGAAGGGTTGATTTGGGGAGGAAGCAAAGAAAGGTGTTGAGAAGAGTAGTATCTCGACTTGTATCGAGAAGTGAAAGCTTAGGAAGCTTGCAACAGATGGAAGCTTTTGGGAGAGCTTGCAAAGTTGCCTTTACGAGAGTGTGGTAGTTTTTCCCACGACCGAGACTTGTTGTCTGGTGGAAATAGGTAAGACCTATTTATATAAGTTGAGATTGAAACGTACCCTGGCCTCATGAAAGAAGAGAGTAAAGGGTGAAATAATGGGAGGAGGTGGTAACCGCATGGTTTAATTGGCGAAAACGTTTTCACCATTATTTCCTCTTTTATTTGACCGCTTTATTCCTTTTCACGCTTTCTTAATGTGAGCGTAGTGTACGCCGCATCTTTGTGACCACCAAACCAAAACCCTAAAGAAGCATCCCCAGTTTGTGTCGATGTCTCGAGTGTTGGTTGCATCTTGAGTGCAAGTGGCGCTGCTAGTGGCGCGTGTGGCATGTGCCAATGGCATGTGCGGAATGCCTTGGTGGTAGGTTGCACGGTTTGCAAATTAGGTTACCGAGCGTGTGTGTTTGGCATGTGCCAATGGCATTTGCGGAATGCCTTGGTGGTAGGTTGCACGGTTTGCAAGTTAGGTTACCCGGCGTGTGTGTTTGGCATGTGCCAATGGCATGTGCGGAATGCCTTGGTGGTAGGTTGCACGGTTTGCAAGTTAGGTTACCGGCGTGTGTGTTTGGCATGTGCCAATGGCATGTGTGGAATGCCTTGGTGGTAGGTTGCACGGTTTGCAAGTTAGGTTACCAGCGTGTGTGTTTGGCATGTGCCAATGGCATGCGCGGAATGCCTTGGTGGTAGGTTGCATGGTTTGCAAGTTAGGTTACCGGACGTGTGTGTTTGGCATGTGCCAATGGCATGCGCTTTAATGCCTTGGTGGTAGGTTGCACGGTTTGCAAGTTAGGTTACCAGCGTGTGTGCTTGGCATGTGCGGAATGCCTTGGTGGTAGGTTGCACGGTTTGCAAGTTAGGCTACCCGGCGTGTGTGTTTGGCATGTGCCAATGGCATGTGCGGAATGCCTTGGTGGTAGGTTGCACGGTTTGCAAGTTAGGCTACCGAGCGTGTGTGTTTGGCATGTGCCAATGGCTCGTGCGGCCATGTTGACCTAGTTGCAAGTCTTGCAAACCTAGGGCGCTATGTTGGGCGTGGGCCAAAGGCATAGCGGCTTGGAAATATGGCTTGCGGCATGTGTTGGCATGTGCCAATGGCACGTGCGGCCATGTTTGACCTAGTTGCAAGTCTTGCAAACCTAGGCGCTTATGTTGGGCGTGGGCCAAAGGCATAGCGGCTTGGAAGTATGGCTTGCGACACGTGTTGGCATGTGCCAATGGCACGTGCGGCCATGTTGACCTAGTTGCAAGTCTTGTAAGCCTAGGGCGCTATATTTGGCGTGGGCCAAAGGCATAGCGGCTTAGATATATGGCTTGCGGCATGTGTTGGAATGTGCCAATGGCACGTGCGGCCATGTTGACCTAGTTGCAAGTCTTGCAAACCTAGGGCGCTATGTTGGGCGTGGGCCAAAGGCATAGCGGCTTGGAAATATGGCTTGCGGCACGTGTTGGCATGTGCCAATGGCACGTGCGGCCATGCTGACCTAGTTGCAAGTCTTGCAAACCTAGGGCGCTTATGTTGGGCGTGGGCCAAAGTCATAGCGGCTTGGAAGTATGGCTTGCGACACGTGTTGGCATGTGCCAATGGCACGTGCGTCCATGTTGACCTAGTTGCAAGTCTTGCAAGCCTAGGGCGCTATATTTGGCGTGGGCCAAAGGCATAGCGGCTTAGAAATATGGCTTGCGGCATGTGTTGGCATGTGCCAATGGCACGTGCGGCCATGTTGACCTAGTTGCAAGTCTTGCAAACCTAGGGCGCTATGTTGGGCGTGGGCCAAAGGCATAGCGGCTTGGAAATATGGCTTGCGGCACATGTTGGCATGTGCCAATGGCACGTGCGGCCATGTTGACCTAGTTCCAAGTCTTGCAAACCTAGGGCGCTATGTTGGGCGTGGGCCAAAGGCATAGCGGCTTAGAAATATGGCTTGCGGTACGTGTTGGCATGTGCCAATGGCACGTACGGCCATGTTGACCTAGTTGCAAGTCTTGCAAGCCTAGGGCGCTATATTAGGCATGTGCCAATGGCATAGCGGCTTGATTTGGCATTGTTTCCATGGTGCGCATTATGCGGCTTGGTTTGTCATTGTTGCCATGGTGCGCAGTATGCGGCTTGGTTTGGCATTGTCGCCATGGTGCGCAGGGTGCGGCTTGGTTTGGCATTGTTGCCATGGTGCGCATTATGCGGCTTGGTTTGGCATTGTTGCCATGGTGCGCGATATGCGGCTTGGTTTTAGCATTGTTGCCATGGTGCGCAGTGTGCGGCTTGGTTTGGCATTGTTGCCATGGTGCGTGATATGCGGCTTGGTTTGGCATTGTTGCCATGGTGCGCAGTGCGGCTTGGTTTGGCATTGTTGCCATGGTGCGCAATATGCGGCTTGGTTTAACATTGTTGCCATGGTGCGCGACATGCGGCTTGGTTTGGCATTGTTGCCATGGTGCGAGAATGCGGCTTGGTTTGGCATTGTTGCCATGGTGCGAGTATGCGGCTTGGTTTGGCATTGTTGCCATGGTGCGCAGTATGCGGCTTGGTTTGGCATTGTTGCCATGGTGCGCAGTATGCGGCTTGGTTTGGCATTGTTGCCATGGTGCGCAGGGTGCGGCTTGGTTTTGGAATTAGGGTTCTGTATCGAAAACCCTAATCTGGTATTTTGAAAAAATACCCCTATTAATTATTTACACCTGAGTTAAATGCTCTTAGTTAATGTGTTGCGGGTAACACTAGGTCATGGGGTTTTACGATTTTACCCCTTGTTTAAAAACCACCATCAACAACAGGGAAACCCAAATCTCACTCTCTAAGCTAAGCTCTCTCCTCTCTCCAAAATTCGATCCCCTTACATTGTCCAAGGACCTCTATTTATAGGCCAACTAACCCTAATGGGGCACAACCCATTTTACTTCGTCACGTTCTCGCGGAGGTGCTTTATACATCGCCCAGACCAATATCCATAAAGTTTTTCCCCTTCTTTTGGTACCTTCACATGGGCTTGTCGGGACACCTGTCTTTTTTCTTGCTCCATAATTTATCTATGTTGCGTCTTGTCTTTTCAGCCAAGTAATCTTACTTCGCCCTTTACGACTTCGTCCTTGATATCTTGTTGGATACCTCAATTTGGTGCGAGTCTCCTCGTTTCTGCACGCATTCTCTTTGTACTTCGTAAGAGTGATCAATGGCAAAGTAATTCTGACATTTGAATTAACAAATCCCTGACTGGGATCTTTAAGTGAGATTTTCTATCCCTATTTCTTCCCTTTATGCCCGACACGTGGCGAACCTATTTCGTGTACCTACAATTGAATTCAATTCAGAAAAAAGATAATCAACGCCATCGCTTTCTATCTCCTCACTTGATCTTGCTCATTCACCGCACTCCATATTTTTCGTATCTATTTCTCTTAATGTGCTAAGACCAGCCAAATTGTTCTTATGAAAGACTGCTTCAAGGTTAAGTGGCCACAATTTAGAAGCATTTCGAAAGATGATTCTTTTGGATCGTAATGATATATATTTGTCCTGTCACCACAATAGCATAGAAGCCCACCAGTTTTTGTAAATGTGAATGGTACATGGCAACAAAATTAAACTGTTTAACCACCTCATTCCATGATAATCCATGTTCTTCTTTAACAACCATATTCCAAAAGAGTTAATAGTCGGTCCCCAGCTGTCTGATCAACAAAAAAAAAAAAAGAGTTAATAGACCTTTCATAAATTCATCAATAAGATTAAGAGGAAAAAACCTATCACTGTTTCCATAAGTAGCACGTAAAAAATCACCCAAAACCCCTAATTATCATTTTCCGTAAGCACACACATGTAGACAATCAAAGTCTGCTATCAGAAATGAATAACATATTTTGTTTTTATATATCGTTATGAACTCCTCATAGAGCCACAAGTGTACGTAAACTCCCATAAATGACCAACAAACTCAACGAACCAACCAACCAAACCTTAAGATGGGATGAAATTTTCAAAATTCACTTTGCATATATAATCAAAATGCAAGCACCAGTAAGCAGAAGAAGAACTCAGTTCAGCCCAAAATAACTGCATGCTACCAATCTAGCAAACCGTTTTATTGATAATAGCGGCGGTAGTGTTTCGGTACATGTTTTGTTATATTTTTACCCAAACTTGCCTCATTTTTTCGCACCAAAATAGACCCCCATAACTTTTTTTTCTTTTCTTATAAACCCTAACCATCCTATCTAAAATAAAGAACTTGAGATAAATGAAGTGTTCTTTCACCTGCATGCCCTTTTTAGCCGTATTTACCTATATTTTAAATAGGGTTCCTTTTAAATATGCCAGTGACCAAGCCAGATGACAGGCGAGTTTGATATTGCCGTGACTAGCTAGCTAACATTATCTCTAGCCTCACCAAGTTGGAAAGTTCGGTAGGCAAGATGAAACTCCCAAGGAAACCATGCAGTGACCAACAGACTCAACCAACCAACCAAACCTTAAGACGCATGGATGAAATTTTCAAAATTCATACGTTCGGCCTAAAACAACTGCATGCTACCACTCTAGTAAACCGTTTTATGGATAATAACAGCGGATCTTATTTTGATCCAAGTTTTGTCGTATTTTTACCCAAACTTGCCCCATTTCTAAGATCCACAAAACTTTATCTCTATTTTTTCCTATAAATATTCTTATAAACCCTAGCCATTTTATAAACCATCCTCAGTGAATCCTTACTTCTAACGAGAAAGGGATCGTGATGGGGTGTTTAAATTTTCTTCCTTTGGAGATTGCACTAGACATTCTAACTCGTTTACCCGGCCCGAATCGAGTCCTCGAATGCAAATCAGTATGCAAAACCTGGACAAGTCTTGTTGGTGATCCATCATTCTACAAGAAGCACTTATTAAATCATCATCGTAATCATTCTTCTTCCGATTCCGAGTGCGTTGGGTTTTCTAGCTCTGACTGGTGATGAAAAGTTTTCCTATTTTGAATATAATGAGAATCATGATCAAGCAGCATCACCACTTGAAAGAATTGCAAAGATTAATTTTACCCCTCCATTCAAGGGTTTTAGTTTTGTTGGTTCCTGTACTGGTTTGATCTGTCTTGCTCGCGGCCAATCTGTTTGTATTTGTAACCCCATGACCAGAGAAATTGTTATGCTTCCAGGATCTTTTGATCCAATATCTACTTGGATCGTCGGATTTGGTTATGTTTCTTCAACGAATGACTACAAAATTGTAAGAATGTGCAGGTCGCATACTGGGTCTAGAGAAATCCATGTATACACTCTAGGAAGTGGCAAGGGATGGAGAAACCTTACTTTGAATTATGAGATCAGGGAAAAGGGTATCTTTGCCGATGGAGATCTTTATTGGATGGAGTCTGAATTAGAAAGAATCATCACCTTTGATCTGGCTAAGCAAAAGTTTTCTGAACATCTTTTACCACCAGACTTCCACCACAGTTGGAATCGTCTTAGAATAGGGGTTTTGGGTGGGTTTTTGTATTTGGGTAAACAAGTAACATTTGTGTGAACCTAAATGCTGACATTGTTATTTGGAGTGTTCTTTACTTTCTTATTTAAAGTTATATTGCTTTGTTAACTTTGCATTTTGTTAGTAACTAGACCTTATCTGAATGGGAGATATAGTTGATTATATTTTCGTGACTTATTTTCTTCATATATGGGACTCGAATAAGTAAATGCAGGCACAATTGCAGAAAGTAAGACCTTTCCATTACGAGGGAATATATACTCATGCTATATCTTAACACTATTCAATAGATAGGTTTAGGGATCAAGTTTTATAGAAGTTTATATATATCTATCTAGTTTTTGATTTAGCAATAACGCATGGTAGTTTGTCTCCATAATTCATTCATAAATGTTACAAGAACAACGATCAACTAGGCAGAGTTCTCTGTGATGACTAACATCAATTAGCAAGGTAACCTTGCAGACTCATGGGGTTTGAACGCTTATTTTGTTTGCGGACTATTAGCGATTATTGTACACACTTTATGCCTACTTCCACAAGTTGTATCATTTTTTTTCAAGCTACGCCATTAGCCACCACTAGCTCGGTTACATTTGTTATTTTCGTCCGAAAATACTAGCTTAGTTGATTTTATTATTTGCTCCTTAAGTTTATTGAATTTCTTAATGTTAAACGACTCACTTGAACCCCATTTCCTTTGTATACATGCACTTAGCGAACATCTGACAACTCGATGAGAGATTTGGAGATGTCATTCGCTCAAGAAACTCCTAGTTATTATGAGTAGATTTGAAATGGTGATCTAGAAAATCGATATTTCTTTTTAGCAATTGCCTCTTGTAAATCCATCTTATTCGCTTCTCCATATACTGTGGCCATTATTGAAACAAATGATCAGATGTAGCGGCTTATGTATTCCTTGATAGATAAGGTGTTGTCATTATGTGACCTATGTGTAGGAGCATCTACTGCATTGAAGGTTTATAGTACCCTGCTCTTGTAGTTTTCTTTGAAGAAGTTTTCGTGTACAAGAGGCACTATTTACTCCTCGCTTCCATTAAACACAATTAGGAAAACACATTTTAGGTGCCTTTCTTAATCACTTCCAATGAGGTCTATACAAGTTACGGTGTTCTTTGTTAACACCGATAACTTTGATAGCGTTATGATGCTCAAGCCGAGAACCATCGAATTAGTGTTAACTCTTGTAGGTTGTTGGTAACACCGATAGCGCTTATGATGCTCAAGCCAAGAACCGTGTTACAAGCCCGGTTGAATTAGTGTCTTATTTCTTATTCTCCTTTTACGGAGAATACATTTCCGTTGTGTAGTTGGTAAAACAACTCTTGGGCGAGAAGCTCTTACATCCTAATGGGATATGCTAAATTTCTTGTTAAAGCATTTTTATGCGTGACAGTGGAATTGCTTGCTATATTATTTTTATGCTAATGAAAATGATATAGACGGCTTATGCGAATATCTGTTGTCATATATCAGTTTGATTTTTTTAAAATCTGCATGCAATTTTATTTCCACTGTGAGTTCGGGTGGTTGAATATCTGTTGTCATATACCATTAACTTAAAGCGTACACCTAAGTGCATGATTATAGAACTTGATGCATGTAAATTATCTATACTAGTTTCTCACCCGTGTGATGCACGGGTCTGTTTCTTGCTTATGGAATATTGGAAGAAAATTGGTCAGAGTCGTTAAATTCTAATCAATGGTATCCAAGTAAAGTTTTTTTAAAGCATTCCCCTACTTATACTTTTGTTTACCTATGTTTCAAGATTCCAGAACTGATCATTTCTTGACGCAACATTGAGAACAGTAGTCTTCATCAATTTTATACATAACAAATGATGTGAAGAATGCACTGAGGATTATTGGGATGGTGTCATTGCTGGGTATCTATATTACACGAAATAGCATCCACAATAGCATATCAGGTTGAAAGCATTTCGAGTAAGCAAATTGTAGAATAAGTGCAACACTATAAGAACCCAAATATCTACTAAAAGGAAAACAAAATCAAAGATGGAAGTTGCTAGTAATTAATTTGTGACTTCTAAAAAATCAACCAAAACGATTAATGAAATGTAGTTTCTAAGAAAAATCAACTTAAAGTACGCTATAAAGAATAAAGGAAAACTCTAAATACGTACCCTGAATGCACCAAATTTGACACCAAATCTATTCATCGTCCGCACGCCTATAGATCTGGTATATCCATCTAGTAAATAATTCTTTTTGATGATAATACGCTCTAAAGAATAAAAGGAAAACTCTAAATACGTACCCTGAATGCACCAAATTTGACACCAAATCTATTCATCGTCCGCATGCCTATAGATCCGGTATATCCATCTAGTAAATCATTCTTTTTGATGATAATAATTTTGGATTTCGATGGTTCGTTTGCTCTATTTGGAATGCCAATGTACTTAGGATTGTCATTCCCATCGAAAGCGCCTGATCTCAAGTAGAATCCAGCATTATATAAGCCTGTAAAGAACACCTGTTTATGCGCATCACAACGCCGATTTTTACCAAAAATTGACATCTAGTATGTGGTAATGCATTCCTGGATTTCATTACATGCAGACCTATTACTAAGAGTTTTTTTTAACTCGCTTATAACTAATCCAAGATTTCTTGAGGCATGCCTATTTTTATTGTTGAAAATCAAACCACAAAGTTTATCATCTCTATAATATTTTTTTCTCTTCAAGCTTTTTCCTCGTGATTTTTACGTTATGACTTTATGAGATAACCTCGTGTATTTGTTCTACAGGATAATTATTTATTGGTTAGTTATATTCAAAAGAATCACAAAAGTTTTAAAAAAAATGTAGTAGTAGCCTACTTGTGTTTTTGTGGAGCAAAACCACGTTGTATTGTAAATTATCTTCTTTGTTCAATGGTCCTATTTCTTATGTTCTGAGTACTCTGCTGTTGATGGTGGTTTTTAAACAAAGGGTAAAATCGTAAAACCCCAAATAACCTAATGTCACCGGTGACACATTTATTAGGAAATTTAATGCATGTAGTCGATTAATTAATAGGGGTATTTTTTCAAATTAGGGTTACAACGAACAAACCCTAATTCCTCCGTGCCAATGGCAAATCATGCCATCACACCTAGCCCAATCTAGCCGCGCCATGCCAAACGCACTCGCCTTGTCCCTAGCTATGCTAGTTACACCAACGCCAAAGCATGCCAACCATGCTAGCCGCACCTCCGTGCCAATGGAAAATCATGCCACCACACCTAGCCTAAGCTAGCCGTACCTCCCCACTGCCATTGGCAAATCATGCCAGCCACACCTAGCCCAAGCTAGCCGCGCCATGCCAAACGCACTCTGCCTTGGCCCTAGCTATGCTAGTCACACCAAACGCGCCAAAGCATGCCAACCATGCTAACCGCACCTCCGTGCCAACGTCAAATCATGCCAGCCACACCTAGCCTAAGCTAGCCGCCTCTATGCGAATGGCAAATCATGCCAGCCCATACCAAACGCTACCGAAGCATGCCAACCATGCTAGCCGCACCTCTATGCCAATGGAAAATCATGCCAGCCATACCAAACGCGCCAAAGCATGCCAACCATGCTAGCCGCACCTCTATGTCCATGGCAAATCATGCCAGCCACACCAAAACGCGCCAAAGCATGCCAACCATGCTAGCCGCACCTCCGTACCAATGGCAAATCATGCCAGCCACACCTTGCCTAAGCTAGCCGCGCCATAGCAAACACACTCTGCCTTGGCCCAAGTTACGCTGGTCACGCCACGCCACGCCAAGCCAAACACCCTTACCTTGTCCCTAGCCGCGCCATGCCAAAGTAGCGCCCGCACATAGGCTTGCAAACCATGCAACCTAGGCCAAATTGGCCACGCATGCCATTGGCACATGCCAACACGCTCGCTGGTAGCTTTTCTCACCAGGGCGTGTCCCTAATGGCCGAGCATGCCATTGTCACATGCCAACACGCTCGCTGTAGCTTTTTCTCACTGTGGCGCCCCTAATGGCCGAGCATGCCAGTGGCACATGCCAACACGTATCACTGGCAGCTTTTCCTACTAGGGCGCGACCCAAGTTGGCCACGCATACCATTGGCACATGCCAACACGCTGACTGGTAGCTTTTCCTACCAGGACGCGACCCAAATTGGCCACGTATGCCATTGGCACATGCCAACGCCGGGCATTGGTAGCTTTCCCTACCAGGACGCGACCCAAGTTGGCCACGCATGCCATTGACACATGCCAACACGCCATTTGGTAGCTTTCCCTACCAGGACGCGACCCAAGTTGACCACGCATGCCATTGGCACATGCCAACACGCTCGCTGGTAGCTTTTCCTACCAGGGCGCCACCCAAGTTGGCCACGCATGCCATTGGCACATGCCAACACACTCGCCGGGTAGCTTTTCCTACCAGACGCGACCCAAACCGCCACGCATGCCATTGGCACATCCCAACACGCTCGCTGGTAGCTTCTCTTACTAGGCCATGGCCCTAATGGCCGAGCATGCCATTGGCACATGCCAACACGCATCGTCGGTAGATTTTCCTACTGTGGCGCGACCTGTTGGCCACGCATGCCATTGGCACATGCCAACACGCTCGTTGGTAGCTTTTCCTACCGGGACGCGACCCAAAATTGCCACGCATGCCATTGGCACATGCCAACACGCTCGCCGGTAGCTTTTCTTACCAGTGCCATGGCCCTAATAGCCGAGCATGCCATTGGCACATGACAACACGCATCGCCGGGTAGCTTTTCTTACCCGGTGCCATGGCCCTAATGGCCGAGCATGCCATTGGCACATGCCAACACGCATCGCTGGTAGCTTTATTACCAGGACATATCCCTAATGGCCATACGTGCCATTGACACATGCCAAACACACACGCCGGTAGCCTAACTTGCAAACCGTGCAACCTACCACCAAGGCATTCCACACACGCCATTGGCACTTGCCACACACGTCACTAGCAGCTCTGGCATTGCCACTTACACTCAACGTACAACCTACTACCAAGGCATTCAGCACATGCCATTGGCACATGACACACACGCCACTAGCAGCTCTGGCATTGCCACTTGCACTCAATGTGCAACCCGCAACAAAGGCATTCCGCACATGCCAATGGCACATGCCACACGCGCCACTAGCAGCGCCACTTGCACTCAAGGTGCAACCAACACTCGAGACATCAACACAAACTAGGGATGCTTTCCAAGGTCTTGGTTTGGCGGTCACAGCTTGCAGCGTACACTACGCTCATATTAAGAAAGCGTGAATAGGAATAAAGCGGTCAAATAAATGAGGAAATAATGGTGAAAAAGTTTTCACCCATAAACACCATGCGGTTACCACCTGTGCCCATTGTTTCACCCTTTACTCTCTTCCTTCATGAGGCCCGGGTACGTTTCAATCTCGACTTGTATAAATAGGTCTTACCTATTTCCACCGTAAAACAAGTCTCGGTCAGAGAAAAATACAACACTCTCGTAAAAGGCAACTTTGCAAGCTCTCCAAAAGCTTTCATCTCTTGCAAGCTTCCTAAGCTTTCACTTTCTCGATACAAGTCGAGACACTACTCTCCTGCACTATTCTGGTCTCAACACCTTTCTTTGCTTCCCTCCCAAATCAACCCTTCTCCTCCACTTTGTGACCGAAGCAAAGTCCGGAACGGCCATTTCTTGGTTTAGGCCGGACTTGCAGTTGATCTCTCGAATCTATAAAGTGCTCACGTTACAAAGACATTTGTTTAGGGTTTAAACCAAATTCTCACTCACCTACCGAATTTACCAAAATCGGCGGAAATGATTTTTACCCATAAACAATTGGCGACCACAAATGGAGGATTGATCTATCGGCTACAATGTCGGGACTGTCGATCTCATTCTTCGACCCGATGTCAAGATGGTAGGGGAAGGCGACTCAATCCGACTCAACTTCCAGACAACCCAGTTACCAGTTATAAAAACTACACTAGAAAACTGGGGACTCGCTGAAGATGCTACCAGCGATTGGGGACTTGCTGGCGATGCTACCAGCAAAGCCGCCTTTTACATGGAGAGGGGTGTGTTTGCAAAAACCTATGAAGTGAGTAAATTTAGATTGGGCAAGATATACGATTTATTTTTAGGTTCTTAATAAAACCGTCATACTAATCGCTCTTGTGCCCATTGCTAGCACACACTTTCATAAAAGCAATATTCCTTTCCCAAAACATAATTAGAGTTATATTATCAAAACCATTCATCCCAGAAATAATCAATATCCTCTAAAGCTACCAGTTGTCTATCAAAACCGGTCGAACTTGAACCAGACATCCAATATGTTTTTCAAAAAAAAAAAAAAAAGAAGAACCTAAATGAAAGTTTAACAGAGAAACATTCAAGGAAAATCATCCAACGACGTCTGCACTTCTTGGAGAAAGTCAACTTGCATCTTCAAGAGCCGCTCTTCATAATCGCATCTTGGAAAGCTTTTCGAGTTCTACCTCCCGTCGTGCAATCTCCTCTCGCAGTAAAGGCTTTCGACCGCCGCATCTTTCGACTTCCGGATCTTAGCAAGGCCTTCGACAAACCACGGCATTGAACTCCTTTTCTACACACACGTCGCGATGGTGCTCCTATTCGGCAATAACGTCTTCGAAACGGTGTGGCCAAACACCTCACGCATGTCCTCAATGGAAGATAAAGCCTCTTCCACACGCTTAACCAGCAAATCGACTAGTGATCTTCTTGGTTGTGGCCATATGTCCATGCTTCTCCCGTATTTTGGTGTACAACGCCTCATACTTAGCCAAAGACGCTTGAAACCGCCAACCAAAGACATGACCTGGATAAGGAACCAAGTATGGGGAATCAAAAATGGCGCATGCAACTGGCCTCAAGACTCACAAAGGGTCTTTTTTCCATGTCTACAGAAGCAACCATCAGAGAATCATCCACCGTCTCGAACCACATCACGTGCCCGGCAATTGGCTAACTCCCATCTCCAAGTCACCTACGGGGTCACCAAAGGCAAGTTTTCGTGCGGCTCCACCCTTAATCATCCTCGAACCGGATTCCTCCCCGAACTTGAGTTAGACATTTTTCAAAAAAGAAAGGGAGAAGAAAGAAAAAGAAGCGCAGAACTCACCGAACCACTTCCCGAAAAAGAACCAATGCTACCAGAGGAATCACTCTCACTTGTCGAACCTTCTTCTTTCTCTGACTCATCACCACTATGAGAAGGCTCGGTGCTTCCGAGTTCTTCAAGAAATTGCCGTCTCTGGCAACGTGCAAGGGCAACAAAGCATTAACACTACCGAAGCCCCGGAAGAAACAAGACACATGTTTTCAGAGAAATTCACGTGTTTTGAGACAAACCAACAAGGAGGCGACACATACCCCGGTTATTGGAAGAACCGAAAGACACGAGAGTCGCGGGAGGATCTTTGAAACCGCCCGAACCCGCCAAAGACGTTTCTTCGTCCTCTCTGCCCTTTGCTTGGGAATTCCGAGTTGCCGTGCAACTTTCGCTTGAGATCTCTCAACATTGGATACTTCTTCAAAACTGCTGGGGAAGGTTTACAACGAATATTCTCCACCACGATTTTTACAAAATCTTGGATCATAATAAACTCATCGCGCCAGAACTCATTATAGCCAAAAGTCGTCGAAGTCAGTCTTCCCGTTTGAAAGTAGGGAAGACGGATACCCGGCTCAAGGGCACTGGCATTGAGGGCGGCATGCAATGAATCCTTAGGAACCACCAGCTGGTAAGCAAGAGGCACCCCTTGATCGAAACCCATGTCACGAGAAACACGGTTAATATTGTAAGCATCTATTCGGAAAGACCCCATGAAGAAAGACGGCATATAGCCGGACATGCAGCTGTTTATGGGTAAAAATCGTTTCTGCCGATTTCGGTAAATTCGGTAGGTGAGTGAGAAACTGGTTCAAACCCTAAACAAATGTGCTGCACGTGAGCACTTTATAGATTCGAGAGATCAATCTGCAAGTCCGGCCTAAACCAAGAAATGGCCGTTCCGGACTTGCTTTGGTCACAAAGTGGAGGTGAAGGGTTGATTTGGGGAGGGAAGCAAAGAAAGGTGTTGAGGCCAGAATAGTGCGGGAGAGTAGTATCTCGACTTGTATGAAAGTGAAAGCTTGGGAGCTTGCAAGAGGTGGAAGCTTTGGGAGAGCTTGCAAAGTTGCCTTTCGAGAGTGTAGTATTTTTCTCCCGACCGAGACTTGTTGTCTGGTGGAAATAGGTAAGACCTATTTATACAAGTCGAGATTGAAACGTACCCTGGCCTCATGAATGAAGAGAGTAAAGGGTGAAATAATGGGAGGAGGTGGTAATCGCGTGGTGTTAATGGGTGAAAACGTTTTTCACCATTATTTCCTCTTTTATTTGACCGCTTTATTCCTTTTCACGCTTTCTTAATGTGAGCGTAGTGTACGCTGCATGTTTAGGACCGCCAAACCAAAACCCTAAAAGCATCCCCAGTTTGTGTTGATGTATCGAGTGTTGGTTGCATCTTGGGTGCAAGTGGTGCTGCTAGGGACGCATGTGGCATGTGCCAATGGCATGTGCGGAATGCCTTCATTGCGAGTTGCACCTCGAGCATAAGTGGTAATGCCAGAAATGCTAGTGGCGTGTGTGGCATGTGCCAACGGCATGTGCGGAATGCCTTGGTGGTAGGTTGCACGGTTTGCAAGTTAGGCTACCAGCGTGGCGTGTTTGGCATGTGCCAATGGCATGTGCGGACCATGCCGACCTAGTTGCAAGTCTCGCGAGCCTAGGGCGCTATATTCGGCGTGGGCCAATGGCATAGTGGCTTGGAAACACGGCTTGCAATACGTGCTGGCATGTGCCAATGGCACGTACGGCCATGTTAACCTAGTTGCAAGTCTTGCAAACCTAGGGCGCTATATTTGGCGTGGGCCAAAGGCATAGCGGCTTGGATATATGGCTTGCGATACGTGTTGGCATGTGCCAATGGCACGTACGGCCATGTTGACCTAGTTACAAGTCTTGCAAGCCTAGGGCGCTATATTTAGCGTGGGCCAATGGCATAGCGACTTAGAAATATGGCTTGCGGTACGTGTTGGCATGTGCCAATGGCACGTATTTGACCATGTTGACCTAGTTGCAAGTCTTGCAAGCCTAGGGCGCTATATTTGGCGTGGGCCAATGGCATAGCGACTTAGAAATATGGCTTGCGATGCGTGTTGGCATGTGCCAATGGCACGTCGACCATGTTGACTAGTTGCAAGTCTTGCAAGCCTAGGCGCCATATTTGGCGTGGGCCAATGGCATAGCGACTTAGAAATATGGCTTGCGGATACGTGTTGGCATGTGCCAATGACACGTACGGCCATGTTGACCTAGTTGCAAGTCTTGCAGCCTAGGGCGCTATATTTGGCGTGGGCCAATGGCATAGCGACTTAGAAATATGGTTTGCAATGCGTGTTGGCATGTGTGCCAATGGCACGTACGGCCATGTTGATCTAGTTGCAAGTCTTGCAAGCTTAGGGCGCTATATTTGGCGTGTGCCAATGGCATAGCGACTTGGAAATATGGCTTGCAATACGTGTTGGCATGTGCCAATGGCACGTACGGCCATGTTGACCTAGTTGCAAGTCTTGCAAGCCTAGGGCGCTATATTTGGCGTGGGCCAATGGCATAGCGACTTAGAAATATGGCTTGCGGTACGTGTTGGCATGTGCCAATGGCACGTGCGGCCATGTTGACCTAGTTGCAAGTCTTGCAGCCTAGGGCGCTATATTTGGCGTACCAATGGCATAGCGACTTAGAAATATGGTTTGCAAATGTGCCAATGGCACGCGACCATGTTGACCTAGTTGCAAGTCTAGCAAGCCTAGGGCGCTATATTTGGCGGGCATAGCGACTTGGAAATATGGCTTGTGACGTTTTGGCATGTGCCAATGGCACGTACGGCCATGTTGACCTAGTTGCAAGTCTTGCAAGCCTAGGGCGCTATATTTGGCGTGTGCCAATGGCATAGCGACTTGGTTTTGGCGTTGTTGCCATGGTGCGCAGTGTGCGGCTTGGTTTGGCATTGTTGCCATGGTGCGCAGTGTGCGGCTTGGTTTGGCATTGTTGCCATGGTGCGCAGAAAGTGCGGCTTGGTTTGGCATTGTTGCCATGGTGCGCAGAGAGTGCGGCTTGGTTTGGCATTGTTGCCATGGTGCGCAGGGGAAATATGGCCTGCGATACGTGTTGGCATGTGCCAATGGCACGTACGGCCATGTTGACCTAGTTGCAAGTCTTGCAAGCCTAGGGCGCTATATTTGGCGTGGGCCAAAGGCATAGCGGCTTGGAAACATGGCCTTGTTGCCATGGTGCGCAGGGTGCGGCTTGGTTTGGCATTGTTGCCATGGTGCGTAGGGTGCGGCTTGGTTTGGCATTGTTGCCATGGTGCGCGCAGTGGCGCGGCTTGGTTTGGCATTGTTTCCATGGTGCACAAGACGCGGCTGGTTTGGCGTTGTTGCCATGGTGCGCAGGGCGGCTTGGTTTGGCATTGTTGCCATGGTGCGCAGTATGCGGCTTGGTTTGGCATTGTTGCCATGGTGCGCAGGGTGCGGCTTGGTTTGGCATTGTTGCCATGGTGCGCAGATGCGGCTTGGTTTGGCATTGTTGCCATGGTGCGCAGGTGCGGCTTGGTTTTGGAATTAGGGTTCGTGTTGAAAACCCTAATCCTGGTATTTTGAAAAAATACCCTATTAATTGTTTACACTGAAAGTTAAATGCTCTTAGTTAATGTGTTGCGGGTAACACTAGGTCATGGGGTTTTACGATTTTACCCTTGTCTAAAACCACCATCAACATTAAGTCCCCCGCTAGCCTCGGAACAGGGGGCTTTGTTGCGAGGTAAGCATAAGATGGTGACAAACTATTAACAAGAAAACGTAAGGAAAATTGAAGGAGGCTTGTCTCACCTTTTATAAATAGGATTTGGAATCCATGCCTCCGTAGTTTTGCACAAATCGGAGGCCGGCACAATTGGTGGGGCCTAGGTGCAGCTTGGGCGACGTTGGGAAGTTGGCATGAGTTGGGAAGCTGAGTGTGCTAGTTGGTGGGACCAGCGCAAAGTGTGGAAGTCTTGCGTGCTTGCAGGCGTGACTTGTGCGACCTTTGGGAGGTCGGCGCAATTAGTGGGGCCGGTGCAGCTTGGGCGACGTTGGGAAGTTGGCATGAGTTGGGAAGCTGAGTGTGCTAGTTGGTGGGACCGGCGCAAAGTGTGGAAGTCTTGCGTGCTTGCAGGCGTGACTTGTGCGACCATTGGGAGGTTGGCGCAATTGGTGGGGCCGGTGCAACTTGTAAACCGTGCTTGCAGGCGTGACTTGGGCGGCATTGGGAAGTCGCACCCTTTGTGGGCCCGTTTCTTACACGCGTGATTTTGGTGAAAGGGAAATCCTTCCCTATTTCAAAGTCTTTCACGCCTATATATGTATATATATATAAAGCCCCTTTCTCCCCATCCCGCGCTTTATTCTTTCCTCTTTTCATACTAGCGGCAAAGAGAAACCAGCTTCCAGGTATGTCTTCGAGTACTTTTCTCTCTCTCTTTTTTTCTTTTCACGTAGGTGTAAACCTTAAGAGTAGGCGCTTCCACAATCCTTGCATATGATTCCTTGGCGTTCCTCTTGTAGAAAATATTGTATGTATGCAACCAAGGGAATACTGCATATATTGTTTGAACCCGTAGGAAATATTGCATATATGAATTTTCTATCCCTGAAAGAAATATTTGAACCCCGAAGAAAATACTGCGTGTGTATTTTGAACCCGTAGAGGATGCTCCGTATATAATTCTGAACCCGAAGAACGATATTGTAGGCGTATTTGAGCCCGTCTGAAACACCGCATGTGTATTTCGAACCCGTATAGAACTCTGTATGGATCTCAAAGAAGAATACCGTGTATACGCTTCATATGACTTCGAACCCGCAGGAGAATATTGTATATATGTTTTTTTTTTTTTTTTTTTATTTTTTTTTTGAAAGAAGTACCACGCGCGCAGTTTTTTGAACCAATAGAAAAATGCTCCATATATAGTTTTGAACCCGAAGAAGGATATTGTAGACACACTTGAACCCGAAGAAAAATACTGCGTATATAGTCTTGAACCCGAATAAAATACTGTGTATATAGTCTTGAACCCGAAGAAAAATACTGCGTATATAGTCTTGAACCCGAATAAAATACTGTATATATAGTCTTGAACCCGAATAAAATACGTCCTCCTTCCCCCTTTTTTTTTTTTTTTTTTGTTGGGTACGATTATGTGTCAGGGAGATAACTTCGCCTTTCTCCGTTTGTTTTTTGCAGATATCTTATTACCAAATTGTTATGAAGGAATTCGATAAGATGTTACCTGAACCACATTTCACTTCGTCGAGGGATGCTCATAATTCCAAACCGAACACAGATGATGAATTCTTCACTAGAGCCCTCGCCCCTGCTCGGAAGAATCACCCAGGTTTCGTGCCAATTTTGCTAACCGGTGGTGAGGATGAAAGGAAGACACGTTAAAGTTCGCCCAGAGCACCATTCTTGTTTCCGTCTTCATAAAGGGGTATATTCTTCTTCCAACATTGACTTCGGGGATGTGTCAAAGCCCATTGCGTTCTTTTGATAGATGGGTTGAGTTCATGGTGAGCAAGGAGCATATAAATACCAACTTGACTCGAGCGCAGTCATTGATGCCGAAGACTTCAAGAAATCTCCGTATTAGGAAGGATATCCCAGATTGGTTGCTTTCATCTCCAGATGGTGTTCGACACCCATACAATCATATGTAGATGGGGCGAGATAACTTTCTCCTGGAGAGTGTGGCTCTCTTCTTGAATCTTCCTAAGAATCGGGAATCTTAAAATCCAATTATCTCGAAAGTGAGGTGAAGATGCGGGATGACCTTGCCGCTAAGTTGGGGATTTCGCTCGGAAGACTCCATTGCGAAGTCGAAGGACTCTCCGGAAAGAGGACGAAAGGTGCCCTTACGGTTGGTGGATATCTCAATGGTTTCCTGACGAGTTGGAGCCCGAATGAAAAGCGTTGATCTTCATGTCGCAAAGCATTTTTGGCTCTCTCGGTTGTCTAGAGACATTTTTATGACGGTTCGGCAAGAAGGGAATAAGACCAGAGTTGTTAGCGATTCTTTGTGAAGTTGGCAAAGGGTGAAGTTCTTCCCATTGGCAAGTTGTTCCTTGGTTCCCTCGTATGTGCATCTGGATCACCTAGTTGCGAACATGCGAGTTTCGAATGGTTTCATGAAAGTGGATTCATATGTGCACGTTGCTTTTCCTGTGTCCGGCTATGGGAGCACTTTGAGAAGTATGCTCCAAACCGTTGCCTTCGCTTCCCGTGAGTTGGGGTGGCTCCCGAATTCTTCGATGGGTGAACAAAGGCGTCCGAGAGTTGGCGTGAGCTTGGTTAGTTTTCTTGATAAGTTGCATGAAATCAATTTTCGTCCATGGGGGCCGGTCCATAAGTCAGTGACTCAAATTGACACTTTTGCTTCTGCTCCGCTCATGTCTTTGTCTTCATGACGATTTGAGCGTTGGTGAAAACCTGTTCATTCAAAGCTGCTTGCCCTGTTATATGCCGTCTTTCTTCGTGGGGTCTTTCCAATATAGTGCTACAATATTGACCGTACTGCTCGTCACATGGGTTTCGATCAAGGGGTGCCTCTTGTTTACCTACGGTGATCCCTAAGGATTCATTGCGTGTCGCCCTTGACGCCAGGTGCTTTAAGCCGGGTATCCGTCTTTCCTTCTTTCAAATGGGAAGAGTAACTTCCGACGACCTTCGGCTATAATGAGTTTTGGTGCGACGAGTTTACTATGATCCGAGATTTTGTGAATAACATGGTGGAAAACGTTCGTTGCAAACCTTCCCCAAGAGTTATGAAGGAGTATCCAATGTTGAGAGATCCCAAGCGAAAGTTGCCCAGGCAATTCGAAGCCCTCTGTGCCAAGGAACGGAGAACGAAGAATCGTGTCGGCGGGTTCCCGGACGGTTTCACAAGATCCTTCCACGGCTCTTGTGTCTTTCGCTTCTTCCAATAACCAGGGTATGTGTCGCCTCTTCATTGGTTTGTCTCAAAACACGTGAATTTCTACGAGAATATGTGTCTTGTTTCCTTCAGGGGCTTCGGTAGTGTTAATGCTTTTGTCAGCTCTTGCACGTTGCCGAGACGGCAATTTCTTCAAAGAACTCCAGCAGCATTGAGCCTTCTCATAGCGATGATGAGTCGAGAGAGAAGAGGGTTCAACAAGTGAGAGTGATTCCTCCCAAAGACTGGGTAATCGGGTTTTGTTTCGGGAAGTGGTTCGGTGAGTTTTCGCACTTCTTTTCTTTCTTCTTTTGTTTCCTCTTTTGGGAAATATCTCGACCTAAGTTCGCAGGAGGAACTGGTTCGGAGGATGATTCTCTGGGGTAGATCCGCACGAAAACTTGCCTTTGGTGACCACCGCCGGTGACTTGGAGATGGGCGTTAGCCAATTGCCGGCACGGATGTGGTTCAAACGGTGGATGATTATCGATGGTTGCTTGTCGTAGACATGGAAGAAGACCCTCTCAGAGTAGTGAGGCCAGGTGCAGGCGCCATTTTGATCCTCCGGACTTGGTTCCTTATCCAGGTCATGTGCTGGTTGGCGGCTTCAGCGTGCCGGCTAAGCACGAGGCGTTGTACACCGTAACTGGGAGAAATACGGACATATGGCCACAACCAAGAAAGTCACTAGTCGATTTGCACTGGTTAAGCGTGTGGAAAAGGCTTTATCTTCCATCGAGGATATGCGTGAGGTGACTGGTCACACCGTTTCTGAAGACGTTATTGCCGACTGGGAGCACCATCGCGACGTGTGCGTAGAAAAGGAGTCCAACAATTCGTGGTTTGTCGAAGGCCTTGCTAAGATCCAAAAGTTGAAAGATGCGGCAATCGAAAGCCTTTCCGCCAAGGAGATTGCACGACAGGAGGTGGAACTCGAAGAACTTTCCAAGATGTTGACTATGAAGAGAGCGGCTCTTGAAGATGCAAAGTTGACTTTATCCAAGAAGAGCGGACTTCGTTGGATAATTTTCCTTGAACGTTTCTCTCGCTAAACATTCATTTAGGTTCTCTTTTTTTTTTTTTTTGAAAGACATATTGGATATCTGGTTCAAAGCTTGACCTTTGATAGGCGGCTGGTAGCTTTTGAGGATATTGGATTATTTCTGGGATGAATGGTTTTGATAATATGACTCTGATTATGTTTTGGGATAGGAATATTGCTTTTATGAAAGTTTATGCTAGCAATAGGCACAATACTCGGTAGTATAATGGTTTTACTAAAAACCTAAAACAAATCGTATATCTTGCGTAGTCTGAATTTACTCACTTCATAGGTTTTTGCGAACATGCCCCTCTTCATGTAAAAAGGCGGTTTTGCTGGTAGCATCGCCAGTTAGTCCCCAATTGCTGGTAGCATATTCAGCGAGTCCCCAGTTTTCTGGTGTAGTTTTAACAACTGATAACCTGGTTGTCCGGCGATTGAGTCGGAGTGAGTCGCAAGTCCCCAATCGCTGTAGCATCTTCAACGAGTCCCCCGGTTTTCTCGTGTAGTTTTTGCAAATCGGTAACCGGTCGTCTCGGTAGTTGAGTCGGATCGAGTCGCCTTCCCTACCATCTTGACATCTCGGGTCGAAGAACGAGATCGTGATCGACATTGTAGCCGATAGATCAATCCTCCCGCTATGGTCGCCAATTATTTATGGGTAAAAATCGTTTACGATTACGGTAAATTCGGTAGGTGAGTCGAAACGGTTCAAACCCTAAACAAATGTGCCGCACGTGAGCACTTTATAGATTCGAGAGATCAATCTGTACAAGTCCGGGCCTAAACCAAGAAATGGCCGTTCCGGACTTGCTTCTACACAAAGTAGAGGAGAAGGGTTGATTTGGGGAGGGAAGCAAAGAAAGGTGTTGAGGCTAGGACACTTGGGAGAGTAGTATCTCGACTTGTATCGAAAGTGAAAGCTTGGGAGCTTGCAAGAGGTGGAAGCTTTTGGGAGAGCTTGCAAAGTTGCCTTTTACGAGAGTGTAGTATTTTTCTCCTGACCAAGACTTGTTGTCTTGTGGAAATAGGTAAGACCTATTTATACAAGTCGAGATTGAAACGTACCCTGGCCTCATGGAGGAAGAGAGTAAAGGGTGAAATAATGGGAGGAGGTGGTAACCGCGTGGTGTTAATGGGTGAAAACGTTTTTCACCATTATTTCCTCTTTTATTTGACCGCTTTATTCCTTTTCACGCTTTCTTAATGTGAGCGTAGTGTACGCTGCATGCTGTGACCGCCAAACCAAAACCCTAAAAAGCATACCCCAGTTTGTGTTGATGTCTCGAGTGTTGGTTGCATCTTGGGTGCAAGTGGTGCTGCTAGGGACGCATGTGGCATGTGCCAATGGCATGTGCGGAATGCCTTCGTTGCGAGTTGCACCTCGAGCGTAAATGGTAATGCCAGAGCTGCTTAGTGGCGTGTGTGGTATGTGCCAACGGCATGTGCGGAATGCCTTGGTGGTAGGTTGCACGGTTTGCAAGTTAGGCTACCAACGTGTGTGTTTGGCATGTGCGGCCATGCGACCCCGGCTTGCAAGTCTCGCAATGAGCCTAGGGGCGCTATATTCGGGCGTGGGCCAATGGCATAGTGGCTTGGAAACACGGCTTTCGATAGTGGCCAATGGCATGTGCCAATGGCACGTTTGCGACCATGTTAACCCGGATTCTGCAAGTCTTGCAAGCCTAGGGCGCTATATTTGGCGTGGGCCAAAGGCATGGCGGCTTGGAAATATGGCTTGCGATACGTGTTGGCATGTGCCAATGGCACGTACGGCCATGTTGACCTAGTTGCAAGTCTTGCAAGCCTAGGGCGCTATATTTGGCGTGGGACAATGGCATAGCGACTTAGAAATATGGCTTGCGGTACGTGTTGGCATGTGCCAATGGCACGTACGGCCATGTTGACCTAGTTGCAAGTCTTGCAAGCCTAGGGCGCTATATTTGGCGTGGGCCAATGGCATAGCGACTTACAAATATGGATTGCGGTACGTGTTGGCATGTGCCAATGGCACGTACGGCCATGTTGACATAGTTGCAAGTCTTGCAAGCCTTGGGCGCTATATTTGGCGTGGGCCAATGGCATAGCGACTTAGAAATATGGCTTGCGGTACGTGTTGGCATGTGCCAATGGTACGTACGGCCATGTTGACCTAGTTGCAAGTCTTGCAAGCCTAGGGCACTATATTTGGCGTGGGCCAATGGCATAGCGACTTAGAAATATGGTTTGCGGTACGTGTAGGCATGTGCCAATGGAACGTACGACCATGTTGACCTAGTTGCAAGTCTTGCAAGCCTAGGGCGCTATATTTGGCGTGTGCCAATGGCATAGCGACTTGGAAATATGGCTTGCGGTACGTGTTGGCATGTGCCAATGGCACGTACGCCATGTTGACCTAGTTGCAAGTCTTGCAAGCCTAGGGCGCTATATTTGGCGTGGGCCAATGGCATAGCAACTTAGAAATATGGCTTGCGGTACGTGTTGGCATGTGCCAATGTCACGTACGGCCATGTTGACCTAGTTGCAAGTCTTGCAAGCCTATGGCGCTATATTTGGCGTGGGCCAATGGCATAACGACTTAGAAATATGGTTTGCAGACGGTTGGCATGTGCCAATGGCACATACGGCCATGTTGATCTAGTTGCAAGTCTTGCAAGCCTAGGGCGCTATATTTGGCGTGTGCCAATGGCATAGCGACTTGGAAATATGGCTTGCGGTACGTGTTGGCATGTGCCAATGGCACGTACGGCCATGTTGACCTAGTTGCAATTCTTGCAAGCCTAGGGCGCTATATTTGGCGTGTGCCAATGGCATAGCGACTTGGAAATATGGATTGCGGTACGTGTTGGCATGTGCCAATGGCACGTACGGCCATGTTGACCTAGTTGCAAGTCTTGCAAGCCTAGGGCGCTATATTTGGCGTGTGTCAATGGCATAGCGGCTTGGTTTTGGCGTTGTTGCCATGGTGCGCATGGCAGTGCGGCTTGGTTTGGCATTGTTGCCATGGGCGCAGTAGCAGCGGCTTGGTTTGGCATTGTTGCCATGGTGCGCGCAGATGCGGCTTGGTTTGGCATTGTTGCCATGGTGCGCAGGGGAAATATGGCTGCGATACGTGTTGGCATGTGCCAATGGAACGTGCGACCATGTTGACCTAGTTGCAAGTCTTGCAAGCCTAGGGCGCTATATTTGGCGTGGGCCAAAGGCATAGCGGCTTGGAAATATGGCCTTGTTGCCATGGTGCGCGGGGTGCGGCTTGGTTTGGCATTGTTGCCATGGTGCGCGGGGTGCGGCTTGGTTTGGCATTGTTGCCATGGTGCGGTGGTGCGGCTTGGTTTGTCATTGTTGCCATGGTGCGCAGATGTGGCTTGGTTTGGCCTTGTTGCCATGGTGCGCGGGGGTGCGACTTGGTTTGGCATTGTTGCCATGGTGCGCGAGGTGCGGCTTGGTTTGGCATTGTTGCCATGGTGCGCGGGGTGCGGCTTGGTTTGGCATTGTTGCCATGGTGCGGATGCGGCTTGGTTTGGCATTGTTGCCATGGTGCGCAGGGTGCGGCTTGGTTTGGCATTGTTGCCATGGTGCGCAGGGTGCGGCTTGGTTTGGCATTGTTGCCATGGTGCGCAGTATGCGGCTTGGTTTGGCCTTGTTGCCATGGTGCGCAGGGTGCGGCTTGGTTTGGCATTGTTGCCATGGTGCGCAGGGTGCGGCTTGGTTTGGCATTGTTGCCATGGTGCACGGAGGTGCGGCTTGGTTTGGCATTGTTGCCATGGTGCGCAGTATGCGGCTTGGTTTGGCATTGTTGCCATGGTGCGCAGGGTGCGGCTTGGTTTGGCATTGTTTCCATGGTGCGCAGTATGTGGCTTGGTTTGGCATTGTTGCCATGGTGCGCAAGGTGCGGCTTGGTTTTGGAATTAGGGTTCTGTGTTGAAAACCCTAATCTGGTATTTTGAAAAAAATACCCCATTAATTGTTTACACTGAGTTAAATTCTCTTAGTTAATGTGTTGCGGGTAACACTAGGTCATGGGGTTTTACGATTTTACCCCTTGTCTAAAAACCACCATCAACAGCAGCTTTGAATAAACAAGTTTTCACCAACATTCAAGTTGCCGTCAGAAGACAAAGACATGATCGGAGCGAAGCAAAGGTGTCAATTTGAGTCACCGACATATGGACCGCTCCCATGGGCGAAAACTGATTTCATGCGAATTATCGAAGACTAACCAAGCTCATGCCAACTCTTGGACGCTTTGTTCACCCATCGAAGAATTCGGGAGCCGCCCCAACTCGCGGGAATCGAAGGCAACGGTTTCGGAGCATACTTCTCAAAGTGATTCCATAACCAGGCTTGCAGAAAAGCAACGTGCACCTATGAATCCACTTTCATGAAACCATTCGAAACTCGCATTTTCGCAACTAGGTGATCCAGATGCACATACAGGAAACCAACGAATAGCTTGCCAATGGGAAAACCTCACCTTTTGCCAACTTCACAAAGAATCACTAGCAACTCGGTCTTATTTCCTTCTTGCCGGAACCGTCATCAAAAATGTCTCTAGACAACCTGAGAGCCAAAAATGCTGCAACATGAAGATCACTACTTTTCTCTGTTTAGGTTCCAAATTTCGTCCGGAAACCATTGAGATATCCACCACCAAAGGCACCTTTCATCCTCTTTCCGGATAGAATCCTTCGACTTCGCAGTGGAGTCTTTTCGAGCGAAATCTCCCAACTTAGCAGCAAGGTCATCCCGCATCTTCCCCTCACTTTCAGATAATTGGATGTTAAGATTCCCGGTTACCGAAAGATTCAGCAAGAGAGCCACACTCTCCAAGGAGAAAGTTATTTCACCCCATCTACATATGATCGTATGGGTGTCCGAACACCATCTGGAGATGAAAGCAACCAAGCCCGGGATATCCTTCCTAATCTGGAGATTTCATCGAAGCTCGACAAAGATCAATAATCTGCGCTCGAGTCATGTTGGTATTTATATGCTCCTTACTCACCATGAACTCAACCCATCTATCAAAAGAACGCAATGGGCTTTGACACATCCACTAAATCAATTTTTGGAAGAAGAATATACCCCTTTATGAAGACAGAACCGTATGGTGTTCTCTGGGCGAACCGAACGTGTCTTCTTTTCATCTTCACTACCGATTAACAAAATTGGCACGAAACCTGGGTGATTCTTCCGAGCAGGGGCGAGGGGTTTGGCAAAGAATTCATCATCCATGTTTGGTTTGGAACTATGAACATCCTTCGATGAGGCGAAATTTTTTTCAGGTAACATCTTGTCGGATTTCTTCATAACAACTTAGTAACAAGATATATGCACACGGAGAAAGACGAAATTATCTACCTAACCGCACCCAACAAAAGGAAACCTGGAAAAAAAAAAAAAGAGGGTGTATTCTCTACGGGTTCAAAACTGCACACGCAGTATTTTCTTCAGGGTTCAAAATTATATACGCAGTATTTGCTACGGGCTCGAATGCGTCTATGGTATCCTTCCTCGGGTTCAAAATTATATATGGAGCATTTTTCTACGGGTTTAAAACTGCACGCGCAGTATTTTCTTCGGGTCCGAAATTCATATATGCAATATTTCCTATGGGTTCGAAGTCATATGAAGCACATATACAGTATTCTCTACGGGTTCGAAAATGCACACGCAGATCTTCTTCAAAGGTTCAAAATTATATACGTAGTATTTTATACGGGCTCAAGTGCGTCTGCTGTGTCCTTCTTCGGGTTCAAAACTATATACGCAGTATTTTCTACGGGCTCGAATGCGTCTATGGTATCCTTCTTCGGGTTCAAAATTATATATGGAGAATTTTTCACGGGTTCGAATCATATATATAAGTATTTCCTTGGGTGCATATATACAATATTTTCTACAAGAAGCACGCCAAGAAATCATATGCACAATATCATTGCAAGGATTATAAAAACGCCTACTTTTAGGGTTTGCACCTACATGAAAAGGGAAACAAGAGGAGTGCTGAAGACATACCTGAAACCGGTTTTTCTTTATGACTCTCATTAGCTAGTATGAAAAGATGGAAGAACAAAGATGAGAGAAAGGGATTTTATATATATGGGCGTGGAGATTCTGAAATAGGGAAGGAATTCCTATACCAAAAATCGTGCATATATGAACGGGCCCACAAGGGCTCCCAACTTCCCAACGTTGCTTAAGTAGCACCGGTCCCACCAATTTCGCCCAACTTCCCAACGCCGCCTGTCACGCCAGCTAGCACGCTCAGCTTCCCCACCTTGCGCCGGTCCCGCCGGCCCAGCACGCTCAGTTCCCAACTCAAGTCACGCCCGCTAGCACGATCAGCTTCCCATTTTTGCGCCGGTCCCGCCAGCTAGCACGCTCAGTTTCCCAACTCGCAACAACTTCTCAATGCCGCCCACCTTTCTCGTCTCTCACGACGCTAACTTCCCAATTGTGCCGACCTCCGATTTGCGCAAAACGCGCCGGCAAGGATTCCAAATCCTATTTATAAAAAGGTCGACAAGCTTCCTCAATTCTCTTTACAATTTGTCGTTGATAATTTGTCACCATCTTATGCTTACCTCACAACAAAGCTCTGCTTAAGCTAAGCAGGGGGACTTAATGTTGATGGTGGTTTTTAAACAAAGGGTAAAATCGTAAAACCCCAAATAACTTAATGTCACCTAGGTGACACATTTATTAGGAAATTTAATGCATGTAGTCGAATTAATAGGGGTATTTTTCAAATTAGGTTGCAACGAACAAAACCCTAATTCCCCTCCGTGCCAATGGCAAATCATGCCGCTCACACCTAGCCCAAACTAGCCGCGCCATGCCAAATGCACTCTGCCTTGGCCCTAGCTATGCTAGTAACACCAAACGCGCAAAAGCATGCCAACCATGCAAGCCGCACCTCCGTGCCCATGGCAAATCATGACGACCACACCCGGCCTAAGCTAGTCGTACCTCCGTGCATAATGGCAAATCATGCCCGCCCACACCTAGCCCAAGCTAGCCGCGTTTATGCCAAACGCTCTCGCCTTGGCCCTAGCTATGCTAGTCACACAAACGCGGAAGCATGCCAACCATGCTAACCGCACCTCCGTGCCAATGGCAATTATGCCGCCCACACCTAGCCTAAGCTAGCCGCGCCTCTATGCCAATGGCAAATCATGTCATCCATACCAAACGCGCCGAAGCATGCCAACCATGCTAGCCACACCTCTATGCCAATGGCAAATCATGCCAGCCATACCAAACGTGCCAAAGCATGCCAACCATGCTAGCCGCACCTCTATGCTAATGGAAAATCATGCCAGCCACACCAAAACGTTCCAAAGCATGCCAACCATGCTAGCCGCACCTCCGTACCAATGGCAAATCATGCCAGCCACACCTTGCCCAAGCTAGCCGCGCCATGCCAAACACACTCTGCCTTGGCCCTAGCTACGCTGGTCACGCCGCGCCAAGCCAAACACCCTTACCTTGGCCCTAGCCGCGCCATGCCAAAGTAGCGCCCGCACCTAGGCTTGCAAACCATGCAACCTAGGCCAAATTGGCCACGCATGCCATTGGCACATGCCAACACGCTCTCTGGTAGCTTTTCTCACCAGGGCGTGGCCATAATGGCCGAGAATGCCATTGTCACATGCCAACACGCTCGCTGGTAGCTTTTTCTCACCAGGGCGCGGCCCTAATGGCCGAGCATGCCATTGGCACATGCCAACTCGCATCACTCGGTAGCTTTTCCTACCAAGGCGCGACCAAGTTGGCCACACATGCCATTGGCACATGCCAACATCGCTCACCGGTAGCTTTTCCTACCGGGACGCCGGCCCAAATTGGCCACGCATGCCATTGGCGATTTTCAACATGTTCGGGATCGGGTAAAGGCGTTGATGTTCGTTGGATTTACACGATCGCTAGCATCCTCTTTATGTTTCGACTCTCACGATTGGTGACATCTTCGCTAGCCTTCTCGCTTTCATGCCAACAGATGGGCCCTATTGCAGTAATGCCTTCCCCTCCCCCCATGCCTGGTTACGAATCACACAAACTTTTGACAAAGACATGTAGCTTGACCTATTACCATATTGAAATCTTGATGCCGGGGCATTATATCGCTGTCTTAGAAATAAAATGAAGTAGGAAACACCATATAGTCCTAAAAATAAAATATATGTATCAGTCTAGTCCATTTGACCCAGTCAATTGTCTGTTTGGTCCTATTTGGTAATATAAATTATCATTTGGTCCTAAAAATTATCATTTGGTCCTACGCTGATGTCATGGATGATGTAAATGTCACCTTGTAGTGACAAAATTACCCCTTTTGGATAAGGGTAATATATAAAGTCAATTGGTGAAAGAGAAAAATTATTTCTCGATTTACTTTCTCTCTCCACCTAGTTCTCTCTTTATTCTTTCCCGCTCCGCCATTTTTCTAGGGTTTTTTTTTCTCAAGCTATCGCAATTGTTTACGAAGAGATGAAGATGAAGACGATGATGTTCAATCATCGTCTTGTTTTTGATTGCGAGATGAAATCATCTTCGCTGTTGATGCCGCTTTAAGATGTAAACGTGTTTTTCTTGATTTCATTCTCACAAGATCTGTTTTTGATAAAGACGACGATGAAAACAGATCCGTTTTGATAAAGACGACGATGATTGAACTCGTGTTGTTTCAATCGGCCGGGGCTTGAAGAAGATCTTGATTTTTTTGAGAATCTTGAATCGATTTATGTTCTTTGTTTTGGGGGCGATGAAGACGACGAACAACAACGATGTTCTTTGTTGAACGATGTTGTCATTGAAGATGAAGATGTTGCTCACGGTGTTGAAGACGATGTTGTTCTTTGCTTGTTGAAGACGTCGAAGAAGATGAAGATGATGTTGTTGATGTTTTATATGGACTTCATTCGAAATGAAGTCTATTTTTATATGGACTTCATTCCCGGAATGAAGTCCTGTTTTTCTTAGGTTTTATATGGACTTCATTCCAGGAATGAAGTCCGCTTTTCTTAGGTTTTATATGGACTTCATTCACGGAATGAAGTCCGTTTTTTCTTAGGTTTTATATGGACTTCATTCCGGAATGAAGTCTCGTTTTTATATATGTTTATATGGACTTCATTCGGGAATGAAGTCTGTTTTTCTTAGGTTTTATATGGACTTCATTCCCGGAATGAAGTTTGTTTTTCTTAGGTTTTATATGGACTTCATTCCGGGAATGAAGTCTCGTTTTTCTTAGGTTTTATATGGACTTCATTCCTGGAATGAAGTCTGGTTTTGTATATGTTTTATATGGACTTCATTTATGGAATGAAGTCTGGTTTGTATAGGTTTTTATATGGACTTCATTTCCGGAATGAAGTCTGGTTTGTATAGGTTTTGATATGAAGGAAAAAAAAAGGTTTTATATGGACTTCATTTAAGAATGAAGTCCGGTTTGTATATGTTGTTATATGAAATTTCATTTCTCGGAATGAACCGATACAAAAAATGAGTAAAAATTAACATGGAAGGGTACTTTTGTCCATTATGTATTTTTAAATAATTATGGACCAAACGGTAAAAGCGTTTGACCAAAGGACTAAACAGACATGGGCCCACTTATAAAGGATCGAACGATATTTTTCCCAAGGGAAAATATCGTTTGGTCCTTTTTAGGTGGGCCCATGTCTGTTTAGTCCTTTGGTCAAACGCATATAATCGTTTTGGTCCATAATTATTTAAAAATATTAAATCGACAAAATACCCTTTCGTGTTAATTTTTATATATTCTTGTAGCGATTTCATTCCAGAAATGAAGTCCATACAAAAATAAAAAAAAAAACGAAATGAAGTCATATAAAAACCTAAAAAAAAGACTTCATTCCCGAATGAAGTCCATAAAAACCTAAAATGAACTTCATTCCAGAATGAAGTCCATACAAAAATTAAAAATGTACTTCATTCCGAATGAAGTCCATACAAAAACCTAAAAAAAGCAGAACTTCATTCCGAATGAAGTCCATACAAAAACCTAAAAAAACGAACTTCATTCCAGAATGAAGTCCATAAAAAACTGACTTCATTCCGGGAATGAAGTCCATACAAAACAAAGCAAAGAGGTAAAAAAACAGACTTCATTCCAGGAATGAAGTCCATACAAAAAAACTGACTTCATTCCAGGAATGAAGTCCATACAAAACAGCAGTAGGTAAAAAAACAGACTTCATTCCAGGAATGAAGTCCATACAAAAACCGACTTCATTCCGGGAATGAAGTCCATACAAACAAAGAGAGGTAAAAAAAATGAGACTTCATTCCGGGAATGAAGTCCATACAAAAACCGACTTCATTCCAGGAATGAAGTCCATACAAAAAATCAGCGAAGATCGTCTTCATCTTCTTCGACATCTTCAACAAGAAGAAGAACATCGCGTCTTCAAAAACACCAAATGACAACATCATCTTCATTCGTCTTCATCGCCTCCAAAAACAACAACAAAAATCATTATCTTCATCGCCTCCAAAAACAAGGCACAGCAGAATTTCTTGTTGTTCATCGCCTCCAAAAACAAAGAAAGAATTTCTTGTTGTTCGTCATCGTCTTCATCGCCTCCAAAAACAAAGAAGAAGAAATTCTTGTTGTTCGTCGTCGTCTTCATCGCCTCCAAAACAGCAAGCAACATATATTGAAACAAATCAAAACAAAAACAGACTAAGAAATCAGCAAACATCATCGTCATCTTCATCGTCGTCTTCAACAAACAACAACATCATCGTCTTCACCTTCTTCTTTTATCAAAGACAACAACCGAAAAACCCTAAAAACAAAGTTCATCTTCATCTTCAATACAAGCAAGAAAGAACAACATGAGATCGTCGTTCATCATCTTCAACAACAGTAGTCGATCAAATCTTGAAATCAAGATTCGTTGTCTGCAACATAACAACAACAGAAAAAAAAGGGAGAAAAAAAAAACTAGATCTGAAATTGAATTATAGATGAGAGAGAAAGTAAATCCGATAATGATTTATTCTCTCCTACTTTTGACTATATATATGGTCCTTATCCAAAAAGGGTATTTCGCCACTCTGGTGACATTTACATCATCCATGACATCAGCCAGAGGACCAAATGATAATTTTTAGGACCAAATGATAATTTATATTACCAAATAGGACCAAACAGACAATTGACTGGGTCAATTGGACTAGACTCTCTCTAATATATTATTCCTAGGACCAATTGGTATTTCCTACCAAAATGAATCCGTGCTTCTTAAATAGAAATGGAAATATTCGCTTCGCATAGTAGCATATTCACTGAACAAATTCCACGCCGATAGTGATTAGGGCTGCACATGGGCGGGGTTTGGGCGGGTATTAGCTAAAACCAACCTCGCACCCACATATTACTGGGTTTTTATTTTCATAA
Source organism: Papaver armeniacum (assembly GCA_023531295.1). NCBI lineage: Eukaryota > Viridiplantae > Streptophyta > Magnoliopsida > Ranunculales > Papaveraceae > Papaver > Papaver armeniacum. The sequence continues at coordinate 54,856 of JAJJWW010014043.1, read as the reverse complement.
CCAACCCCGCACCCACAAACAATGCAAGGCGGGTTTTGTTACCCGCCCGCTACGGGTTGGGCGGGTTTGGGCTTAAACCCGCTTTATATTCAATAATCATTCACACACATGTTTTAAAGTTTAAATAAACTACTTACTTAAGTTCTTGATAACTTAAAAAAACAAACCATAAACATAACTACATAAGTCTTCATTGTTAAGCTTAAACAAGTACTAGTGTACTTTACTTTCAATAAAAACAAGTTTAAAGTTTAAACAGTACGATTATTTTGAAGTTCAGATTAAAACTTAATAAAAGTTTCCAGACCAACAATAAGTGACTCATGTCTCTTCTATCATCTTCAAGTCTCTCCTTCTATCATCCTCAAGGATCAAGGACTTCCAATTAGTTTTATCAATGGTTTATATTTAGCGGGTTTTTCGGGCGGGTTTGGACGGGTATTAGCTAAAACCAACCTCGCACCCATAGACAGCGGGTTTTTATTTTCATAACCAACCCCGCACCCACAACGGACGGGTTCGGATTAAAAACCCACGGGTTTAGCGGGTACGGGCGGGTTTGGGTATGATGGGTGGGACTTGTGCAGCCCTAATAGTGATGGGCAAGGCAAGAAAGTGGTACTGTGATTTAACAGATGCACTTCGTTGGTGCTTGATTTTGGAGAGAGGTTATTCACTTCTTACTCGAAAACTAAAGAATGTAAAAAGAAAAGGCTAAAATACTAAGATACAGAGAAGGGAAGAAAAGAAAACAGAAGAAAAGAAAAAAAAAAATCTGCATCGATTTTTGTTTCTCTCTTACAAACCTAGTTGCAGTTTTTACTGTACAACTATATGACAGTGCATAAATTAATTCTGTGAGCTCGCTGATGTTATTTTAATTTTGTTATCTTCACATAGAATTGGACAGTTTAAAAAAATATTTCTGTGTTACATTGAAGTCGTGTATGTTTACGCGACAGGTAAACATGTAAGATATCACAAGCATGTAAGCCAGTGATGAAGGCACTAGGGTTATGGAGTTCCACAAGGTCTCTAGCCAGGGGATATGAATACGGGATGGGACTCGTAATCTTTGCGCCTATAGCTGTGCTGGGTTGGTTCCCATTCGTGTCTGCATTCCAGGCACGGCTGCTCTTCAACCATTCTTTCAGTAGAGGCCTTCAGATTTCACGCATTCTGGCTGGTGGAAGGAATGAATGAAGACACGGTTTACTAGTCATCCCGAGGAGTCGCGTCTCACGTATTCTAGTGAAGGAAGAAGCTGTCTAGCTGAAAATGTGAAACATATGCAGGTCTGTCATTGTACAAGAAAATATTGGAGGTTGCACACAATTTTCATTTAACCCTGTTTTTAGGATGATCCTTGCTGTTATTAACTTATTATGGAATATTAAAAATGTTGATGATGACATCAATTTTTTCGGATGATGACGCCAATTATTTTGGGACCTCTAGTTTGGGATAACCATCCATATTGTTAATACCTGCAAAACCTTATTGTTAAGAAATTGCTTCAAAGGAAGCCATGGATGCTGTGTGGGATGTTTGATACGACCTCACGGGCTTTGGACTTTCAAATGAAGGAAGATTTACAAAAGAGTTATGAAAAATTAGAAAGTTTCAAATTCCAAACACAACAGGGTCGTTGTAGTATAGTGGTAAGTATTCCCGCCTGTCACGCGGGTGACCCGGGTTCTATCCCCGGCAACGGCGTGTTTTTGTACATTTTTGTAACTTTTATTCTTGACGTTTTTTATTATACATTTTGTACCTCTTAGTGCTTTTATTCTGCTTCTGAATTTTTTGCTTTTTGCAATGCATGCATTTTGAGGTCGGAGAGGAGAGCAATCAAAAGAAAAAAGCACTAACAGGTGATGATCAAATCGAGTTCATGCATTGCAAAATGCAATGCAATGCATGAATTTAATATTCTTTTGATATTTTAATTTTTAAGATATCAAATCGAGTTCAATAAGCTTCCATAAAGTCACTTTCTTAACCATACTGCCGGACATTTCAAGAAAAATGCTGTTGCTGCGGTTGCACCGAGCCTAAACAGAAATAGCGGTGTTTACCAAAGAACTGAAACCATGAATTGTATGTTGGATATTTTCAATATCTTAGAAAATAAAATGGTTTTATGTTTTGGTTTGCCGCTATGACGGGGAAGTATTCTCGTGTTGGATAAACACAATGGATGTTAGTTGGAGATGAAGAGACACCTTTAATAGGTGTGATGGTTCAAAAAGGCAACCATTCCCAATAGACACCTTATGTGTCTTTTGGAAGTGAAGAGGCATCTCCAATAGGCATGAATATCCCTATAAATAGTGAAGGCATTCTCCCATTCTTCACAATGAATTCAACTTCTTTTCTCTCTTTCTAAAGCATCATCAGAAACTTTTCTAGTGTGTTCTTGATTGGGTCAAGGGGTGCAAACCTTGAATCCAATTTTCTGTTGTAGGGCTTTCATTGTATCCTGAAGGCATTATTTCGCATACCTGTTGCAATCGCCAATTGATATTGGGAGGGTAGAAATAATCGTCTAAAAGAAATCGTATGAGCCTTGAAAGCTTTTGAGTACAACAATCTCTTCCTGTGTTATATCATCCTCCGTTTTTACCCAAATTTTCCAACATTGTATACAATGAACTAGATTACCCAATTTTCTGCAAGGACTGGATTATCAAGTGTAGACTGCAATTTCAATTTTGTAGTCTTGTCGCAACTTGGTGGAGAATTGAAAAACTAGATGCAGTTTTGTACGTGATAAGGAAACACAAATAATAACTATAGACAAAGCAATCATCCTATTGCTTCTAAAGATCTGTAACAAGGTGGCTGCACCTCTCTTTTTCAGTGTTACAGTGGAGGGGTCATTATCTCGTCTTTTTCATCTCTCTTTTTTGCTGGAACAGCTGGCTGCACCAATACTGGTGTTTGTTCTTTTAAGTCGCTGCAAGAGACTCCTGCAGTGGAGCGTTGGATAACTCAGACAAGTTGCTGATGCTATGACTGCTGAGATGCATGCTGGTCTTGCTGCATCTGAAAGTGGTGGCAGTCAGCTTAAGATGCTTAATAGCTATGTGGATAATCTCCCTACTGGTGATGAACGTGGACTATTTTATGCTTTAGATCTCGGCGGCACAAACTTCCGTGTGTTGCGTGTGTACAGTTGGGTGGAAAAGACGGGCGTGTAGTTAAACAAGAATTTACTGAAGTCTCAATTCCTCCTGAGTTGATGACATCTGCCACTTCCATCGAACTGTTTGATTTCATCGCGAAAGAACTCGCAAGATTTATAGCTACAGAAGGAGAAGGTTTCTTCCTTCCTCCCCGGAAGTCGAGGGAATTGGGTTTTACTTTTTCATTCCTCGTAAAGCGGTTATCAATCGCGTCTGGAACTCTTATCAAGTGGACAAAGGGTTTCTCCATTGATGATGCGGTTGATAAAGATGTGGTGGTAGAACTAACTAAAGCCTTAGACAGACGGGGCATACACATGCGTGTTGCGGCTCGGTGAACGATACAATTGTCACATTAGCCGGGAGGCAAATACTTGAATAATGATGTTGCAGCTGCAGCTGGGCTATTTTGGGAACCTAACAAACGCAAATATGTAGAGCGTGCACACAAATCAGGAGAAATGGTAATCAACATGGAGTGGGGTAACTTTCCGGTCATCACACCTTCCCGTGATGAATATGACCGGTGCTTTGGACCGGGACAACTCAACGTTAGTGAGCAGATTTTTGAGAAGATTATTTCGGGATGTATTTGGGAGATATTGTACGTCGAGTCCTCTGCAAAATGGCTGAAGAGGCTGGATTTTTTGGTGATATCGTTCCTCCAAAACTTAAAACTGTTGGAACCGTAACAATGAAACTGCAATCATTAGATGAATCTGGTTGTACTCAAAAATAATCAACTAATTGAAAACAAAGAACTTGACACACGAGGGCGAGCCACCGCTCAAAGCAAATAGTCCTTAACACATTAGTCCGCGGGTACTCCTTAAAAATAAGAGATGCTATACCCCATCGGCGGAGATGTGTCCGTGATAGAATCGTTTGACATAGACTCGTATAAGCACAATACAATCTACCCAATTACGAACTCAGCAACAAGGATTTGGAAGGAAGATATGCAACCACTGTTGCGGAAAACCAAAGTGAAAAGATGGAGAAAAGAAGAAGAAAACGTAGCCGCGTCTAACCCACATGAAAAAAGAGAGATTCGATCTTATATTTATAAGACAAAGTTGCTTCAAAATTAAGCTAGGTTTTGGTTTCCTTAAAACACGTTTTATTTTTTGTAAAACAAATCAAAACCAAAAAGGAATTCTCCCTTAAATAAAACATTTGTACAAAATATTTTGGAATTAATTTCCTAAAGAAAAACTCGCCAAAAATAAATTCAAGTAGACACAGGACTTGGTGCATGGTATACGCACATCTCGTATGGGTAAAAATATGTATTTTTGGGATAACTGATTCTTCCCTTGAAAAACTCGCCAGTAGATTGCAAATTGAAAGACATCTTTTGGATAACTGATTCTTCCCTTGAAACAAGAAGAGTTGTCGTAGATCTCTGCAACATTGTTGCCACGGAGGTGCCCGTCTATCCGCGCGGGGATCTTAGGTATATTGAAAAAGATGGGAAAAGACACTGTGAAGGAGGGAGAGAAGCATAGGACTGTTATAGCCATAGATGGAGGATTATTTGAGCACTGCACCGAATTCAGATCCTGCTTGGAGGGTACCCTCAGTGAGTTACTCGGAGATGAAGTTGCGCGTATTGTTGTTATTGAGCATGCAAACTATGGCTCGGAATTGGAGTCGCTCTTCTTGCAGCTTCTCATTCTCAATATCCCAAAGTTGAAGAATCCTTATAAGAATTGTGTATAAATGAAGCACCTGTTCCCACCGGAAAGAATCATAATCCAAACCATCTGTCGACCACATTATTATTGTTATTCTGGTATAGTTTCTGTAAACAATACATAAAATGTCTAATATTTTTCCCTGAAGCAATAACATTTATGATGATTGTATTTTTCTACATAAATAAAATTGAATTTCTAATTATACAAATATCATTATTATATGCCACATTAAAGAAGAAACACAGCAATCACAGTTTCCAACATACAAAACCTTAACCTTTATATCATTAGGTGCTTAATAACACATCAAGGGCGACAATATTCGCAAAGCCCAACAACTATTTTCACTCATTATATTTTTCACTCGTGGGTCTAACACTCTAAGAAAATCCTTAGTGCTCAAGGTTCTTCAAGCTGCAATTCTTTGGTGTTTGTGGGAGGAGAGAAATATGAGAGCCTTCCAAAACCATTCTAAAACTCATGTTGAAATTATACATTCCGGTGAAGGTAACAGTGGCATATTGGCTTCATGGAAAAAGTGTTTTTCAAGGGAATTCGCTAGAGCAATTTATTATCAATTGGAAGGAGGTGATTTTTGAACCACCATAGGTCGTGGTTGTCGCTCGTTCTTAGTTGGTGTTTTCACTTGGTCTGTTTGTTTTATCGTTTTTGGTCGAGTTGAGCTCCTTTTGTTTTGGAGTTCTTGTTTGTATAGGTAGCTTCTCTGGCTACCTTTTTTCTTTTTTTTTTTTGGTCGAGAGCGTCAGGTATCATACTTCATGTATTCTGATTTTCCATCTATAAAATGTTGAGCAATCGTCGCTGAAATCCCAACGTTTCAGTCATTCTTCATAGACAGACAAGTTTCCAGTCATCCCATATTGACGGAAAAAGGCGATTTTGTCCGTATTTGTTTAATAAGTTTTACTTCTTCCATCCTTTTTTTACCCTTAATCATAGTTAATACTCAAACCCTAGTTAGTCCTTATATATGGGTTTTCTTAATCCTGTTAAATCCTGGGTTAGTCCTTATTTTTCCTTCCCTTGATAAAGTAGTTTTTCCTACTCTATCTAGACATGTTGTAACATTAGTCATCTTCCCACTTTTCTCTTCTTTTTTTTCCCCTCAACTATTTGTGGTAATTTAGCTTGATGGTGTGATAAATAGGAAGCAATAAACTTGTGCTTGTAAGCTGCAATTTTTACCATTTTTTCTAATGAAGCAATTTTACAGTTTATAGTTTCACCAATAATGATGGTAGTAGGTTAATGATTCAACCATCCCCTAAATTGGTGAACTTGTAACATTAGTCGTCTTCACCTCATGTATTCCAGAGTAGACTATTGGAGTTCGACATAAGAATTGCCCTAATTACTTTTTGTACTCTATAACATGACATATGTTTTCTAAAGTTTAACTCCTAAGACATGACGTGCATTCGTTGTTGGAAGGATATCTCCGAGTTACGAAAAAAAATTGTTGGATTGTCGCTGCGGACCGATATATTTGTGGAATCCCGTGCGAGTCCAACTTAGTCCATCACCTCGTTAATCTATCATGTTCCACAAACAAACCGAACCACAATGACCAATCCCGTTGGAACTTAAAACAATGTATTCATTAAATTTTATGCTACGATCGATATGGGTACCTAATTAAATTTATACTACCCTCGAAGTGATTTTCCCTCATAATTTATGGTACCTTCACAAATAAAGTACTCAGTGCAATTTATATGTCCGTGTTGTGGAGTCACCCAATTTATTTTATAGAACTGTATGAAACACAATATGCACTACTAGTGGCTGCATATCCGTGTTGAATACCATTCTCACAAGAATTGATATGGCCACCGTCAAAAGTGAAGGACGCGCCAACCCGATGGCATAATGATCATAATCTCTCAAATGGGTTATAAAACAAAATGACGTCGGCATATATCTTCATTCATTTATAAAATGGCGGTGTTAACTGCAATGACTTTCTCCCATAAATTTCATGCTAATATGTTTTTAGTTATTGCAGTCATGAGGTCGCCTAGTAAAACTAATAAACGCCGATATTATTGACTCTAGTACATTGGTAAATTATTGGTTGATATTACAGACCGTAGTACACTGGTAAATTATTGGATGATGACAATACCAGTGACCTTAGTCGGAAGCTCATCGACATCAAAAAGAACAAAGAAAAAAAAATATGGACCGTAAGGAGGAGAAGATTGTTTAATCTTTAGGTGGACAGAGACAAAAAACTATGGACCTCAGACTTCAACTCTTGCAATCAAAGAGAATTCAAGTACTAGTTTGGAACCCGAAACAGATAAGGAAGTGGAAATATATTACAAAAAACAACAAGAAGATCAACCACCCACTACAATTTAGAGAAGCAGTTGCACTTTCTGCTAAACATCTTTTACATGGTTTCGCTTTGTTTCCTCTACATCATTGTGGGCTACGTCTTATCTTCTTCGAATTAACTCATTCTCTACTAAATTTCCATTTCGTCTATGGATCCAGTAGTCGAACTAGTCCCTGCATTGTAGGCAACGTCTTCGCTTCTTCGAATTAAGTCGTTCTCTACTGAAATTTCCACTTTGTCTATGGATCCAATTGTCGAACTAGTCCATGCTTCTTCGATGTATTGAACTTTCATGTCCCTCAAGGCATCCTAAGGTGAAGAATTTGGAGCCACCCGTAATGAATTTGAGTTGAAGGATGGGCTAACTACGGTTAGCTTACTAACTATGATTGAGGGGTAGAGACGGCAAAAAAAAAATGAAACTTAATAAACATAGAAGGACAAAATAGTTTGTCCGTCAATGGAGGATGACTGAAAACTTGTATGTTTGTAAGGGTTGACTTGAACATCGGGATTTCAGTGAGGATTGCTCTAAAATGTTTTATTTACCGGTTAAAAAAAAAAAAAAAAAAAAAAAAAAAAAGTCACTGGCGTTGTTGTTATCATTTGATACGGCGGGTGAAATAGAAGCAGGGTTAAGGATTCAAGTGCGACTAGGATTCATATTTCCTTAGTTGTTATGAAATTCCCGATAGTCTTACCGAATGGGGTCGAAAAAATTCCTTTACAGCCATGAGAGTAATTCATATATTATAAAATTGATGTAACTACTGGAAATCCAAAGAGTACACCCAAAAGGAAAGTAACCAAGATCTACGACATATTAAGTGATATAAACTAGAAGATCTTTATTGATGAATCAACCAAGGAAACAAAAATACAAGTTCTTGAATACAAAGAAACCCTAATCTCACTCTCTAAGCTAAGCTCTCTCCTCTCTCCAAAATTCGATCCCCCTTACATTGTCCAAGGACCTCTATTTATAGGCCAACTAACCCTAATGGGGCACAGCCCATTTTACTTAGATCACGTTCTCGGAGGTGCTTTATACTTCGCCTGACCAATATCCATAAAGTTTTCCCCTTCTTTCGCTACCTTCACATGGGCTTGTCGGGACACCTGTCTCTTTTCTTGCTCCATAATTTATCTATTTCACGTCTTGTCTTTTCAGCCAAGTAATCTTACTTCGCCCTTTACGACTTCGTCCTTCATATCTTGTTGGATACCTCAATTTGGTGCGAGTCTTCTCGTTTCTGCACGCATCCTCTCTGTACTTCGCAAGAGTGATCGATGGCTAGGTAATTCTGACATTTGAATTGACAAGTCTGTGACTGGGATCTTTAAATGAGATTTTCTATCCCTATTTCTTCCCTTTATGCCCGACACGTGGTGAACCTATTTCGTGTACCTACAATTGAATTCAATTCAGAAAAGATAATCACTGCCATCGCTTTCTATCTCCTCACTTGATCTTGCTCATTCACCGCACTCCATATTTTTCGTATCTATTTCTCCTAATGTGCACCAAAGTGTTCTTATGAAAGACTGCTTCAAGGTTCAAGTGTCCACAATTTTGAAGCATTTTGAAAGATGATTCTTTTGGATCGTAATGATATATATTTGTCCTGTCACCACAATAGCATAGAAGCCCACCAGTTTTTGTAAATGTTTAACCAACTCATTCCATGATTATCCATATTCTTCTTTAACAACCATTTGCCAAAAGAGTTAATAGTCTGGTCCTCACTGTCTCGATAAAAACAAAACAAAAAAACAAAAAAAAGAGTTAATAGACCTTTCATAGTTTCATCAATAAGATTAAGAGGAAAAAACCCCTAATTATCATTTTCCGTAAGCACACACATGTAGACAATCAAAGTCTCAAGTATCGTACTATAGCTAGTAAGCAATCAATTCTAGTTTTGAAGGAATTTTAACTGAAATGAATAACATATTTTGCCACAAGTGTACGTAAACTCCCATTAATGAGAGGAAAACTTCGAAGTTTGAACCCATGTAATGACCAACAAACTCAACGAACCAACAAACCAAGCCTTAAGATGGGATGAAATTTTCAAAATTCACTGCATATATAATCAAAATGCAACCACCAAGAAGCGAAGAAGAACTCGGTTCAGCCCGAAATGATCGCATGCTACCAATCTAGCAAACCGTTTTATTGATAATAGCGGCAGTCGTTTGTTTTCGACACATCTTAGCAAACCGTTTTATTTAAGCCCATTCTAATTAAGGAAGGTACTACCCGATATACAAACAAGATAAATATACGTGTTGTTAGCATCTCTTCTCCACGACAAATAAAAAACATAGTTTCATTCTTCTCCACGAAAAAAAACCCTAAAATTATAGTTTCATTCTTCTCTCTTTCAACAAGCATGAATAAAGAAGAAGAAGAACATGGTGTCGAACTACCACCTGAGCTATTGTACGAGATCTGCTCTCATCTTCCAACATTACAACCGGTGTATAAATTCAGGCGTGTATCTAAGTAATAGACTTTATATTATCCTCTTGCCTTATTTACCTTTAGGAGATTATCTCCATTTACTTGGGTTGTAAACACAAAAGATATTATATGGTTTTATATATATTCTAGCCAAGGGGAACATTTCTCCTCAAGGAAATATCATCAAATCCAAGATGGTATCAGCCCCTCTACGATCCTATTTTCTCTAAACCATTAAAATCAATGGCGACGGAAGAACTGAAGCTCACAGACATTGCTGAGGCATATAGTTCTATGCATCTACAGCAACCCGATGATGCTTTCTACATGGATACCGGTGCTACCTCACATCTCACTGCTGATTCAGGTACTTTAGATAACGTTACCGATTCTAGTACTGTACGGTCTATCTTAGTTGGCAATGGCAATAGCATTCCAGTTACTGCTAGTGGTACCAAGCTCATAAACCTCCCTTCTCGCACCCTTCAACTCAAAAATACTCTTGTTGTTCCCGATATTATCAAAAACTTAGTCTCTGTTCGTAAGTTCACCACTGATAATCGTGTGTCTCACAGTTTGATCCATCTGGTTTTTCTCAGAAAGATCTGAGTTCGAGGAGGATTATCCTTCGGTGCAATAGTTCCGGGGAGCTCTACCCTATCACCAACTCTGCCGTGCCACCTACAAAATCGTCTCAGCCTTCTCCCATTTCCCTTGCTGCTTTTTCGCCAGATATTTGGCATAATCGCCTTGGCCACCCCGCAAGACAATTTTAGATGTCTTACGTAAAAATAATTCTATTCATTGTAATAAGAATAATTCTTCTCAACTTTGTCATTCATGTCAAGTTAGTAAACATGTTCGATTGCCATTTTATGAATCTAATTCCATTACTTTTGCACCATTTGATATCATACATAGCGATTTATGGACCATTCCATTACATATTGATACCGGTTTTCGATATTATCTTATATTGCTTGATGATTTTACCAACTATCTATGGGTATACCCTTTGAAATTGAAATCCCAAGTTTATAGCAAATTTTTGAATTTCGTTCTTTCGTTCAAACTCAATTTGAACGAAAAATAAAATGTTTTCAATGTGACATGGGTCGTGAATTTGACAACTCTTCCTTTCATACTTTTTCTCGTGATAATGGTCTTGTTTTTCGTTTCTCTTGCCCCCAAACTTCATCCCAAAATGGAAAGGCCGAACGCATGATACGTCGTATCAATGATATCACACGTACCCTTATGTCTCACGCTTCCGTTCCTCCAAAATATTGGGTCTACTCTCTCTATATGGCTGTCTATTTACATAATATTCTACCCACCAAAGTCCTTAATTTTCACTCACCCGTGTCTATTCTTTATCAACGACAACCAATGTATGAACATCTACGTACTTTTGGTTGCCTTTGCTATCCAAATCTCTCGTCCAAAACTCCTCACAAACTCTCCCCTCGTTCCACTAGGTGTGTCTTTCTTGGTTTTCCTCCCAACCACCGTGGATACCGTTGCCTTGATCTTGCCACAAACAAGATCATTATCTCTCGTCATGTAACTTTCGATGAAAATGCCTTTCCCTTCACAAATCTCACTACAAATACCTCTTCTACTGTCGAGTCTCCCCACATATCCTCCATTCTTCCTATAACCTCTCTTACCCATCTATACAAAGATGATCAACCTACCGACACTCAGTGCTTCCACTATCCCACCCACTACTTCGGACCATATACCCCTCCTCACCGTCGGTCCAACTTCCCATCTCGCTTTGCGTCCTGCTCCACTTCCAACCTCCAAGCCCACTTCAGTCCAACACAACTCTCTGGCTCCACCCGTACGTACGTCGCTCCACTTCCTCCACCCGTACGTACGTCGGTTCCACCGGCCTCCTATGTCCGAACACCAACCTTCCCCTAATAGACCCCCGTACCTACGTCATTCCAATATCTTCTCTAAGTCGGTTTCTCCGGGTCCTCTCTCGCACTAATTCCACAAAATGCAGACTCCACCATCTCATCTCGCCCTAATGCTACGAGATCCTAACTCTACTACCGTCCCTACTACTATCCTTCCCGCTACGCCTCTCCATCCTCGCCACCTACTACCGTCCTTCCCACTACAACTTCTACCCCCCACTACAACTCCTTCTCGTCCCGTTACTCGAGCCTCCCGTGGTATTTACCGACCGATCCACCGGCTCAATCTCCATGTTCAAACTTTACGGCATATTTCTCCAATTCCCGTTCTCACTTGTATGCTCTTAGGGACATAAACGGAATGCCGCCATGAAAGACGAGTACAATGCTATGTTGAAGACTAATACTTGGGAACTTGTACCACGACCTCGTGATGCTCATGTTATTCGTTCTATGTGGCTGTTTCGTCATAAATATAATGCCGATGGATCCCTACAAATTACAAGGCTCGTCTTGTTGCCAATGGCAAATCTCAACAAGTTGGAGTTGGACTGCTTTGAAACATTTAGTCCGGTTGTTAAACCTGCTACTATTCGTACTGTTCTCACTATTGCTACATCACGATCTTGGCCCATACATCAACTAGATGTCAAGAACGCTTTTCTTCATGGTGATCTAACCGAGACAGTCTATATGCATCAGCCTCCAGGATTTGTTGACCATGCTCACCCTGATTACGTATGTAGATTACGTAGATCTCTATGGCCTCAAGCAGGCTCCTGTGGCGTGGTTTCGAGGATTTGCCAAGTTTATCACAAAGTTGCGGTTTCCGTGGTAGTGTATGTGATCCCTCACTTTTTGTTTATCAATCGGATCCGAAACGGCATACTTACTTTTATATGTTGATGACATTATTTTGACTGCCTCTACTGATGCTCTCCTATGCCGCTTCATTGATTTGATGAAGAGAGAGTTTGCTATGTCTGACCTTGGTCCACTACATCATTTTCTGGGCATCACTGTTACTCGTTCATCCTCAGGATTATTTTTGTCTCAGTCATTATATGCACAGGACATCATCGCGCGTGCCTCCATGACAAAATGTAATCCAGTGACTACTCCGGTCGACACAGATTCCAAGCTCAGTGCTACTTCTGGCCCGACAATTTCGGATCCCACTCTATACAGAAGCCTAGCGGGTGCTCTTCAGTACCTCACTTTTACTCGGCCAGATATTGCATACGCAGTTCAGCAGGTATGTCTATTTATGCATGATCCCCGTGAGCCTCACATGCATGCCCTCAAGCGAATCCTTCGCTATCTTCAGGGCACCATCAACCACGGACTGTTTCTCTCGGTCTCCTCTATCTCTGGCTTAACAGCATACTCTGATGCTGACTGGGCGGGTTGTCCTGATTCTCGACGATCGACATCTGGTTTTTGTGTCTTTCTTGGTGACAATCTCATCTCCTGGTCCTCCAAGCGTCAAGCCACAGTCTCTCGATCCAGTCAAGCCGAATACCTGGGAGTAGCAAATGCGATTGCGGAACAACATGGCTTCGCAATCTTCTTCTAGAGCTCCGACTACCTCTACGACGTGCTACTATTGTTTACTGTGACAATGTAAGTGCGATATATATGTCCTGAGATCCTGTTCAACATCAACGCACCAAACATGTGGAGATTGATATACATTTTGTTCGTGAACGAGTTCGTATTGGTGCCATTCAAGTCTTACATGTTCCTCCGAGAACCAATATGCCGACATCTTTACCAAGGGGCTTCCTCGACAGCTATTTGTTCGCTTTCGCTCTAGTCTTAGCGTTTGTTCCTCTCCCGCCGAGACTAAGGGGGTGTAATAGACTTTATATTATCCTCTTGCCTTATTTACCTTTAGGAGATTATCTCCATTTACTTGGGTTGTAAACACAAAAGATATTATATGGTTTTATATATATTCTAGCCAAGGGGAACATTTCTCCTCAAGGAAATATCATCAAATCCAAGACTAAGTTATGGAATTCTCTATTATCCGACGACTCATCTTACATGAAGAATATATTTAACAGTGTCCCATGGGTCTTCATGTATGATCCTTCTGGCGTACAAGTCCAACTCTATCTAAAACAATGCCGAAAATTCATAAATCGTCATGATGGTTTATCCTTTAGATTCCTCTTAGATACGGATCCATTCAAAGCACAAAAATTAGAAAAAGTATGTCTCATAAGTTCATGTAGTAATGGTTTAGTGCTTTATTCAGCAGAGAAGCGAGCTCGTTATTCATTTGAGCTGCATGATACTAGGTTATACTACGTATGCAATCCCCTAACCAAACAATGGGTCTCCTCCCTCCTCGACCGCAAAGTAATAATGGTTTTGAGAAATTTTACTACTGCACTGAATTGTTATATAATGCCTCACTTAGTCATTGTAACTACAAGGTGGTTCATATCGATCTTGACCATGTTCCTGATATGCGCAATAACGTCATCAACTTCCACATCTTTTCTTCTGACACCGGTACATGGAAAACGTCTCAAGTTCCAATTCCTGATCCAGCATGGCATGGTTTTTATGAAATGGTAATTCGTCATGGAGTCTTGTATTGGATGTCTGAATTAGATAAAATGAGTGACAAGATCCTCATAGCTTGTAGTCTAGAAAACATAGAACATGGCAGTGACCAATGCAGGTCAATCGCTCTTCCTAAACGGGGGTGTAGTAGTTTTTTTGGGGAGTCAGAAGGCTCCATCTACTATGGTATTATCTATAATAAACACGATTACAATTCCACTCCCGAAGATGAACATACACGTTATAAAGCATTTCTCGATGTGTGGCTGCTTGAGGATGATGGTTACACTAATGGAGGACTTAACTGGCAAATAGTGCACAATAGTATTGAAATTAAGGGTTACAGATCATCCCTCTTCCTGGAGGCCATGTATATCAACCCGATGGATCGAAATGTTATCATCATGGTTGACCGGGGCTGCTGTCTTGCTTACAACATCAGAACTCTAACATATGAAGTTCTACGTGGTTGCCCTATTCCAACAAAAATCGAAGATCACGAGTTACGACCAATTCTGATCACACCCAAGCCAACAGTGATTCCTTTCTTGGATGTAGATAAGACCGTAAACTCAGATAAGACGGTAAGCTCAACCAATGCAGCCTCAAAACAAATTAGGTCGATGAATGGTCGAGAGAGAAATCAGCTATTGGCATCTAAAATGATGCAAAAAAAAAAAATTGGAAAAAGAAAAACATATTCAATAAAAAGTGCTGAGAAAGCACTTGAAAGATACAACAAAAATCTAAAGCACATACACATCAAAAAACATGTACTGGAAGCACATACTCATTGATGGTTTTAGTTTTATGACCGTGGTGCTAATGCCGAATCTCGCTTTAGCCATTCAGCTCATGTAGAATTTTGTCCACTTATCTGCACAGGTAGCTATTTGGTAATTGATAAATTAGAAGCTTATTGAATAATGAATTGCAGGGTTACTATGTACTAATGTGTTCGACTTGCAAAGGATAGAGTGGTGGAACTTCACCAAATTCTATCAAGAAATGAATCCTCATGGAACTCTCCCATACATCTTCTGTAGTAATTAACAAAGAGAGACATGGGAGATTCTATCAAGTAATTTAAATCACTGTGAGAAAGATACATAAAGATAATGATACGTTGGTCTAAGTCTCTAAGAGTGTTGACACAAATGTTGAAATTAAAGGTAATTGATCCGGTAAACTACTTGGAAAAAGAGTAGAATTGTAAGTGCGATTCTGATATTCTTTCTTTCTCTAACGAATCATGAGAAACAATCCATGGAGCCGAGTTGAATCCATTTCACAAGCCTTCTTCCTGCTTATGTTTTTTCAAGGCTGTGATATGGAAGTTGATGAATAGTCTATCAAGAGAGAAATCCTCATGTTAAAAGCAGCCAACAGTTTTGGCTCGTAAATTATGCAAAGCTTGTTCTTCTGTAAAATGCAAAGCTTGTCCTTCTGTTTTACATTGTTTCCTGAAAGTGCAGTAACCATTTGACTAAATTGAACTTAGTAGGATACTTCAGGAGGAAATTTTTGATCATCATGTCTGGTAATCATAATTTTTAGAACTAAAAAAAATACTAGTAAATAGTCATTTTCCGCTGCAATGTTTCTTAGGAAATTCATCTTTACTACATTCAGTATATGGTGTTCCATTTTTTACCTGCTGTCATATCATCTGCAATAAGAATTGAATCCACTGATGCTTCTTATATTTTTGTAAATGTAAAAGTTACAGAAGTCATTTTGTAGATCCACTGATCTTAATTCATTGCAATGAAAATGAAACACCATCAACTCAAGATTTCAAATGCTTTATAGTCTCTTAGGCATAATACACATAAGTAACCAAACCGAAAACAAGCCATTGAAAATAAGATACAGATGCAAATAATTAACAGCTCTTAAATTATCCTGCTTCTTTCTTTAGTTTAAGAGTAAAAGACTAGCTAGCTAAGATAAATTAACTAAAACAAAAATAGTAACATATTACGCTGGAGAAGGATGTCTGAAGGATTCCTAGCTCAGCATAGCAACTCTGCTAATCTGCTTAGAAAAATAGTAACAAGGCTAGAGATGACTGCGGAAAATTAAGATTTGGGAGGTTTTCAGGCACTGTCATCTCCCTGGTTAACTTCTTCTTGAACTTAACCTTCATGGATCCCAACGAGAATCTACAAAGAGATCCCAACTATTTGTTTCGTATCACAAACAGAAAACATCATAGTGTTCCGAGAGGAAAAATCATTGTGTGGGGAAGTAGTTGTTGTTGATCCCCATATATTATATATTTGATGTTTCTGCTTCCATTTGATGGATCATGAACAAGAGATCTGTCTGTTTGGTGTTGTTGATTTTTAGGGTTTGGAAATTTTTCTCTCAGATGGAGGCGGAAGAAAGAGCTTTAGGAAATAGGACACTATTCTACTTATAAGGCTTCGAGTCTAGCCCTTTCAAACTTTCAGTTTAGGGTTTGGTTGATCTGCTATTTCATCGAACGGCCCACACGTATTTTATGATGATTAGCTAATGTCATTGGGTCCTAAAGGTAAAGGCAGACCCCGCATGCCAAAATTGAAGGCTTAAAGTTCTGTTCGGTCAAACAACTGTTAACGGACTGTCGGACGACTCGGACTATCCATGACTGTCACGCTGACTAATATTGGTATCTCCCTTTATAAATCGTGCTTTCACCAAGTAATACAACATAAAATGGGTTATTGGAGTTGAATAATGAATTGCAAAATATGTCAGACTTGCAAGTGATAGAGTCAAGCAACTTCTTCAAATTCTGAACTATATGGCTACTCTCTTTTTTCTCACCTGATCACTTTCCTCTCAATTCATTTGCAAAAGAAACATATAAGATCAAGATTTCTAATGTCAACAAACATTCTTACAGTGTAGTGGAATAATTGAGTAATAGACGACTAGCTAATATGAGGCTTGTAGCCTCTACTCCCGCTGTTGAGGAATTTCTTTCATCCCATTGTAAAAGCAGCATATAGTGTGTGTTTTGGACTGGGGGAGGTGGCAACAACGACATTTCACCATCTCCTTAGGTATTCCTTACAGAAGTAAAGTTTGGTTTTGGGGATTACGTACTGCAGTAGCCCAAGTTTACAGTTTACTCTTCTTGTAGTTTGCTGGCACAGTTTGTAAACTAGACTGGCCTGAAAAAAATAATAAAAGAAAAATGAAAAAGAAGAAGAAAAAAGTAAATGGCTCCGCCCAGGTTTGAACGAAATTTGAACGGGAGACCTTCAGTGTGTTAGACTGACGTGATAACCAACTACACCACCAAACTTTTATTATTGTATTGGAAACCTTAAGTACCTAGTTCGCTTTAGCAAGGAATTTTAATGGTGATCAAAAGAACATGGACTCTTTTTAACCTGGCGAGATTGGGGTATACTCAAACTAATTGGGGTATACCCAATTTTATAGGGACTCTTTTTTAAGGGCAAAGGGGGAGGTCAATGGGTAAAGTTACAAAATTACCCTTTTTTATTATAACTCTAATTACTACCAAAATCAGTTTTCTTTCTTCATTACATCTTCTTCTCTTCTTCTTCTCCTCCACAACCTTACCTTACCGGCTCCATCACCCCACCACCACCAAAACTCGTCGATCAATTCGTTAAAATCGTCGATTCGAAAACTCCGATTAATCTTCATCAATGGATCCACCACGGAAGGAGGCAACTCGTATAAAACAATCTAATCGAAAACCCAATGAGTATAACCCTGGAATTGCAAATTTGGTTGCTAAGAAAGTGAAGAGAAAACGGTTGAAGAAGAAGGAATTGAACCCGCTGAACACGTGAAATGGTGCGCTTAAGAAAGTAAGGGAACACTTAAACTCACTCTAGTACTTCAATTTCATGTTTGCATGTCAAATTAGGTCGAGAAAATCGAATTTGTGAATTGGTAGTTACGGCGCTGCAAGGTTTTTGGTTATCGACCTTTCCGGATTTCATAGTTAGGGTTTGGCCTAAGGGTATAAGGTTGAAGAACTTGCCATTTGTATGGTTTCAGAATCGCTACTAGCGGGGCTGGCAGTTATTCAATCAGTATACATTGCCGGCGTCTGTTATCTTTTAATGAAGCCGCAAGTTTTTGTTTTTTACCCTTCCTATACTTCGCCAATGTTTCGATGCCTAGAGTTTTTAAACCCGGAAGGGTAGTTATATAAAACCATGCCTGGCGTTTTGTCACCGGCGATGTGTGGAAATGGACCTTTCCGACCAGTTTAGTGAAAATTTCTTGTTTTTTTGTGCGCCGGAAGGCTATTTTGATGATACAGGTGCACGGCGTTGGTTAGCCAAGCACTCATCTTTTGGTCGACCTTACACGGCTATTGTTCGCGGATATGTTGAATATATCTAACCCGCCGGGCCTCGTAATGTTTTTTTTTCCGAATTGTTCTTGTTCGATTGCGAATGGCAAAGAAGAAAGCAGCTCCGAAAGCAGCTCTTAGTCCTCCTTCAAACCCTCCTCGTGTTGGTGATAAACTATTGTCTTCAAAACATCGAGGGGTGTATGTTGTGCCCTAACGACAAAGGTCTTAGAACCACTATCCGAACCCAATGATTCGACGAGACTCAGGATGAAGACCAATCAATTCCATCTGGTAGAAGAGGTGATGATGATGATGTTGATGAAACCAATCCTATTGTGGAGGAGGTAACAATGATGATGATGATGATGGTGGTGATCAAGACATGCATGAGGCTGGAGGAGGTAATGATGATGGTGATGATGATGATGGTAATGGAGATAAAGGTAAGAATATCATCGAAGATGAAATTGTTGAAGAGGAAGAGGAACAAGAAGAAGAAGGAGATGGAGATGGAGAAGAAGAACAAACTCTAGTCGTTGTTCAAGCCACCGAAGCTTCGGCTTCAACTTCAACCTAACGAAGAAGAGGGTGATCACTAAACCAGATGCCGATTCTCACATGCCTCCCAAACACTTGATGGTTGCACTGAAAGAAGGTGAGCCTCCAAAAGGGACCCCAGCAGATGGTGGAGCTGTTCTTTTTGGATACAAACACTCATGGGCATGTACGGTCCATAATACTATCGTAAGTAATCTTAATCTGTCTTTGTTATTTATTCAAGTGTGTAACTATCTTAATTAAATTTGCATCAAGTGTTTGTATTTCTTTTCATTTTTTTTTTTTGGTATTTAGGATCACAAGCATGCCATCCGTCTCATGAGGCGCCAAGCTTCGTGTTCAGTGATGCATACTTGGAATCTTGACTTGGAATGTGAGGAGGTGAAAGTGATTGTGAGGAACTCCGGGTTGTTGCCTGCGGTGGAGAGTTCGAATATTAATCATGATAGAGTTACGTACCATCTCTCGCATTCTCGTGAGCGGTTCTATGGAGAGACCGATACTGTTATTCCCATTCGGTGAGATGGCGATAACTCCCGATGACGCTCAACAAATTCTAGGCCTCGAGGTTGATGGAAAAGCAATACCGAGGGATTCGATAATGCCATTTCTTTCGAGAAGATTTACGAATTGAGCAAGAAATTGTTCGGTTGGAGTCAGGTTCAGACGGATGATGTTCTTGACAAGAAGGATGGTCGACTAATTAAGAAGTTTAATGTGAAGAAGTTGAGGGACAAACTATGGAAGACTCAGGAAATCCTTGATAGTGAAGGAATGGTGCACCCGGTGCGAATCAATGCTACCGCGGCCGCTTATTTGCTATACACCCTGGGCAGATGTATCTTCCCCGACAGTTCCGAAACCAAGTCGAGGCCAGCTTACTTGCAACTATTGGATCCCTTACATGAGATGCGTGGGTATTCTTGGGGTACTGCGGTGGTTGCCTTCTTGAATAATGAGTTGACAAAATCTTCTAGGGCACTCACTAAGCAAGTTAACGGAAACACATGTCTCTTCCAGTAATTTTATTGTTTAAAACATTTATATTTGCAAATCTCGAAAGATCGTGGTTCTTACTAAACTTTTTTTTTCTTTTTGCATAGGTTTGGATATATGAACGCTTTCCTTCTTTGTTCAAAGACAACTCTTACGTCAAAGTGGATAACAAGTGTTCCATTACATTTGCCAAGAGCTCAAAGGTACAGTTTAAGGGTACTCGGGATAAGGAAATGCCGCAAAATCTTATGAAACTCCGAGCCGCCATCGACAATTTGATCGCGGAAGAGGTGATATTTGATCCAGTATCGGGAGGATAGAAATCAAGGTTTAATCCCAAGGAGAAATGAAGTTGTTGCATTATACTATGGACCCTTGATGACCGTGTTTGAAGGGATTTTCAAATGTACGATCCACATCGGGTAATGCGACAATTGGGTTACGCCCAAGAAGAACCTCATTTCGATGAAGAACTGTTTTTACCATGAACCGGATAACTGCACCACCTCCCAAAAACTATTAACGTCTCTTACGATCCAGCGCCAACTCAAGAACATTGGGACAATAGACGGGCCGTAACATCGATGTGAGTCTTTTGGACGAGGTGACCACCGGTCATGAAGCTTACCGAGAAATACATGGCGTGGTACTTGGGTTGGGCTCGTCCCTACCGTGATTAGGCCAATGACTATCAAGAACTCGACTCGTAAGAAGAAGATGGAATCGAAAGACCCAACAACAATGCTTAAGATATTTGTAAGTATTTTAGAGTTGCTCTTACTATTTTAATATTGATTGCATTACCTAATCATTCTATTAATTGTTTATTTTTTAATTGAATATAGAAGGATCAGCATGAAGACCTTTGTGAGGGTGTTATGTTGCGCGAAAGATAGAGGAGAACTCATTGCAAAGCAAGCACATTGACTATGCTTGCAATGTTGACAATGAGGATGCCCATCTATTGTTCAAGCAACTTCAAGCTCAAGTAAAGGCGGAAAAAGCTATTAAGGATGCACAAGCCAAGACAAAGGCGATAAAAGAGGACTCGTAGTGCTCCCGGTGGTGAAGGTAGCAAAGCAGTGGGTCGTGGTGGTGAAGGTAGCAGCAGTGGTCGTGGTGGTGAAGGTAGCAGCAGTGGTCGTGGTCAATGAATTCTTTCCTAGTTCATTTTTTTATGTTGTGGTGGACAAATGTTTAAGTTAATGGTGTGGACAAATGTTTTTTTACGGTTTATGGGACATGTTTCGTATTTTGGACAAAAATGTTGGATGAATGAATGGTTTGTTTAGCTATATAAAGTGTCAATACATTTGCCTAAGATGCTTTTTTAAGCTACCCCGTCTGGCTGTCCCAGGCCGGCAAGGTTGTGAAATGACAAATTGCCTACCACAACAAAAATTGGGGAATTACCCGGGGCCGGCAAGGTTGTGAAATGTCGATCACATTACTGGCTAACAAAAAACCGGTAGTTACCGGGCCGCGGCAAGGTAATATGATTCCTACCGAGCCGGCGTGTACGTCTAGCCGGAAGGGTACTAAAATAGAGACCCTGCCGGCCATATATTGAAAAAAAACCATTCTTCTGATGCCTAAAATCATGTAAGGTCGGGAGGGAAACAAAACAAGAAAATGCCGGCGGTATTTTGGCCGCATGCTAATGAACCCATACAATTCCGGCCGTTTTGGGACCCCTAGGCATTGTAGCAAATTTACGACCCTGCCGCGTGTTCAAAATTCAAATTTTTGCAAGTACAATTGCATTGATTCACTTGTACTTGGACACTATAACGGCCAAATTTGGGCACCATCCTATAAATGCACTACTTATCTCCACAAAACAACACACAACTATTTGCATATACTCTCCAAAGCTCATATCATCACACACTCCATCTAACTCACCCAATAGCTCTCTACACACAAGAAATGGCTTCATTTGATTCTAATGAAGATTTGTCAATCACCAAAGCTTGGTATGGAGACTAGAGTTCAAGGCAGTCCTCCGTAAGGGTGGATTCCACAACCTTTGGGCTAGGGTTCACAACACTTTTAGCCAAGAGTGTGGGAATCCTAACTCAAGAAGTGTTCAACAAGTGCACGATAGGCACATAGTTATTGAAAATGCGATACTTGCCTATTTAGCTATCCAAAAACCAATTTTCAACGTTCCCCACTTTAACTTGTCAATTGAACAATTTGTAAGTATTTTTGTGGTTTATTTTACGTGATCCATGTTGTTTTATCTTCCAAATTAAACACCACTAACAAATGTAAGTTTGTGTTTTGTTTTTGTAGCATGAAGTCGCCAAAGCGCGCTACTTGGAGGAAAAGGGGGAAGCATTCGCATTCGATGCAAGCTATCAATTCATGGAATCCAAAATCCAGAGTATGCCCCCGAGATGATGGAGGGTGTATCGTCTTCTGAGGAGGAAGATTGATGGCTTTAGAAGTTTTAGTATAGGTTTTGTGGGTAGACCTCTATGTAAACCCTCACGAGACTATAACTCGTCCAATAGGTCGCCTAGGGGTTCAAAGGCTTGATGCACATGCTAAGTGCATTCGTTTTTCCGTCGACAAGGATTAGGTTTTATGTTTCAATCAATGTAGTAACCAAAATTGAATGAATAAAGTAAATTACATCTTCCATATTATGTCACCTTTTACAAGGTTTTATTTTTTTTTGCATGCCGAGATTAATATAGCCTAAGGGTAGGAAATATTTACATGCCTACCGCAAGATTGTCAGTCCAAGATAGTCGGCAGAGTTCTTCATCCTAGACCATTCCGGCGATAAATGGTCTGCAGCTTATTCAAAGTTGAACCTTCCGGCGGAAAAGCGATTGGCAGCTTATTCAAAGTTGAACCTTCCGGCGTATGTTTGGTCTAAGATTATTCAAACCAGACTGCGCTTTATGCATTTTCAAAACCAAAATTTTTAGATCGAATCAACTCATATGACGGATCAAAAGGTTAATCTATCAATTCATAATTTCAAAATTTTAATCTAAACTCAATTAATTAACCTAATCAATTTTAGTATTAATTAACCAAGGGCATATTAGCCATTTAGAAAAAATAAGGTTAAGGGGTGGCTTGGTTTTACTTCATAATGACCAGATTTTGTCTTATTGAGTATACCCCAATTAGTTTGAGTATACCCCAATCTCGCCAGGCTTTTAAAGACATTTCTTTTTATAGCTTCTAAATTTACTTTCCAACCACGTATTTGTAATGATGTAGATCATATATTGGCTCAATGGGCCAGAGTAAATTCTTCTTCTATGTTTTGGTCTACTCCTCCGATCGGGTTATTACCAGTTGTTGAGGAAGATCAGTGGGCTTTTAAGGGCCTTCATTTAAATAAAAGAAAAAAATAAAAAGATTTAATGAAAGTAGTAGCACAAAAAGCTTCATCTGTAAATCCTTCTTTCTCTCTGTTCGACACCTAGTTTTTTGCCTGTGTTCTTCAACGCGTTGTTGTTAACCAGGGAAGGAAGTTTTTTTGTTTGGAAGAGACAGTACTAGTTGAATTAAACTCTTGGCAAGCTCCTATTTCTCAAATGTGATCAAGGGGTGCGATTTCTTATATTCATTAGCTAGTCGCTCCAAAAGAGAAGTAAAGCAGTTCACTTGTTTTACTACCAACTTTATACGGACCCCGGTCAAGTTGATGCAAATGTGCACCCTCTTATTTTGACTTGTCAGTAGATCGTAGTCTAACGAGTAAACGCATGCCTGCGAGAAACTACTTCAAAAGACGATTATTCTCACCTAGAGGCCACCTCAAGAAAATGTTATTGTTCTCTGCCAAGCAACTATGATATAGGACAACGGAAGCTATATGAATTAGAACTATGAGTAACGATTAAAAAAAGTAGAATCCACTCCTAAGAAGTAACACAACTCCAATCCAGGAGCCTAACAACTCTAATCCAAGAGTTACAGATAGACAAGGTTTATAACCAATATAGAATCAATAACATTAATAGAGATAATAATCGAGCAAAACCTGTTTACAAGAGATAAACGAAATGGTACTTATAATGCTCCATAAACCCTAGAATACTCTTAGCCTAAGACTCTTACCAAACTTACAAAACCCTGCGTATCTAAAACCTAACAAGAAAAGTTGATATCCTATAATATCTTCCCTTTTATTCGACCCCTACTTAAACAAGGAGAGATATGCAAATCACGCGACATTTAGGAAACTCTATTAGCCACTGAGACGTGTTTGTATACGTCCCGTATCAAACTAAGACATCTTGATAGGCGCACAGTGTTCTCGTAATTAAGCGACGATGCCATTTGAGTCTCCATACCGGCACACGTTGTACATGATCATGAGTATTCAATAGCCGTACAGCTAAAATGTTAGCAAATCAAGACACAAACACAATAAAGGAACCCAATGCAATACTTACAAGTTGAAAACGTAGGAACAACATATACCTGCTCCAACTAAGCTTTCGGGTTAAGAACTTCCCCACTTCAACTTGCAATTAATGCAGCCAATTCACCAATTGATCCTGCGAAGCAATCAACGATCCTCAACCAGGCTACATATATCAACCTCATATCGGATAAGAATGCATGGCGTGTTGCCATAACAATACGAGGGCAACCAGATTTTAATAGCAATCAGCAACTTTAACTGTGCCATAGATCAAACAGTTTGAAAGACGATAAGATTCGAATATCGAAGCAAGCTAAAATTCAACTAGACAAATCCAGCGAAAATATCATTGCCTGGGAGCTTACATTTTTCTTTAGATTTTTATTAACACATGAGATGTTAAGCACAGATGATGCGTGCTAAGAAGACATCAACACTAAATCAAAAATTTGCAAAATAAGAAAAAACCAATCAGCAATAGATGGAGAGGCCCAAGTTTCGGGGACACCCCATTTCAACAGCTTTGAAATTGTTTGTTTGTTTGGCTGATAGCCCATGTAGGACTATTGGGTGGGCATCCAAACCATCACTGACTGGCGATCACCACTGCAATCCCAATCTCATACATAGAAGATCTTTGGAATCCCTTTGTTCAGTGTGGGACTATTATCAATCTTAAGATTACTGGTAAACATCCTAATGAACAAAGGATGCTAAATGTTGGCCATAGATATAGCCGCTCCACTATTTGTGGTTGGAACTGGATACTTGAGAAATTAGTGCTTTACTATGCGCTGAATTAGAACATTGAGAGGGTGCTACTGAGGTCAATGCTGAGTTTCCCATCAAGTGGTGCAATAATATGTGGGATGAACGACGAGGAGGATGCATTACTGAAAATGATATGTCAATCGGTAAGAAGAAAATGTACTAACGGGATTGGGTATCAGACAGCAAGAAGTTCAGGAACCAAAGACTGGGAAAGTAGGGGGATCCAAAAATTGATTGAAAAGGCCAGATTCATCTAAAATTGGTTAGGTATCATTGCAGAACCTGAAAGTGTCTTGTACTTAGGTCTGGCGCCTTCTGCCTGCTTTCGTTATATATGTATTCTGGTTCATTGTTTTATTCCTGCAGTTTGTCCAACCGGCCACCCTGACACAGACCGTGAATAAGAATGCTATACCTGTAATTATCAACTGAGATTCCTGCACCTTCCCTAGATTTAAACAGTTCTATTGCCTCCTCCATAGGAGAATCGGCAGCGATTCTTCTACTAACCATCTCGTCAGATACTCTCTTTGCATCATTCAACCTGCCTGAATTGCAAAGTCCATTGATCAAAGAATTGTAAACAACTACATTGGGTACAACATTTGAATCTATTTGCAATTCAGAGAAGAGAACCAAAGTTTGATCAGGTAGACCACCTTTACAAAGAGCATCTGTGATGAGAGAATAGGAAAAAACAGTTGGGATGCAGCAAAGGCCATGTATAAGAGTATTACACGTAAAGGCAGTAGGGGATATACATGTCTGAGTCATTTTAGCGAACAGTTGAAAGGCTGTTTCAACCTCAATGTGGGGGTTGCACAAAAAAGAAAAAAAAAAAATGGAAATGGCTTCGCCCAGGTTTGAACTGGAGACCTTCAGTGTGTTAGACTGACGTGATAACCAACTACACCACGAAACAGTTGTTGTTGAAGGTTCGAACGTGTTTGTACTATCAGATTGTATTCAGAATGTTTTTCCGAAGTACATAGGAGTAAGAACAACTTATAGAAGTCATCACTAAGTAATGCGTGCTTTGTTTCAAATAAGTGGTAGAAAAGAAGAGAAGAGAAAGAGACTTCCGGAGTGCCTACACAAATATGGAATTTACCAAGTCTATACACTCATACATGATTTCGTATATTACAATGAACAGAAAAAAAAAAAACCACGTACAATATTTTATTTGATAAATTAGAATTTTCCAAAGTTATGTACCAAAATACTTGTTAGGTACCGAACCCCAAACATGTTTTTGAGTGGTTGTGGCCTCCAGGAGCACCAAACCTTTAGCAACGATTCTGGGAATTTCATCCATCCTGCACAATTGGATGCATAGAATTTACAAACTTGAGGGAAATAAAAATATTAATATCAATAGATCATCAAGCTAAAGTCTATATCTCAACATGCATCAGGACCACCATCATCATCTCAACATGGTGACTAGCATTAACACCCTCTCAAACTAAAATAACTTCCTAGTAGGTTTTTGTTGAGATATCACCTCCTCAGCCACCACACCTACTACCATTTTTAGCTACTTGTAATGTAACAAGAAGAATTGATTCCAATATCTTCCCAAAGGCGCTTTAAGGATACGAATTTCTCAACAATGGCCAAGCTTCCATATATAATGTAAATTTAGACTAAGTCTTATGGGCTAGATTGGAGGTGCTAGATTAGCACTTAAGTGCTGCAATTCAAAAAAAAAGTGTGGCAAAAAAGTTAACACTAGTTCTCTCTCCTACCAGTTGCTAGTATGTGAACTAGCATGCTAGATAGTTACGTCAATGATTCAAATGCTTAAAAACTACCTTTTCGCTTAATGGTTCAATGAGAGATTTATTTTTGATCCGACGGCCGAGATTTAAAAGGCTGAACTATTCAAATACGAGCGCCGAATGGTTTAGCGGCGGTACCTAATGGTTCAAATTGGGCTGGCGTGGATCAAGCTAATCTAGCTGCTAGATTAGCACTCCCATAAGACTTAGGAGGTAGTCCTGACTGCTAATCTAGGTGCTAGACTAGCACCCCATAAGACTTAGTCTTATACAATACTTATAACATTCTCTTATAATATTGTATATTCATGATGATACCCTAACTAACGCAATGTGCTAATAACACAGACCAGGGAACAAATTGACCACGGGTTTAAAATGATGTAATGATAGTATTATAACCTACTAACCTACCAAATCAACTATTTTAGAA
The DNA here is from genome assembly GCA_023531295.1 of Papaver armeniacum. NCBI lineage: Eukaryota > Viridiplantae > Streptophyta > Magnoliopsida > Ranunculales > Papaveraceae > Papaver > Papaver armeniacum. The sequence continues at coordinate 27,360 of JAJJWW010014043.1, read as the reverse complement.
AGAAATAAAGGAAGCAGAGTACCCATACAAAAAAGAATAATTGATGTAAAAAAAATAAAATAGAATGAAACTGAGAAGTTTGCATGCTCCAAATATTTCACCCATTACTAAAATCCATCGCCCCTCCGATTCACTTTGTTATCATTGTAACACTCCATTACTAAAATCGGTATCTTCTGCAATACCATAGCAGGACAAAGTAAGCTCATCCTCGAGATGTAAGGATTCCCATCCACCACATTCAACAAACTTCTTCGGGCTCGCTACGATTTCTCTTAATATGGAATTCCACTCCTTCACGTCTAGTTTCCTACTGTTACAATAGTACTTCACGTCTGCATCGTTCAGAATACGTTTTATGCCAGCCAGCTTCGTTATGTGAATTGTGCAGATTTGAAGCACGTCGCGCGAATAGTCTCTGAACACCACTGTCATGTCTAATGCCCCAGATTCAACCTCGGCCAGATTAACAAACTCAACATCGCTTAGTGGGACCACATAGAAAGGCGGCGGCAACATAAGCATAACTAGGGCAGAATCAGTCAGGGCAAAGATAGGTGATTTCTGCGAGGGAAGAACTCCTTGAAACTGGAACTTATTCAGATCCTGAAACATACAAAAAACAGCATAGGAATCCCAACGAGCCTTACCAACACTGCGCACAAAGTTGTCTAACTCATTACTGGCTTGCTTGGCCAAAGAGAAGTGGATATTCTTTGTCTCTGTTGTCCCCACCATCATGGGGTGATCCAAATGGAATAACAATTGATGCCTCCTGTCATCTCCACGTGAGAAGAAACACTCTTTCACACTAGTATCCTTGAAGTGCAAATGGAAATCGGGGGCTGTGAATATGAACCCGCTCCCACGGGCCTCAAGGGTACCAAGAGTGCCAATGCCTTCAAGGATAACATCAGGTAACTGTAAAACCCAGTGGTTTTCCTGCTTAGGGTACATATGTTCCCAAACACGAGGGTCAGCCCAATACAAGTCCCTATTCTCAGCAGCACAACAATTTCCGACAGATTCAGTTGCAGTCTCATCACCCAACAATCTATCGGCACATCTTCTCTTTAAAATGTGAGCCAGTTCTGCCTGATTAAGCCTATGCAACTCCTCCTCCGTCATACGAGGAATTTCCCGAATGGGTATTGGATCTGTATATTCGATGGGAATCATTGTAGATTCCTCCAGGAATTCCTTTTTCCGGTGAAGCGGTTCAAGTTCCTTCGACAACAACTTCTGCTCTAGCATGTCCAACGTCTCACGCACTGAAGATGACATGGTTCTAAGTAATGGGTGGTGCACAATGAGAAGCAAAAAAAAAAATTCCTTTGCACAAAATTTGCAGGAACTCTGAGAAACACTGACCTGGTAACAACTCTAATATTCTAGAGGATATATATATATATATATATAGGCAAACAGACGAAAGAAGTTATAGAAGTTGTGGGAATCCTTTTAAGGTAATTCCCTGTGTTAGTAAGACGGTGTTTTTTTTTTTTTTTATTTATGGTAATTTCCTGTGTTAGCAAGGATCCCTAATTGAGGGTGTTTTCATAATTAGAAATCAATTACGGGCCTCCTCTAAGACGGCAGTTGATAATGTTGTTGTTAACTGGAAGTGGAAACTACAGGGAGACCCATTTTCACAAACTTTCCTACTGTGAAACCCACGTCCAAACTTTTTGTGAAACCCATTTTCACAAACTTTCCTACTGTGAAACCCATTAGAAATCAATTCGTTTCTCTTTTATTTTTTGTGATTTCCTTCTTCCTTCATCTTCTCCCATTTTCGAGATAAGAATAGATACTGCTACAGATCGAGAAAAGGAGAAGAGTTTCTCAGAAATTCCTTTTCTATTCATTGTAAGAGCAAAAGAAATCCTAGTTCTTATCAAGCAGTTGCGACTATCTTCTCTTGAATTTTCTTCTATATCTGTTGGTGATCAAGGATGAGATCGATTCGAAGCAGTTGTTGAATTCTGAGGGTTTGGCTTGGATCAATTTTTAGGGTTCGTATGTTGGGTTGAAATTGAATTTCTCAATTGTGAGACAAGCACAGCAGCAAAGGCAATAGATTTCGGATTTGGTGTAAACTGAAATTGGAGGTGATGCTCAGATGGAAAATGGAAGCTCTGTTGAGCTGAAATCCAGGAGAAGAAGATTAGCTCGAGTTCATTTGGTATTGGGTTTAATTCAAGATGAAAATCAAATAGCAGATCTGGATGGTTGGTTCGATAGGTTTTTTATGGGGTTCGATCAGTCCCAGATTTGATTTGCTGCTGCTCAAACATCAACAAATTTTGGGGGTTATTTGACAGTGGAGAATGATTGAATGGTGTGGCTATTTTCATGAGTTTAGGAGCTGTTATTGATGGGACAGTTCAAGAGGCAGCAGCTGGGAAGTGAATTACTGCCATCGATTAATGGCTGTATGGAGCTCGGTTCGGAGCTGATTGAGATGAAGAATTGCAGTTAGTGGTGGCAATGTACAGTTGTATCCGAAAATAGAGATGGAATCGAACTACAACGGTAGCAATGGAGTTGAGGATTTTTCAGCACAAATTCGAATTGGGTTTGTTTTGAGAAGATCTAGTTTTGCTGCCATTGATTCATGGCTGTAAATGATGGGTTATTTGTGATGGCTGTACGCAAAATGTGGTTGAATGGAATGGAGAATAAACTGGCAGTATGCATAACGAGTTATGCCTGAAAAGATAGTATGCATAACGAGTTATGTATTGATTCATAACATGTTATGCAGTCGTGAAAATTGATGTATAACCTATTATGCATCTATAAAATTTGTTGCATAACCTGTTATGCATCCGAAAATATGACTGCATAATGCGTTATGCATTGAGAAAATTGTTGCATAATGCGTTATGCATTGAGAAAATTGTTGCATAATCTTTTATGCATCGAGAAAACTGATGCATAACATGTTATGCATCCGAAAATATGATTGCATAATGCATTATGCATCAATTTTTTATATGTACGCGCTAAAATCAACCAAAAAATGGTAATATAACTTGTTATAGATGCATAAATTTGTTATCCAAATGCATAATTTGTTATGCAGTGGATAAAATGGTTGCATAATTTGTTATGCGTCTGCAGAATGTGTTATGCATCGTTTTTTGGTGGCTGCATAATGGCTATGTATGAAGTTTTCGAAAATTTTGCCTAAAGTGATGATCACCTCCGATTTTTTCGTGAAAAACAAAAATTTGATATTGTTGTTTGTACTCGTTGCGTAGCTCTCTTAAAAAGATTTCCAACGATATAAAATTTGTAAAATTCTAAGGCGCGGATTTTTAGATATGTTTTGTCCAAGTTGCGCTTCCAATTATACCCCTGAAAAATTAGGCTGCATAACGAGTTATGCCTGAAAAGATAGTATGCATAACGAGTTATGTATTGATTCATAATAATTTCATATAATTATGGGTGTCACCGTACCAAAAATTAATTGTGGGCTTGACAATGAGAATATTATTTTTTTTGGGTCTCCCCCTAATTTTCCCGGAATGGAATGGAATAGCCCAGTTGGCCAAGTATTGAATTCTTAGTTGAGAGGTGAGAATCAATTACGGGGATCGGACAGTTCAGGATTCCCTTTCAACATCGAGATAGGGAGTGGGGCAGGAGTGGGACCCACTCTCCTCTCACACCTGCAAGTGTGGTCAAGGACTAGATTAGGAACATCTCCAAACATTAGTAAATCATTCACGAGTCATGACAAAACTAATGACGAGGAAAGAAATCCTAATTGCACGTAAAACCGTAGTATTTGAGTGAAACCTTGTAATAATAAAATCCATCGCCGTCTAAGAAGAAATGGAAGAAAGTAAGTGGAGTGGGACAGTCCCCAAAGATCGTTTAGATGTTTTACATGATTACATCAACTATAGCGTATTTCAGAAACTTTGGTGGACAATCTCTGCAGCGTATTGAAAATTGATTTTTAATGGGGTAAAAATTATAAAACTCACTTGAAATCAATACAAATAAATTGAATGTGTGACGTAAACACAAAAAAACGATCTAAATTAATATATCTAATTTAACTAAAATATTTTATGATTTGATTTTCATTTAGTTAGTACTAAAAAGTCAATAAAAATGCCAAAAAAAAATCGGCCGGCCTCCGACCGCATACCAGCCAGTATGTACATATTTTTTACATAAGAATTTGCCCCCAGTTGGGAAAAAGTTTGGCTCTGTCACTGTTGTTAAGTACCAACTGGAATAGCCCAGTTGGCCAAGTATTGAATTCTTAGGTGAGAATCCTGCGCTGATCAATTAAGTTTCTTGGTAGTCATTCTTCAATCGGCTGTGATAGACCTGAGTTTGTGCACCGAGAGGGATCGGACAGTTCAGGATTCCCTTTCAACATCCGGATAGGGAGTGGGGCAGGAATGGGCCCCACTCTCCTCTCACACGGTGCGGTGTGGTCAAGGACTAAATTAGGAACGTTTCCGGTATTAATAAATCATTCGCGAGTCATGATAAAACCAATGACGAGGAAAGAAACCCTAATCGCACGGAAAACTCGTAGTATTTAAGGAGTGAAACCTCGTAATAATAAAATCCGTAACATGACCGTCGAGATATTTTCTCATGCATTTTTCCATGATTTCAAGTCTGATATCTTCTCCACAAAGTAAGTGGAGTGGGACTGTCCCCAAAGATCGTTTAGATGTTTTACATCAACTACAGCGTATTTTCAGTAAGTTTGGTGGAGTTCGGGAATTTGGAATCACCAATAATGGGCATTCCGTGAAGGGGGATTGTTTCCTATTCAGATGATGGGACCGTAACATGACCGTCGAGATATTCCGTGGAGTATGAACAACTTGTTGAAGACCTAAAGCCACCCACTGCAGATATCAGGATCGTAGATGCCCAGAAAATGTGGGACTAATAATCTCAACACGTCACCCACTGCAGATATCGTAGGTCAAATGACTCGTCGCAACTAGCCTGCTCTGATACCATGTTAGAATACGGGCATGCAACTCAAAACCAATTGGCAATGAGTGGAGAGGCCCTAAAGGATTATAAACCGCAGGATCTTAGATGCCCAGACAATGTGGGACTAATAATCTCAGCAGATTGATGGGAGTAATGTGCTCTCTCTATTCAAGGAGGAGGTAGACGGTTTTCCAGCTATTCGTAAGGATATTAAGCTTAAGTTCCGCCAAATGAAGCCTAGACCCTCTATGGGTGTTGCTTTGAGTAACGTATATATGGAACCAAAAAGGTTCACCATGATGTATGACTTTCTTAAACAAGCTAAACGAGGTGAGATTGCATGCGTTTAGAACCTGTGTTGGCGTAAATGTTTTACGGAGCATTTTTGTTGTCTCGTCAAGTTTTTTTGTATTTTTCTCTTTTTGTCTATATACTGCATATATGATGAACTTTTATCTAAAAAACAGAGTCATCGTTTGCCTAAATTTACTGTGCAAATAGATAGCGGCCAACTCAAAACCAATTGGCAATGAATGGAGAGGCCATAAGCGATTATAAACCGCAGGATCTTAGATAACCCAACAAAGGGCACATGTACTTTACTGAATTGCTGCTGTAAGAGATTGTAAGCTGTTGGCCTGTCGGAAAAGAGTGGTGGAAGTGATAAAGGGTATAAAATCCCTAAAGGAGGTCTATTTGGAGCTGTAATTTGCCCACACTATTTTTTCAAATTCTAACGCTTATCGGGATCTCGTTGATGGCTCAGTCATTGTACCCTATCTGTTTCGCTTATCGGTGATACATGTTATTTGATAGAAGGAGTTATGTAACTAGGAAATGGTATCTTTCTAAGTTTCCAAACTTTCCTAAGCATGTCAAGGCCCTCATTCCTTTTGTTTTTTAGATACGTAAACTTCAAAACTACTGTTACTATTAGTCGCATTCTGTTACATGTTTGATCTCTTATGTGATAATATTAAGTGAATTTGCATGTGCCGTGCACAGAAAAAAGGGATTGTAAGCTGTTGGCCTGTCGGAAAAAAAAAGGGCACATGTACTTTACTCCCACGATGCAGAAAGACTGAAGTTGGAATCAAATTTAAAAAGCAATACCGGATAAATGATAAACAAGTTGCTAGACAAAAAAGAGGGTTATAGTTGCAAGATATAAATTTAACAAGCAACACCCGAATCCTGTGCAATTCAAATTTCATCATCTAAAGTATTTCTTCCAATCTTCAAGTTTATAGTCCTTGCCACCAACAGGAACTTTCTTAAATCTAACAGGGGCGGATCTACAGCTCAAGGATGGATTTCGAGTTGCTTGTAGAGCTTTGCTGTTTTTGCATGAAACAACGTCTATGCAGGTGTAGGCCCAACCAAACACTGGACAGGGTTTCCTTTCTGGGGTAGAATAAAGCCGAATGTGCCGGATTACAAAATTTGGGTACTTACCCAATCCGATTTTACAAGGATTTGAAAGCTATAAAAAGAGGAGCTCTCTAAACCCTTTCCATCCACCACCACCTTCACAGCTTGCATCGGACACTATAAAGAAAGTGCAGGAAAAATTTCAAGTACAGAGACATGGCACGAAATATTCAAGTGAGAAGACAAGGAGGAGGGTTTAAGAAATTAGCAATATCAGACCAACAAAAGAGAAGAGAAATAGCATTACTTCGTCAATCTCAACGAAGAAGAGATTCTCAGAATCATGCTCCTTCTTCTGCTTCTTCTCTTCTTTCCCTTCCAACCCCATCTCATCATAATCAACAACAACGACAACTCATTCTTGCAGAACCTGTACAAGAACCAGAAACTGAGTCTTCTTCATTTACTAGGGATTTTGATGTAGTTGGAGCTTCTAAACTCAAAGGACCTGATATTGATAAGAACACACATAAACAAGGGCCCAAAATTATCTTAGCTGACATGAACCCTTAGTCAACTAACAAACTTTCTTCTCTTACAATTTTCTAATTTCCTAAGTTTTCATTCTCACTCCCACCTGTAATAGTGTTGCATTCAGCTTTAGCGGAAAAAAATTCCACATTTGAATAGGTTCATAAGGAATCTAGTTACTAGTATTGTGAATTTCAATGAGAGTGAAATAGCACATAAGAATATTATAAAAAGAATAGCAGTGAAAACAATCTTGACGCCTACACCACCAATAATCCTTCGAAAATTTTCTGCAAAACAGGCAACAGAAATTTCCCAATCAATCTTCCAAATTCTAAATCAAAACCTTTCCCATTTTTCCATTATAATTCAACAACACAAAAACCAGAAATGTCTTAAAGAAAAACCATATCATGGGAATAACAGATGTTGCATGTTATTTTTAAAAAAAAATCAACATTTATCATCAATATCTACAGTGTTGCAGTAAAACAAAAAGATCATATGGATATGGATAACAAAGGAGTGGTAGTGACTCTTTCTTCTCTGCAAAAGTGTTCCTGACCAAAAGCCAACTGTGGTAAGGTTAGTAAGTTATAAGATCTATACCAAACTCCAACTGTGGGATTTGGAAATCAAAACAGTCATGGCAGGAGTCCCAACTCATAGATCTTTCGCTTTCCCTCCAAAGGAATATCAAGTTTCTTTGCCTTTTTTTATCATCAGTAGTAGAAATGAATTACACTTGAATGTGCAGAAGAAGTTACCAACGCATATTAGGTTAAAACTTTATAACAATGACAGACAATTGGAACATATGACCTAAGAAGCTATGAAACTAACAGCATTAGCAAATGATAAATACACTGTTTCTGCTACAAAGAATCCTAAGGATACACTATCTGTACACAGCCTAGGATGCAAGCACAAGCTAACCTTGCCGCTCAAAAAATCACTGCTCGTAGACAAGGTTGAAACTGTGAAACATTCAAGATTCTAGGAGTTTACTTGTGCTATATATACCATTTCAGCAAAAACATTAGGATATGCAGGCAGCAAGTGGGATATGTAAAAAGAGTTGAAGAAAATATACCTTGGTCAGACAGTTCATGCAAGTAAGAAGACTCTTCTCATTTTCACTGACTAATAAGGCAACTATAACCTGCGAAAACCTCAACTAAATGAGAAGTGCTTTGGCACAGCTAAAGAAGGTTTTACTAGGAAATACAAATACTGGAAAGTTTATACACAACATATAAACTTACAGGTAGGCATCTAAATGGACCATACTGGAAAGTTTATACACAACATTAGTTAAACTCTCATTTTCTTCACTTGAAACCTAATGACATATGAAATGAGAATCATAACTCATACGGTAAGAAGCATGACAGTGAAACATTTGAATCCAATCCCAATTGAATCTTCCATGGATTCTTTCTGGAAATTAGATAATGGATGAGTTTCATTACAAACTAACCGAGCCAACTAACGAAGTAGCAGAAAAAAATCTCACTAACCTGATTATTTTGAACTATCACAGAAAGAGCAAGTTCTCTAATTAACGAAACAGAATCGTCAAGCAACTCACGTACGACAGCTAAGATCTGATTGAAGTACTGCAGAGAAAAACTTGGGTTTATTTCAAGTACAATAAGAAATCCTAAACAGACAAGACAGAGACTAAAATCCCGCTTACGTGATTTATAGTTGACCACAAGTAAAATGAAGAATAATAACAGATTGGGGTCCCTGGCTGTTAGAGTCCCTAGCCCATCTATCGATCGTGCTTTCCAGGAGAGGTTGGGGTTTGGGAACGGCTTCTGGCCGAAACAAATGCTTTTCGACGATTGCGGTTGAGGGATGCAAATATGTCTCTGACGCTACGCCTTGGAGAAATATAGAATCTCACATAATCAAGTTTCATCATAGATCGCACGATTTTGTGGGCGAAGTCCCCGTAATCATGCATATCCTCGGGAAGAGGGTCTTTGTGAATTCACAAAGGGTTGTTGATTTCCTTTGCCTCGATTTTGGAGAAGTCGCTCCTGATCTTTACGTGTGATGAAATTGGATTGCTGATTCCCTTCTACTGGGAGTTCAAGAGCAACGCGAGCCCCTTCATCTATAAACGCACGTCCTACTGAAATGCCTGTGACAGATGTTAAAAGTATTCCTTGTCAGCTCCCCTTTGGGTTGGCGTGACTCTTATAGTGGCCGCTCCGTCAGTATCTTGAGGAAATGTGTATCTCTTTCCGAGTTATTAACACGTCTGTCTGAGCCTTACGAGAACCTTTTGTCTTTCCATCAAATCAAAAGTGGTAAAAGGAGGTCGGCTTCTTCAAGATCTTCCAGTATCTTTCCCAGATGGTGGAGTAACAGCGTTGCTGGTGACGGTTGGAGTTGTCATACTTGAAGAAATGTTGGGGTGGCGGAAGCGGCTCTGGTTCCGTGATCGTAGGTGTATCGTGCAGCGATGGTGCGGTTTTTATCATAGAGTGCTGGATCCATGGCACTATTTAGAAGGGTGAGGATGGCGATGTTTTGGCTGGTTTTGGAGCAGAGAAGATGATGCTGGAAGGGTGCAAGATGTTAGTGCTGGAAAGGATGCAAGCTGCTGGCGCTGGGAAGATAAAAGATGTTAGCGCTAGAGCATCTTGGAATGGGCGCTGGCTTGGCACGTCGTTGGCTTGGCGTGGCGCGGATTGTTAGCTTGGCACGGCGCTGGCTTGGCGTGGCACCTGAGTGTTGGGCACCGTGGAGGGTTGTTCTTGCGGCCCGATTTGTCTCTTTCCACAGTATCTCAAACAGGAAATCCTTTCCTTATTCGAATTCCAAAAGTTATGCTTATGAAAGGGGTTGGCTCCACTTTTTATCTCGTATCTTTGTTATCACGTCCTGGTGTTAGTGGTAGAGTGGTAGCAATAAAGTGGGCAAGCATACTCCAGCTATGTACTCTAGTATTTCTCTTTCAATTTTTTCTCTTGTTTTCTTGTGTTGGTGCAAACCCTAGCAATAGGTATGCCTTCCATAAATCTGTATAAATGTTTTTCTTCTGAACTGGTGTAAACCCTAAGCATGGGTATGCTTTTCATAAACTTGTAGAAATACTTTATCATAAACAATTCCTCTTTGAATACCACCATAGTAACGTCGGCTACCTCATGAATAGTGACGGGTAATCATTATTATGCAAAGTAGGCACGTACGGGTAGGTGATTGGTTTTTTTTTTGAAAGGCAAATAAAGCGCCTGGTTTATGGTTTGATTTGAATTGATAGATAATTGTTATCTATGAGGGTTTCGGATTATTCTTTTAGAATGAATTGTTTTGGAATGGATTGTTTTGGGAATGATGTTGTCTTGGTTACGATCGCAAGTGACGAAAACATCCCAGGAAAACCATGGAACCGTGTGTTGGTAGATAACATGGGATGAATCATAACATGACTTATCAGTTTTAGCATTCTCGTGAAAACTTGAAATAGCAAACCATATTTTGTCTAGGTAAGACTTACTCAGTTTTTCATCTCTTCCTGTTGAAAAAGGAATCTCCCGGGCGTTAGACCGAGTTTTGTGGGAAACGCCGCCATGACTGCGGGAAAGTCCCAAGTCATTCCTTGTCGTGTTGCCGATCCCCGGGCGGATCGTTCTCGCTTCTAAACCCCTAAGTCCTAAGTCGTCTTTTTGTCGTGTAACGACTCGGTAATTGAGCCGCCCGGTAACCGATTCGTCGTTTCTCGAGCGGATTGTTTGATTCTACTGTCTTGACGTCCGGCCGAGGTACGAGATCGAGGATTGAAAATTGACATTATGACCGAAAGATCAACCTCCCACCGTGGTCGCCAATTGTTTGAGGGTGAAAATGGTTTCTCGCGATTTCTGTAATTTTGGTTGTGTGGGTGAGAAACGAATTTAAACCCTAAAAATATACCGTAAGGGAGTACTTTAGATTCGATAGATCAACTGCATAAATCCTACTAAAAAAAGAAATGGTTGTTCCGTATGGAAAGCTAGCAAATGTTTCGAGTGTTGTATTACTCCTGACTGAACTTTTTCTCTTTTTGAAAATAGGTAAGACCTATTTATACAAGTCGGAGTGAAACGTACTCTGGTCTCATTATGGAATGGAATAATGGGTGAGTAAATGGGAGGAGGTGGTAACCGTTAACGCATGGAATTGATGTTCCATAAAAGAAAAGTGTTTCACCATTACTTCCCTATTTACTTAACCGCTTCATCCTTATTACACTTTCTTATTACGGGCGTAGTGTACGCCGCACGCTGTAAACCGCCAAACCAAAACCCAAAGAAGATCCCCCAGTTTGTGGTTTGATGTCTAGAACGATTTTGTGAAAACATGTAACATGGTCGTTGCCTGGAAATTCGAGCTTGGGAGACTTTCTATCTTGGCGACCTTTGACGGTCGAGATTTTGTATCTTAAGAGAAAAGGTAGTCGTTGATCGTTGCACGCTCTGCTTTTGATAGTTGTGTATGGAAGGCCAGCATGATGGCACGACAAAGTTGGAAGGCCATTGGCATGGCATGCCTTGGCGTGGTTTGGAGTGGTCAAACTAGACTTTGGGTCAAAGGTTACCATGCGTTGTCTGGTAACCTTGGACGCCTAGGATTTGCTCCTGAAATTGAAGGGCGACCGTTGATTCTCGCACGCCTTCGTTTTAGTAGTCGCATAGGGAAAGCCAGTATGGTGGCGCGACTAGGTTGGCATGCCTTGGCGCGGTTTTGGGCGTGGGTCAACGGCTTACCATGCGTTGTCTCGGTAACTTTGTATGGCGAGGATTCGATGTCAGTTGAAGGGCGACCGCTGATTGTCGCACGCCTTCGTTTTAGTAGCCGCATAGGGAAGGCCAGCGTGGTGGTGCGCTTAGGTTGGCATCCCTCGGCGCAGCTTGGGGCGTGGCCAAACTAGGGTTTCGGCCAAAGGTTACCATGCGTTGTCTGGATCATGGGATTGAAGGGCGACCGTTGATTGTCGCACGCCTTCGTTTTAGTAGCCGCATAGGGAAGGCCAGCATGGTGGCGCGGCTAGCATGGCTAGGGCCAAGGCAAGGTGCGTTTGGCTTGGAGAGGTGGGGCCAATGGTTTGGCATGCCGTTGGCACATGGTGCGGCTAGCATGGCTAGGGCCAAGGCAAGGTGTGTTTGGCTTGGAGAGGTGGGGCCAATGGTTTGGTATGTCGTTTGGCACATGGTGCGGCTAGCATGGCTAGGGCCAAGGCAAGGTGCGTTTGGCTTGGCGAGGTGGGACCAATGGTTTGGCATGTCGTTGGCACATGGTGCAGCTAGCATGGCTAGGGCCAAGGCAAGGTGTGTTTGGCTTGGCGAGGTGGGGCCAATGGTTTTGCATGCCGTTTGGCACATGGTGCGGCTAGAATGGCTAGGGGCCAAGGCAAGGTGCGCGTTTGATTGGCATGTGGTGCCACAAGGGCTTCGATGCCGCTTGGCATATGGTGCGGCTAAGATGGCTAAGGCCAAGGCAAGGTGCGGTTTGGCTTGGCATGGTTTGCTATCATGGACAGAGTGCTACCGGCATGGTTGGCATGCCTTGGCATGGTAGATGTGGCTGCACGGTTTACCATTGGCACAAAGGGTGCGCTTAGCATGGTTGGCATGCCTTGGCGCCAGAGATGTGCCGGCATGGTTTGCCATTGGCACAATGGTGTGGGAATTAGGTTTGTCCCGTCGAAACCCTAATTAGTATTAAAAAAAGGTACCCGGTAATTTTCTCAGACATATTAAAGGGTTCAATAAATGCACTCAGTGGAGACATTATTACTCAAATTCTGTGACGTCACTGTCCGACTAGGGTTTTACGATTTTAACCCTAAGCTAAAAACCACCATCAACAACAACGTATTACACTAATTTGTGAAACTTTTATACACATTGCAAAACTATTTACAAGTAACAAAAAAAAATTCTGCCAATAATTCCTGCAGATTTCTACACCTGAATATATATTCTGCACCTACATATTCCATAGTAGATCAATAACAAGACCCAATTATTTGGTTGATTCAAAGATAAATACTAACAATGGTCACGAATCCAAGTTTCCGAATTTAAAAATATGAAAGTTACTTCACAAGAATACCTTCAGTTGTTTACATATATGTTGTAATGATAAGTACCAATGGCGAGCATTAAAATGAATATCCTGCAGAGTACAAGACAATTATAATCCAACTGAAATAAAACAGAAGCCTCATAGTTTATTGACAAAACCAAAATGTTGATACTTCAATTCAATTTATGGTTCAGAACATATGAAATCGAAAAAAGTCTCGATAGAAAACTTACTTCATAAATAATATTTGACTAAAATTTAAGTTCAGGCCTAAAAAGAGGTAGAAGTTAGGATTAATGGTAAAATTCAAAGTGTTAATGGGAGATAACACAGAACCTGGGGTTACTATTCTCACCTTATATGGAAACATGACCTGCAATTGCTTCCCATTATGGCTGGGCATCGAACGATTACATCCCTAGATTTATCTCTTGCAAGGAAAAATCTGAACCGCCACTTACATAGGCAAAGTTACCCAAACTGTGCTTTATATTCTTGATGAATTCTTCCGGAGAGGTTTTACTTTATATGGGCAGACCGCAAAAGAAACAACTATACATATCACTTTGGGTTTTCCATTTTTGAATGAAAAAGACCGGAGAGACACAGGTGATGAAGAATTGATTTGAACCTGCCTTTCTATAAATCTAATGGACCAGACCATGACTGCAAAACCTGTTCTCTAGTTTTGCTCCCACTAAACACGGCAGGCATAAGACAATATCTCAAACGGGTAGACTGACACCAAATAGTGCAAGAGTTATTATCAAAAAAAACAGATGGGGTCAATAATATGAATCTGCAGGTAGGTACGAAAATGGATGGAACAGTTGGTTTGAAGGTAGTAAATGGTTGGAGTGAATAGAAAAAGGGAGAGAGCAAAATTAACGGGGGAAAGAAAATGAGAAGATGAGGGGGGGGGGGCAATAGTACGTACCAAAGGTAGAATAGGGGTGGGTGAGAAATGAGTAAGGTTGCAATAACTCAGAGAGGAAAGAGTTAAGTTTTTTGGTTTTTCTCTCCACTGTGCCTACCACTACTTTGCATATATATATATATGGAGAAACCACATCTCTTTGGTATTTATATTTATACTTGTCCTCCTTCTTCTTTGGGTTTCATTCTTTGCTATTGATTTCGTTAAGTTATCTCCTTGCACTGCAACAATAGCTAAACTATATGCTCACTGGATTCACTCTCAAATTCGAAAACCATTCTACTACCCCCTTCCCTAGCTAGATTAGGTAGACATCTTCTTTTTTACACATCTTTTTTTCCTCAGATTTGAAACCAATGCAGACAAGTGATGCATTATAGTTCCTCTCTAAATCAATCTTGAATCATTGTATATAAGGAAAAGTAAAGATCAAAGCAAGCAATATATCCATGGGTAGACGTCCTTGTGGTCAAGTAAGCATCAGGGAAGGATCTTGGACTCCTGAAGAAGATATAATTTTAGCATCTTATATCCAAGGACATGGAGCGTGGAAATGGAGATCAGTACCCACAAATACAGGTAAGTATCGATCTACATACTTCTTATGAATTTTGATCATATTATACTTCTACGGGGGCAATAAGGCCTCATTTTAGCATCTGATCCAAGTTCCAACTTCCTTCGTATTTGTTTGTCTTGTCTTATAAGGTTTGCAGAGATGCTGCAAAAGTTGCAGGTCGAGCTGGGCTAATTACTTAAGACCGGGAATCAAGAGAAGAAACTTCACTGAACTTGAAGAAAAGATGATAATAAGTCTCCAAAGTTTTTTCGGCAACAAGTATATTAAATATCTCTCTTAAACCCTTTCAAAATCAATCAATTAATTAATTATATTGTTAATCTACATTTTTTTGGGGTGTTATACAGATGGACAACAATAGCTTCATATCTTCCGGGAAGAACAGACAATGATATAAAGAATTATTGGTATAGGAAACTCAACAAGCATCATTTGGGATCATCGGATTCATCAACAAGTTTTCAGTCTTTTAATCAAGATTGTAGTATTAGTAATGATAGAATAAGAAACTTGGAAAATCACCATGAAATTTCAGTCCAAAATAAGTTGTTCATCAGTAGTACTCATAAAACTAGTGTTGGTAGTAATGCTATTACTCGTACCTCATCTACTACTACTACTTATCCTTCAAGCACGGGAAACATTACAAGACTTTTGGAAGGTTGGATGAAGACTTCTCCTAACAAGTTGAGTAGTAGTGCCCTCAGACTAAAGACTAGCCAAACAGAAGTGAATGGGCCACCCAATGGCAGCAATAACGACAACCACAACACTAGCAACAGTGATAGAAATTACTTTGAACCACTTTTAACATTTGAGAATACAAGTGATATGGCATGTTGGAAGCAAAATTTTCTTCATACTCGACTATAGTTCATGGTTCGACATCAATGTCCCAAGAGGAACCTCAAACAACAACCAGTACTACTACCCCAATCGATCTAAATCAACCTCCATTTTCTTTAATAGAGAATACAAGTGATATGGCTTGTTGGAAGAAATATTTTTCTTCGGACTCAACTACAGTTCATGGTTCGACATCAATGTCCCCAGAGGAACCTCAAACAACTACCAGTACTACTACCCCAATTGATCTAAATCAACCTCCATTTTCTTGATGAATCGTCGGGTATCACATACCCTTGTGTAATAGCCCTTTAGTAATTTAATAATTTTTCATGCTTAAGAGAGAAAAAAAAAATGCTTAAGGGGCTAAAAGAATTTATATGCATCTCTCTCATTGAATAGTAATCGTTTATTAACTACGGCACCTACAAATAGCCAACTAGCTCTGGTTGTATTAACTACGGCACCTACAAATAGGCTTCATCTTCATTCTATTTATGGGCTGTTTGGGACTATTTGAATTTGACAACTCTGGGTGTTGAGTAATTGGAAGTCCTTGAGTAACTGGTGGTAACTGTTGTATCTGCAGTTTTAGATTTAAACAATTCATTTTCCAAATGAACCGTGTTGTTTGTCAATTGTTCCACCCCGCAACATCCTTGTTGAACACTTGAACTACACTTGTTCTTTGTTCTCCTTGCTCAAGTCTTTTTCGGCAACTATTCATATTAACTTCAAATATGGAAAGAAACTTATCTCTCTTAGAAAGACTAGAACCAACTATGCTCCCTCTTAATCCTCCAAGTTGTCTTCAACAGATTCTTCAATCTTCATATTTAAAAGAAGAGTTAGACGCAATTCCATACCAAATAGTCTGTCGTAGGAAGAAGTTATTCTAAAAATGCTTTCCACTCTACTATATAGTTTTATCGGTATTTTGTTTCCCTTATTATTTGTCTAGCCCAACCAATCAAGTGTCCGTTAACTCTCGCTTGGTATGAAGTGTACTTGGGATCTCCATATTTCGCGGTGCCATAATCGATATCGATTAGCGGCGCTTGGTAAAGATTTCAAAATTTTCAGTCATCAATCCCTCCTGCAAAGTTATCTGTTTGTAGATGTTAGTTAGAAGAAAGAACACCCATCAGCATGACGTCATAAATTTCAGTTTTTCTAAACACCTTTCTTTAAAAAATTTAGCTACAAATTCAGCTCTGAATCTCTTAAACACCTTTATCATTCCCGGGATTGATCATGTTCTAAGCTTCTCCTGCCTGGGTTTCCATTCTACCTCCGACACCGTTGGTGCCTCTCTCCGGTAAGATTTCCCGTAACTTTTCCTTGTTATCTAATTATCTGTTCTGGCTTTGCTTTCAGGTTTCACTAAAGGCACCAGCACTATCTCTAGCACCAACCCTCTCCCTTCGCCTTATCTCTTCATTTATTCTCCTTGTTGCTCTGATTCTCCCCCCCTGCTATTCGGTGCGCTTTCTTTTCTGTCAGACTCTGTCTGTTAGAATAGAACCTTGTCTCTCTCTCTTTAACTCTCAGTTACTCCTTTAACTCTCGCTCTCTCTCTCTGTCTCCCAGTTCTACCCATTTTCTTTACTTCATCCCTTTTGCTATCATGATCAATTTCCAAAAATTAATATCCAACCACCATATCTGCCAAAGTTAATTCTGGTCTCAAAATAAATTGATGGCTCTTTGGGCTTTTTATGTATGAGTTAATGACTGGCCTTTGTAAAAAAAATTCAAATCTCTTCAAGAAAAAGAAATTTTTTGTCTCACCTTCTAATCTTTACCAGTGTAACATCATGAACAATCCCCCAACTTCATCCTCTGCCTCTCCAATGGAAAGTGAAATGGTAGACAGAATGAACACTCAATTAACTATCTCAAGATTCTTAGTTATCCCAAGAGAAACCAGTTCAAGATGCAGAACCAAAACATGATCAATTCTATACCAAATAATCTGTCTTAGGAAGTTATTCTGAAAATGCTTTCCAGTCTATATAGTTTTACTGGTATTTTGTTTCCCCTTATTATTTGTCTAGCCCAACAGCAACCAATTAAGTGTCGGTTAACTCTCGCTTGGTATGAAGTGTACTTGGGATCTCCATATTTCGCGGTGCCATAATCTATATGCATTCGCAGCGCTTGCTAAAGATTTCAAAATTTCCAGTCATCAATCCCTCCTGCATTTGTACTTTCAATGAATATTAAATTTTGTAAGACAAATTGCAGCAACAACATGTTTTCTCGCAAATAAGAAAGCCACGTGACATATCAGATGCGGCTTTTGGTCATTAGTTGTTACCCTTACAGGATATACGAAAATATTCAAGATAGTTACGGTGCCCTGTTTCAGGTGATGTAGTTCTTGAATGCATTCATTTAAATGGGTTCCCATTTGATGGAAATGTTGTTGAGGATTATGTTTAACATGTCACGTGGATTCTTACTCTATGGATAAGAATCGACAGATTTCTTATACTTTACTCTATGGATTAATGGGAGTTGAATGCCCCATTAAAATTTGGGTAAATTTATTAAATACCCTTAGTTTTCACACCCAATAAATATACCCTTATACAATAATATAAATACCCCTATCATTTAAATACCTTATCCCTTAAAAAAACAGATTACCTTAATACCCTCACTTGCAATATTATTTTCCATTTAAAAATCTTATCCATTAAAAATAAATTTTCCTATTATTTCACATCCACCAGCAGCACCATTTCACCACCACCAACAGCACTGTCGCCACCACCACTCCACCACCACCACCACTCCACCACCACCACCGCCACTCCGCCACCACCACTCCGCCACCACCACCACTTACTAAATACAACCACCAATAATATTCCACCACCGTCACACACCACCACCACCTTGTTGCTTGCCACGCCGCTTCCATTAATATTAGGTGTCAACAATCAAGTTGATCCAAAAATGAAAAGTTCAAAAATATTTGTCAAATTTGGTTGTTGATTCCATTTTTCCATTGTTGATACACAAACATTGGTTGTTGACTCCCTAAAACTAAGGTCAATTTCTATTGTTCATACACAAATATTTGTTGTTGATTCCATTTTTCCATTGTTGATACACAAACATCAAGTTGTTGACTCCTAAACTAAGGTCAATTTCTATTGTTGATACACAAATATTTGACTCCCTAAACCCGCAAAACCGACATATCCTTAAGAAACACAAGAGTAACAAAAATTTCGCAACAACCATCTATGATACAAAAAACAAAATGATATATAGGAATGAGTGAACTTGCGGAGTCGAACACGATCATCCGACGCCGAGTCAGTCATGATACCATTGCACCACAAATTCAACATTAGAAAAATCCAAAGACACAACCAAGACAATCACCAAACAACAATACACAAAAAAAACCAACAAGAAATCAAGCTAATTTTTTTAACAAACATGATTTAACTACAAACATGACTATACAATTCCAAAAAAGAAAATGTTGTCAACAATAGACTTAGTAGTTGATTCCATAGAAAATGTCATTAACAACAAGAGTTGATCCCATAATGGAATCAACAAATGAGTTGATCCATAAAAATGGCATCAACAACAATAGTTGATCCCGCTTATGGCATCAACAATAAGTAATTGATCCCCAAAAACTAAAGTCCGAGATCTTTCCACCATGGAAGCACATCAAGAACCATACCCAGAAAATGGATCTGGAACAAGATTGGACAATGACATTTTCATGTATCACAACAACAATAACCAACAACCTCCAAGCTCAACTCATCCCAAAATCAACTAACACCAAGCAAACACCACTCCCTTCTCTTTCATACATCAACAATAATACCTCCTTCTTCCAAAACCACCAACTCCTTCACCAAACTTCGAACAACTTCAAAACCATGGTAACATCATATCCATCACCCACCATGAGTTCACAGCTCAACCTCCAACACCATAACCTCAAATTCACTCACCTACAATACCAACAAGAATATCAATTTCTTTGATTTGTAATCGCAATCGAAAATTCAAGTATAACCCTAATAATCAATTCCAAAGAATAAGCAAAATCATTATCAAAAGACAATCATATAGAAATTATTGATTTCATTGAATTTTATTGAATCAAAATCACAAGAAATTTCAACTAGTTTAAAACTAAAATTGATTGTTTACCTTTCCATTTAATCTTCATGTCCATTGGTATTAAGATCACACCTATCTATCTTCAATAATAAATTTTCTTACCATATCACTAATTTTCCGTGATATGAAAATTAATGAAATCGAAATTATCAAATTTAAATCAAGTTTATTGGTTCAAACAATTGTTGTGAATCTGATGGATAGTTGTTGTTGATGATGTCACTCAAACCTCTTTCTTGAATCTCACTGGGAAAAAAATAAACAAAACGTGGAGATAGAGATGCTGATGGTGGTAATGTTGATGGTGGTGGTGGTAATTAATAGCGTCGGAGATACAGATGGTGGCTGCAATGAAGATGATGGTGGCAGATTTGATTTTGAGATCTAAAATTAAAAGAAATAGAATCTATCAGAGATAAATCGAAACCAATTATAGTGATAGGTCTGTAGCTAATAAATGTGGAGGAGGTGGTGGTGACGATGGCGGCGGACGGGTTTGGTGGTGGTAGTTGTAGAAGCTTCGGTAGTGATGGAGGTGGTGTTCTAGTAAGAGAAGGTGAAAAAGTTTGGATCTGAAAATAAAGAATTTTTTTCTTTAAAACCGTATTAAAAGAGGAAGGATTGATATGGAAACAAAATAAAAAGAGTAAGGGTTAATATGGAAACAAAATTAATGTTAATGGACCCTAGATGGGCTTATAGATGGAGAGGGTATTTTTATTGCATGATAAGGGTATTTGTGTAGCCCACCAAAAGAAGGGTCAATTATATAATTCCCACTTAAAATTTTGGCTAGGTACCGCTTTTGGATCCTGATATTGTTGGGTCTACCACTGGCATAGAAGTGGCAAGTGGAGGCGAGGATCAAATTATATTTGAGGTGGAGGATGTATGTTGCTAAAGTTTGAGCTTTGAGGAAAACACTAAACTAGCATAAGTAACGAAGGTTTTGGTTTCATATATCTCGTATAAGGGGAAAATAGGTTTAGTCCAAAACGCGTCAAAAAATACAACATTAGTCCATCCCGAGTTAACTAGGTACAATTTGGTCCAAAAGTTATTTGAAATATGGAAAGTACACATATAACCTTTATGATTTAAAATTTAGTCCAAAAATTTACAGCTTAGTCCAAAATAACTCATGATGATGTCAGCAATTTTAAATGATATAAAAAAAAACTAAAAACAATTTATCTTTCGAACGGTTTGTCCAAATTCGTAAAATTTATATATTCAGAAATCTCTTTCCGAGAGCTACAAATACAGTACCCATATGACTATATAATTCTCATTTTTTAAAAATCTTAGTTTACATTAGTGTACAAACATGTACACATCTACAAAAATCTAGAAAATCCAAAGACAAGATACAAGGAGCACCAGCTTGTACACCACATACACCACATAAGAAAACACGTAACCACGCACAAATTTACTTTTTGAGCTTATGAATCCCTAAAAATACATAACCACACACAAATTTACTTTTTTTATGGAAAAATACACTAGTGCATCAATACGTATACCCCCGCAAAACATTCCTAAAATCAATAATTCATAACCACACCCTAACCTTCTTTTTCATAAGATTGCAACATTGCACCAATATGTATACCTTCAAAACATGTATAAAAGATGTACCACGGTCAGAACTCCCGCTATCCAAAAGATGCATGGTTAAAAACGATATGAGAAAAGAAATAGAGAAAAACCAATGCGCGTAGGAAATTATGTGAAGCAAAAGATCATGCCACAAACCATTAAACATTCAAACCACATGCATTTCATCAAGTCCGACAACTTAAATATCTGACAAACTGAAAAAAAAAAAGGTTCACAGACTACTTAACTCATTCATCAAGTACCAAATCTTAAATATTTTACGAACCGAAGAAATGTTCACAGACTACTTAATTCATTCATCAAGTCCGACAACTTAAATATTTGAGAAACTGAAAATGGGATCGCAGACTACTTAACTGCTGCATTAAGTGCATCTATGATAAGTTTAAAAAAGCAATAATCAACCTTCAAAACGAACAAAGTCTACCAATACACCCACTCAGTACTTTAAAGAGAACATGCAAATATCCACCGCCTTTTAAACAACACGCCTACTCAAAGGGCGCGACTTGTCCATTATGTAAACCCTACATCAATCGTGCAATATAAGTTCAAATTCCCTAACATGCTTAATTACTAATTCTAGATCTCAAAGATAAATAAACAAAAATGTGGGCTCATTTTTCTAGGACTTTCATGGTTGCTCTACCAGGGTTTTTCACCCTAGAAGAAGAGTCTTGCAAGGAGATGCACTCCTCCTCCTAAGAATAGGATGCACAACAGAGAGGCACCGTAATGTGAGAATGTTTTCATCAAGGTTGCAGAGCCGGAGAACATAATGTGCACATTAATTAACAATCAGCATGTGTACGTTTATGCGCACATTAGCAATCACATGTGTACAACTAAGTACACATTAATGAATCAACATGTGTACATTTATGTGCACATTAATAATCAACAGGTGTACAACTACGTACACATTAACTAAAAAATCATGAAAGTTAAATTAGAGAAGTCATCCAATGTTGAATCCGTATGTTATACCTAAACTTGTGAAATAAATGTAAGGGGGATTTTGTGTTTCCCCCTCAAAATAAATAGTTATTTTGCATTACCCCCTTTTATAATTGATAATTGGTGAAACCCCCCGTCCGTTATAACTGCCGTCACCATCCAGTTATGTATGTGCAGTGCACGTGTGTATAATACAAATAAATCTAATCTAATCCGACGGACGAAAAAAGATCCTACATGAACCCTAAAAACATATCACCTTCCTTTCCGTCGGCTCCATCATTAAACACAGTGAAGATGTTCTTTCTTGATCATAAGAGGTGAACCAGAAGAAAAAGAATCAAAGAAAAACACGCCATTTTTATACGTTCAAGTTGTAACTCTTGTTTTAGAATGACCATTTGGAACTGCTCAGTGGTTACCTGATACATAGGAACGAGCTGGTGGCATTTTGTTCAAGCTGCTGGTGTTGTTGATGATCAGGTGATGTAGTCCAATTAATTATATGCTTCTTGACGCCATATCTTATATTCCTAATTTCAAAATTAGGTTTGAAATCCAATTAAATCTATATTGCTAGCGAATAATTGATTCTTAATTTAACCACTCACCACCGAAAACACCCATCAGAGTTCTCACCCCAACCAACAACAGCAGCACCACTCACTACGGAAATTGGATTATTATGATGACTATTTGTGAAATTAAACTTCATACCGCCAGAACTTCAATTTGTGGTCGAGAATTTTAAACATTTCTTTGAATTTAATTGTTATGAACACAAGTATTAATCAAATTGGATGTATATTTTAATCCTTATCTTCAGTTTAAGGAATTCTAGCTAAAATTAAGGTTTAGGTTTTTCTTGTTTACTATTAATGGCGGATCTGGTTTTTCTCCACAAAGAGAAGAGAAATTTTGAGGGAGACCGGGTAAAATTTAGAGCACGCGTGATGATCTGTAAACCAAAGATCGATTGGTAGCCGTTTATTCAGTTCAGATATTTACAACCGTAAGATCAAATCGGGTTTTCTGATTTAAATATTATATTATGATGCGCATGTGCACAGCACGTGCATGTTTAACTGGATGGTGACGGCAGTTATAACGGATAGGGGGTTTCACCAATTATCAATTAAAAAAGGGGGTAATGCAAAATAGCTATTTATTTTGAGGGGGAAACACAAAATCCCCCTAAATGTAAGTTTGGTTTACATATAGTCTCTTCAGAGGCTAAAAAAAAAATGTTGCAAAAGACAGGGCAACCAAAACAAATGCCCTGAGCCTGTTAGTTAATATTATCTTATAGCAATGATAACGCATGCCTACAATGAAACTAAGAATAAAGGACATGTTGATAATAAAGCACAATATGAGGGGTACATTACAAGGGTGGTATGTTGATAAAACCAACTACTCAAATAGTCCGCATTCCAAATTATTCTACTCATCAAGCTTGAATATTTGGAGAAAGAAATGCATAATTACAAGGGTAATGTGTATTAGGTCGTAGGATGATCGATGTTACAGGGATATATCATTGGTTATTTCAAAGCTATAATTACAAGGTCAATATGTTTCATGAACTTCACAAACAACTCAGTATAGTTGAAATGATCAATCATTTAAAATTTTCCTCGTATAAAATTATTTAGTATTTTAATGTTGTCAAACAACTTGGTTACATATTTTTACCTTGTAAAATCATTCGACGTTTTACCCTCAGCAGCATCTTCCACAAAATATCCAGCAACTTATTTACATTACGTCTATATGAGTTCCTTCACAGGGAAGAAAACTCTTTACTGATGTTTTCACCCCATAAATCCTTATGACCAATAGAGGCCGTAGAACGAAAGAAAGCACAACATTATTCACACTCCGAATTGGATCTATAAAGGGTGCGCTGTTATGTACATATGTAATTTGTGTCACATGTGTACAACAATGTACACTTACAATATAAGTGTACTAATATGTACACGTATAATTTTTGTCGTAACCAACGGTTAATGACTCATAGCATCACTAATTCGACATCCAAGAAATGAAAAAACATTTTTCACCAAAATTTAATTAAGAGTCCTAGAGTGGAATATTACGCACACATGTAATTTCTGTCACATGTGTACAATAATGTACACTTATATCATTGGTGTACCAATATGTACACATCTAATTTATCAAAAAAAGAAAGAATCTAAATGCTATCTCTATCAAAATAACAATAAGGCTCTCACACAAGTTTAGCTTGTTCATTTGAAGCACTTAATCGGATATTCATCCATCATTCCTTTGCTAAAGTAATCAGATTAGCATAAACATGATTTGAACATTAAACATCAAAATGTAATCATGATTTGAACATGATTAGCACTTAATCGGATATTCATCCATCATTCCTTTGCTAAAGTAATCGACAACAAATCAACAAGTGTACTAACTATGTGAATATTAAACATCAAAAGGTGTACAATTATGTACACATTAACGACCAATATGTGTACAGCTTTGTACACGTTAACAATTCAATAACAAAATGTGCACAAACTGGAAAGGAATGTGTTTAAAGTATCACATCACAAGGTAATCAAGATAACATGATAGTACTAACTTAGATCATTTTGCTTCAAAAATAGTCCGCACCTGATTCCCACAGACTCCTTTGTTCAAGTCATGAAAGTTGGTTTCGAAATC
Source organism: Papaver armeniacum (assembly GCA_023531295.1). NCBI lineage: Eukaryota > Viridiplantae > Streptophyta > Magnoliopsida > Ranunculales > Papaveraceae > Papaver > Papaver armeniacum. The sequence continues at coordinate 2,584 of JAJJWW010014043.1, read as the reverse complement.
CACTTATAATACCTTCATTATCTAGGCATCTCACAACCTGATAGTAAAATTAGATATGAGAATCAGAACATGCTAGAGAAAAATCCAACTGGTATATGGTTTCAACTTGTCAAAATCCAGGCATGATAAACCCCCTAAACACCAGTACGCTATCTTTACTTTAGCAGGGTCAATGATTCCAGCTGCCATCAAATTTTCCTAACACCAGTACGCTATCTTTACCTTGAAATTTTGGAGAGTACTTGAAGTAGAAATATAACAGCCAGTCAGCAGATGGAATACCAAGAACTATTGTGCTGGCAGAAGCAACTATACATGTACATGTAATCACCTCACCAAAAATGATCGAGGGACAGTAAGAGCTACCTGGTCCCAATTTTATTATACTAATTTGGACTCACAATAGTCAACATCATGGAAATGAGAGTACGAATTTCAACAATTCTCCTAAATGATCTATCACATGTATAAAGATGAAAAGCTACAGTGGTTCAGCCGAACTAAGAAAAAAGTGGACTACAATATTAGTTCCTTTTAACAAGAACTGAACCCTCCCATTTAGACATTTCATACCGAAATTTATATTTTTGTCCAATTAACTCTAACTTATTATGATAAAATGTGGACCGAAAGTTCATTTTTAACACTGAAATGCATGTGCAGAAGTGATTGGTATTGGGTAGGATTGAAAACCAAATGCATATTTATTACACTTGTGTAAGACTATGTACACAACACATCTACAAAAAATCATGAGGATCCAACATCCATACACGTAAAATATGGCACATATATTCACGAGATAGGAAAATAGTGTACAACTATGTACATATTTACAAAAATCCTGAAAATCCAACATTTATACCTATAAAACTTGTTATGTATCAATGAGAAGGGATAATGGTGTACAAAGATGTACACATCTAACAAAATCCCGAGAACAAAGATGTACACATCAATTACGCATTGCTTCCCAAATGAACAAAGACTATAAAAATGATAACAATAACTTATCTCTATGACAAAGAAGTATAAGAACTCCCGCTCCAAACGGCATAATCAGCGTCCCCTAGCCTACATAGTTATCAATAAATTGTTCAAGGAGTTTAATTGTACAGTAAAAAAATTAGGTTCATGTATGTAGTGACTATTAAATGATCCAAACTAGCTAAATACGTTACCTAAACAATTCATGATCGAATATTCAATCTAGCCTAATTAAGCACTACGTAAGAATTATTCATATTCCTTTTATAATACAAAAGAGAATAAATAGAAAATTGTTCATATTTCTCTTTAATGTTTATCGTTTACCATAGGTTAACCTAATTCAATATCTTCCCAAATCAAAATAAACTTCGATTAATTGATTCTAAATCACAAAACAAGATTGAAATCATATGAAATCTACTCACAAAATTGTTCTTCAAATTGAACCCGAAAAACAAAAAAAGGCAGAAACAATTAAGTCTTATATCACAAAACAAAAACAATTAGATCTAGAAAAATCTACCAAAATCATTTCTCTAATCTTCAAAATTAAGCCTAAAATAAAAAATAAACAAAAATAGATCACAGATCTATCAAAATCTAAAGCCTAGAAAACAAATTAATCAAAAATAGAAAGAAAAATTAAATTAATCATAAAAATGGAAAATAAGAACCAATCAAAAAAAAACAAATTGAAAACAGTAACCAAAAGATCAAAAGACAAACAAACATAAAAAAAAAAGTCAAATATACTAAATCAATAAACGGTAACCAAAAAACCACTAACCTGGGAAAAAATAGTCGTCTTCTTTAGTTTCAAAACACGATGTCTCCCCTCTACGTTTCTCTATCCTGAGAATTCTCAAATCTAAAAATGAAAAATTTTTCCAAAATAGAATTTTATATATGAAACAAACTTAAAAGGTTATTTGGGGTATTAATAAAAACTTATATTTTCCTAATTCCAGATTTTGGAGTAACTGGAGTCCAATGTTTGGATCAAACTGTTGGGACGGGGAATATTTGGACTAACTAGTACCATGCTTGAGATGAGTGGACTAAAGCGTTCTAGCCCACTAACTTTGGACTAAACGCAATTTCTACTATGTATAAGTCTATTAGATTACCAAAAGGTATCATGTTTACGACATATTGGTCTTGATTTTTTTCACTCAATTTTTTGGCAGAATGTGTTTATTCCTTTTGGGAGAATATGTTAGCACACAAGGCGGGAAACTAAGGGTGGGTTTGGTAATGTTTTTATTTTTTCCAAAGCACTTTCAAACCTATATATGTCAATAATTTTGAGATAAGTGTTTGGTAATCAACAATTAAGCGCTTTTTACCCAAAAGCACCTTCCAAATTCCTCAACTTTTAAAAGCTGGGGAGGAGGAGCTTTTAAAAACTACAAAAGCATAAGCTTTGGTCCCGTACACATTTAATGCTTGATTTATCTTTTTTATCCCTACTTTTTTTTATAAATGACAAAAGTTACCCTTAAACTTATATCCAATCAATTTTGTATTTATTATATCATATTTATTAACTTAAGATTTTACACTTTTAGTTGGTAACCGCTAAAGCCGGGCACCA
>JAJJWW010014042.1:0-161179 GCA_023531295.1 Papaver armeniacum | reverse complement strand
TATTGTATTTATTTTTAGTGTCTTTAAAATCTTATTCTAATAGAACTATATAGTTAGTGTGATTTTTTAATGAACTACAGGGAGTTCGATCTTGGAATAGTAATTGAATTGTCCGTTTGATTAGTAACGCATGTATATGATTTATGAAAAAAAATATATTAATGCATTTTCTTGATTATATCCTCTTCGACGGGAAACATTTATATGCTTTGACTATTCAGAGTTGGCAATCTAATTTATATTAATGTCGTGTTTCTGTTTAGTGTCTATAATATCATAGATTGATACAACGATATACGGAGTGTGACTTTTCATTTATCTACAAGGAGTTGGAGCCCGGAATAGTATTTGAGTTGGCCATTTGATTCTTAATGCAAGTATATAATTTATGGGGAAAAAAATCAGCGCATTTCCTTGATTACATCTTCTTCGGCGGGAAACACTTCATATGCTTTGGACTATTTAGAATTCGTAATCTATTTTATATTAATATCGAGTTTCTTTTTAGTTTTCATATGCTTTGTACTATTTAGAATTCGTAATCTATTTTATATTAATATCGAGTTTCTTTTTAGTGTCTATAATCAAATATTCACATAGCTGTATAGTGAGTGAGATTTTTCATTTAACTTCAGAGAATCGGAGCCTGGAATAGTAATTGACTTGGCAACTTAATTCTTAACGCAAGTATGATTTCTGAAGAAATAAAGCACTTCATATGCTTTGCACTATTTAGAGTTATCAATGTATTTTATATTAATATCGAGTTTCTTTTCAGTGTTTATAATCATATATTCACATAAGTATATAGTGAGTCAGATTTTTCATTTAACTTCAGAGAATTGGAACCTGGAATAGTAATTGACTTGGTCACTTAATTCTTAACGCAAGTATGATTTACGAAAGAAATAATTGATTAAATCTTCTTGACGGAAGCACTTCATATGTTTCCACTATTTAGAGTTATCAATCTGTTTTTATTAATATCGAGTTTCTTTTAAGTGTGTATAATCATATATTCACGTAACTATATAGTGAGTGAGATTTTTCATTTAACTTCAGAGAATTGGAGCCTGGGATAGTAATTGACTTGGCCGCTTAATTCTTAACGCAAGTATGATTTACGAAGAAATAAAGCACTTCATATGCTTTGCAATTGTTTAGAGTTATCAATGTATTTTATATTAATATGGAGTTTCTTTTAGGTGTCTATGATCATATATTCACGTAACTATATAGTGAGTGAGATTTTCCTTTAACTTCAGGAGAATAGAGTCTCGGGTACTAATTGACTTGGTCGCTTAATTCTTAACACAAGTATGATTTATGAAGAAATAAATGATTAAATCTTCTTCGACAGAGTCACTTCATATGTTTTCCACATTTAGAGTTATCAATCTATTTTATATTAATATCGAGTTTCTTTTAAGTGTGTATAATCATATTTTATATTAATATCGAGTTTCTTTTAAGTGTGTATAATCATATATATATACGTAACTATATAGTGAGTGGGATTTTTTATTTAACTTCAGAGAATTGGTGTCTGGAATAGTAATTGACTTGGCCGCTTAATTCTTAACGCAAGTATGATTTCTGAAGAAATAATTGATTAAATCTTCTACGACGGGAAACACTTCATATGCTTTGCAGTGTTTAGAGTTATCAATCTATTTTATATTAATATCGAGATCTTTTTAGTGTCTATAATCATATATTCACAAAACTATATAGTGAGTGAGATTTTTCATTTAACTTCAGAGAATTGGAGTCTAGAATAGTAATTGACTTGGTCGGTTAATTCTTAATACAAGTATGATTTTTGAAGAAATAATTGATTAAATATTCTTCGACGGAAGCCCTTCATATGTTTTCCATCATTTAGAGTTATCAATCTATTTTATATTAATATCGAGTTTCTTTAAGTGTGTATAATCATATTTTACATTAATATCGAGTTTATTTTAAGTGTGTATAATCATATATTCACGTACTTATATAGTGAGTGAGATTTTTCGTTTAATTTCATAGAATTGGAGCACTGCAATTGAGTTGTCCGCTTAATTACGAACGCAAGTAAATGACTTCGAAGAAATATATATAGGTGTAGTTCCTTGATTACATCTTCTTCTACGGGAAGCACTTCATATCCTTTGCACTATTTAGAGTTCTCGGTCTATTGTATATTAATATCATTTTTTTAGTGTCTCTAATGGAAAATATTGATACACCTAATATATTGTGTGTTTTCATTTTACTACAAGGAGTTGGATCCTGGAGGATTTTTGAGTTGGCGTATAATTTGTGATGCAAATATACGATATGGTATGTGAGGTAGGTAGGAGTGTATAACGGGTGAAGAACAAATAATAGTTGGCGGAATTGGAAGCCATTATTGGGGTTACGAGGTAGAATACTATTACGACTTTGTTTATTTACTTTAAAGGTGCAAAAATTAAATAAGCAAGAAATGTGTATACTAATATCGAGAAAGACTTAGGGTAGTTGTAGTGGTACTTTGAGTAGAACGCTTCAATCTATAGTAGTGATGTTGGCAATATCATGAGTCACTTCTGATTTCAAATGTTAATATAATTTTTCAAATGTATTTTCTTTAAGAGAATTCTTATTCTCGCAAAATTTTAAACAATATGTAATTGGTGAATTTGGTTCAAACTTTTAACATACTAAACGATAATTGAATGATTCATTGCAATGTAGTTGTTAATTGGGACATCTTCTAGACGGGTGCGGGCGAAGCCCTTTCACCAAATGGGAAACCAATTCCCATCATTCCCGGTGCGAGTACGTGTTACATACTAGTCGTGTGTTATTCTTAGATGAATGGATTCATCCGAGTTTAAACTGAACGAAACTGGCTGCATCTTGTGTTATTCTTGAATGAATTAAGATTTATATCCAACTTCAAAATGAATGAAACCGGTTGCATTATGTGTTTCTCTTGGGTGAAACCGTTTATCCAACTTAAAATCAATGAAATCAAGTTGCATCGAGTGTTACTCTTGGGTGAATCCTGAGATATATCCAACTTCAAACTGAATGAAACCGGTTGCGTCAAACTGAATAAAACTGGTTGCATCTTGTGTTACTCTTGTGTGAATCTAAATTTGTCCAACTTCAATCTGAATGAAACTGGTTGCATCATGTGTTACTCTAGGGTAAATCCAGATTTAACAAACTTCAAATTGAATGAAACTGGTTGTATCGTGTGTTACTCTCCAAGTTCAAACTGAATGAACTTGGTTTCATCTTGTGTTATTACCTAACATATATCATTAACCACCATGTTCAGCACCAATACCACCATTTAATTACCACACCACCACCATGATCACCTACAACAGTGTATCACCACTACCACACATGGTACCACTAACACGATTGCAACCTCCACAAAGCACAGTTAGCCGCCAGATTCTCCACCATCAAATCCTTACAAAGTTCAAAAAAAATAAATTGATAAAAAACAAAAGAAAACCGAAAACGCACTAAGAACAAAAACCCAAAAATAACATATACAAAAGTTGTAATTTTAAAGCTTGGTTGACATACAAACAACCCAAGAAAATTATGAACAAAAACCCAAAAGGTATCATAATTTGGTATGAAACAAAAAACATGTCGTCAATAGTTAAGGAAACTTCAAATTATATTGATTTTGAGTAGATCACATCACAATGTGTATGCAATCTTAAAATCAAACAAAAATCGAATTGGATTAGAATTTTGATCAAAATCAACTCAAAACCCTAGAATTGAACTTACTAGATTGATCAAAAAAATTAGAGAAGAATATGATGATAGATAAGAACACGGATTCTGGTAACAAAAAATGAATTAACTCCGGATCAGATGACGAAGCTCGTTATTCTTCTGTTCATTTTTGTTCTGTAGGTGATGGAGAAGAACAATGATTTCGGTTTTTTTTTTTTTTTTGGGTGGGGTGGGGTGGGGGGGTGGGGTGGGGTTTAACTATTTAGTTTAGGGACATATGTGTAACTTTTAAACAAACCTGTTAAATTTATGTTGGGCAGAATACCCGGGAAGGATATTAGGAAAGTATCTTTTGAATCCTTGGACATTTAAACAATATCTTATTTTACTCGTCTTATACACCCACAAAAAAGTTTTTGAGGGTTATTCAACCAATTTTGTGTTCAAATTACGACAAGAAGATATGAAGCATCATGCAAAATGCGCCATTCAAAGTTCATTGAAAGCAAATCCCGTATTTTAATGCAACGAGAGATTATAAATATCCTGATTCCGGCATCGAATTCCGATCAGGGTGTCAGCAGAATGAACACACTGATCCAGTCATTCACCGACCTTACAAGATAAAATAATACTCGAAATGTGTGAATTCCATGTTTAATAACTAAACAGAAGAGCACCAAATGGATAACACGATAGCATAAACCAAACTATGAAAATCGAATTCTTATTCAAGCAATAAATGAGTTAACAATACCAATGCATGGCATTTAAATATCTATCTCTACATGGTATGAAAAGTGTATAAATACCTTATTTTGCGCCTCTAATTAACACCACCAAGTCGTTTGCAGCAACTAAATCCTCATAACTCAAAGCTTCCATTAAAGCATCTCCAATGCAAAGGGTCAAGGTCATCCTATGTGGAGGTCTTATTAACACATTCTTATGTGTGGGTCATTACTAAATGACAAAAAACCTCAAGTTGATCTCCAACCCCCAGGGTATTATCTAACAAACTTTATTTGAATTTAGAGACAAAATAATGATGTGGCTTTAAGACCCAAGGTCGTAGAGAAAGTCTTATTTACACTTTCTCCATTACCCCAATTTAGCCAAGTCATCTATCTCTATGACCTTGACCATTGTGTTGGAGATGGAAATTTGGTGCAGAAAATCTTAAATCCTAGGTGTCATTCAATTTTAAGACCTTTATCCCTTGCATTGGAGATGCTCTTAGCTAGTTCTTTGCATCATCCCAGAATGGCACCCACTCTTGAGGAAGTGACCACAAAGACTGGAATGGTCGAGATTGATCCGAAGAAAGGGTTGGCAACTAAGGCTACACCAGAGAACATATTGCCAACAGAGGAGGCAGCAATGGTGGAGAAGACTATGGCTGAACCAAAAAAAGAGCAGCAGTACCAATGGTGACCAGGCAGTGGTAAAAGATACTGCTACAGGAAATGCACCAAAAAGTGATGCTATTCAGGAAGAAAACAATGAGGTTTCCAAAGATAATAATCCAACTGCTGAAGCGTCTGAAGCTAAGAGCAGTGGTGATGTTGTGGTCAAGGAAGAAATGAAGACGAAAGAAGAGAACGTACATCCAAACTTAACCAAATACGGGTGTTTGGTTCCCTGTTAGGCTTTTTTTGATAAGTCGAAAATTTGTATTAATAGATAACAAAATTTACAAGAAATAATTTACAAGAAAAGAGGTCACAGCAACCCCAAAAACATGTAAACTATTTGAAACGAAAATAAGCAACATTTGGATATTCAAATTTGAATTTAGAAAAGGTGGTCTCCCATTAAAATGCACTCCACTTCATTAGCCAAGAAATGTCCGCGCTTAGCCATTTTATCTCGATGAAAAATTCGCCTCTCTAAAAGTGTGAATGAACCTTATAGACGTATAATGTCTACAAATCACCGTCCATCTATTCTTTGCAAACCAAGAAATTGAATTATTTTTGATAGCTTCAACCACTCCCATAGAATCTGATCGCACACAAATACGAGCAAAATCCCATTGCATAGCCCACTCCAAACCAACAATAATGCCATACAACTCTGCTAAGTAATTCGTCGTAACACCAAGACCAATACTCATAGCACCAAGAACTGAACATTGCGTGTCTCTAGCCACTACTCCAAAGACCAACAATGCCTGGATTTCCTCTCGCAAAGACCGTCACAACATAACCGAAGTTCATTAGCATCAAAGCGGATGCCAAAAACACTCCACAAAGTTGTCGCCACTTAATGTGATGAACACGGAAGTAATTCAAAAGCACAATATCTTCAGACAATTCTTCATATGACCCTTGAGCCGAATAGAATAGTCTTGAATCAACTTCAAAACTCGTTTATGAAAAACACTCCGGTTGGGTTGTTTATGCTCAAAAACCGCCTTGTTCCTCAACCGCCATAGCTCGACCTTAGCACCAGTTGGTGACAAGCCAAAGATCACGCACCATTGGGATCCCGCTTTGGATGCCTTAAAAGAAATAACAAGGTTAGCATTAGGTCGTAAGTTAAAAATATCAGACAAGCCAATTCCGTGCTCTTGTAAGAAACACTCGCAATCATACAAAGACATGAACAAGCGTCTCTTCTTCAATACCGCACATGCGGCACTTATTAGTAAGAGGAATTTTAACTTTGCTCTTGATAAGATCATATGTAGCACAAACACCGCGTAAGAATTTCCAGTTACGAGCCGCCAGACTGGATGAACTTCTTTTCTCCAAAGTAGTCTGCGCACCCTCCGGATTGGGATATTTCGCCGAACAAGGGAAGTAGCGGATTTACACGAACTCGCCATCAACTCCGGCATCCGGATCCTAGTATCTGCTCCTCCAATTGGTATTGGAATCATATGCATCTCCAGACCAGCAGCCAACATGCGTTGCAAATGAATATCAGGTATATCCCACTGGCCATCGTTCAATACATCACTAACACGCACTGTGTTATCTAGCGTGTAGTCATTTAAAGCCTCTGCAATACTAATATTAGCATACCAAATGTCATAAAAAAGATAAGTATCCCTACCATCTCCAATCAAAACCTTAGTATTTTCTCCACCAGATTATACACACTCCTCACGCCAGGCAAAATGGAAGATTAAACACCCGAATTCTTAATGCGCCCATTACGATCAAAAAACTTAGCCTTAAGATAGAGAGCCCATTTCTTCTTAGAAATACGAATCTTCCACCAAAGCTTCATAAGAATTGCTTTGTTCATAGTTGCCATACGAGTTAGTCCGAGACCCCCCTCCTTATAAGGGCAACAGATTTTATCATAAGCCACCACCACAGCTCGACTAACATTCGAATCACCAGACCAAATGAAAATCTGAATTGCCCTCTCACATTGAAGAATGAATATGCGAGGCCACTTATAAATTGCCATATTATGAATGGAATAACGGCAATAACGTTTTAACAAGAACAATGCGATCATGAAAAGATAATAATCTCCCTCTCCAACCAGCAAGATGATTTTTAATCTTTTCAACGACATTGCAAATATGACGATAACGAACAATACCTGGCATAATTTGACACCCAAGTAGCGATCTGGAAAACTGGCTACGCTTATCCCCAAATAATTAGCAAGATATGTACACCAACTTGAAGAACCACCACCATAATAAATCTTACTCTTTTGACGACAAACAGTCTGACCTGAAGTGTGCTGGTATTTACCCAATAAATCCACAAGATTATGAAGACTTTTTGAGTTACCTTTACAAAAAATCATAATGTCATCACCAAATAAAAGATGGTAGGAGAAACACCACCTCTTGTAACCATAGGAGTCATCTTTTTATCACAAAAAAGTTTCGTAATATTTCTGCTAAGAACTTCTTCAATCAAGACGAATATCAAGGGAGGGGATCTCCTTGATGCAAACCTCTATTAATTTTGAAATAACCCTCCGGACTACCATTCAAAAGAATAGAGATTCTAGCAGTTACAAGATATTAAGAATCCATGCACACCACTTCTCGGGAAAAACCGTACTTACGAAAAACTTCGAGCACAAAAGACCAACTTACCGTGTCAAAAGCTTGAGATATATCTAGCTTAAGACCAATGTTTCCATCCTTGCGCTTAAAATGAAGCTCGTTAACCATCTCCGACGCCAAACTAATATTTTCATGAATATCTCTCCCTTTCATAAAGGCAGCCTGCTCTTCAGACACAAGTTTATCTAAAACACTACCAAGTATAGTAGCTAGGATCTTAGTAAATATTTTGAAGAAAAAATTACTAAGACCTATTGGACTGAAAATTGTGAAAAGTATTAGCACCCCTTACCTTAGCAAGCAAGATGATTAAGGAAGAATTAACACCATTTGGAATATGACTAGAATTCCAACAAATAATAATGGCCTTGAGTAAATCTTCTTGAATAATGTCCCAAAGAATGACGATAGAAACAACCACGTAATCCATCCGACCACGCGCACTATCCGCTCCCAAATCAAAAACAAATTGCTTAATTTCTTCCGGAGAAGGAATCTTGTCCATGGCGTTGCTCTCCTCAACGGATATGGAATCATGCTCAAAATCGAATAAATCACCTTCAATATCCTCGCTCTTGCCCGTTGAACTTGTCCTCGTAGTCTCAACAACATGATCACGCAATGCTCATAATCTTTAATACAAGTCTCATTCGAATCAACTAGTTCCGAAATTGTATTAGAGCTTTTTCTAATTCTAATACTATTATGAAAAAAACTGGAGTTACTTGAACCCTCCACCAACCAATTATTCCTGTTGTTTGGGTGGATGATGGTAAACAGTTGGATGCAGTTGGTATGAGGAAGAAGACCATTCTTGGCCTTGGCATCAAAATCTATATGGCTTTGGTATGCCACACGATCTATATAATATATATATATATATATATATATATATATATATATATATATATATATATATATATATATACGCATACATCGAATTTACATTTCTAAGTCCCATTTCTTGTGGATAGTAACATTTCACAACTTAAATTACGGCGAAGTTCCAAACCACGTTTTCGTCTTATACTGAAGTGAATAAGAGAATTTATTCTTTCTAAACCTCCTAGTGTTTTCTATGTATGTTACGGAGGATGTACTGTTGACATTGATAAACTTAAGGAGATTCTCAGGTCGAAGATAGGAACTAAGGCTTTGTTGATTGGAGAAGAAATATCTTAATTGATTCTAGTTCCATATATGTATCGAATCTTTGGTTAATACATATGGTAAGAATATATCATAGATATCTTTAGTATTTATTCCTAAAGATACTTTGATTGCAACTCTTATATAAAGATCTCTGTAACCTCCATTGATATTGTAATAAGAACGAATCTCTTTCTTCTCCGTGGACGTAGGTCATAGCCAACCACGTAAATCTTGTGTTTGATATTTATTCTTCAGGTTTGCCTCAAGCTCCATCAAAACCATCAAAGGAGATGTACCAGTTGGTAATAGACAGTGATGTAGGGATGATGGTGAGACTAGTCATGGTCTTTGGTAGCCTCACTATGAACATGGTGAAAAAGAATTTCGATGAAGGTTTTGGAGGATCCATTAAGAAACTCAACGGTGGTAAAAAGAACGATGAGCTCACAAACAAGTATGACGCTCGCTTTTTACTAAATCTTTTTAAACTGGTAACGGCAAAATAGTTCATTATATTCTCTTGATTTTGTTGTCTCTTTTTTTGAAGGGTCATGGGTGCCGCATCAGATGACATCAAGCTATCATTGGGTTCGGAATTGAAATCGCTAGGCTTCCAGGATTCATTCTTGAAACAAATGGTACTTAACAATGGCAATATCGAATATAAAATGTTCATGTTTTTTGTCGATATTATATTCCTTTCTAACTTTGTTTGTTGGATGTTGTAGTAGCAGAAAATCCCACACTACACCCCTCACAAGAATTCACACAATCAAGTCATTTTAAGATGAACAATTATATTCTTTATTGATTAAAACTCACAAATGTTAGATGGAAAAGAAATAAGCTAAAGAATTTACAACCACTCTAAAATTTATCTCGAAAGACAACTTGTTCCTCACTCGAAAAAGATCTCCCTCTCTTTAGCCTTGTTCGGCTCTTTATATAGGACATTAGATAGTGGTTGTGACTAAAGCTGTCCTTTTATTTCGGATCCGACTTGCGACATTCTCGCGAGTGTACAAATGTTAAATCTATGAACACTCCTAAATCTCGCTGGGTATTCACATCTTTTTCGTGTTCAAGCTGTGCGTCATCCGTTGCGTCATTTATATTATCCATCTGCGACATTTTCGCAATGTGTCGTTTATGGATTTCGCAAGGGTCTTGGTGTTGCGATATTCTGATCCTACATCTTGCCTCTTCTCATGTCTTCTCTGCGAAGGGGAGAATGTCATGAGAATTAATACTTTCAAAATGCCGCAGATTGTTTATTTCTTTTCGCAGACAAGATTCCGTGAATTAAGCATAATCGTTTACACGTGTTAAATTTTCACCTATTCACTCGCACTTTAAATGCTAACCGGTCATCATTTTTTGTCTATTTAAGAAGATATCCATCGTAAAAATGTGTTCTTTCTTTTACTTCGTCTTCTTCATCTGTAAATCCTCTTTTTGTCGTCTGCAACTTTTTCAATGTTCATCTTTCCATGAATCCTCTCCATTTTTCTGTTGTTGTTCTTATGGAGCCATCAAGGTTTTTTTATTTTGCTGAAACTGATCTTCTTAAAATTGATTTTCGCTACTGAAATTATTTTATTTGATATTGTTCATCTTTAGATAATTCCCATACTATTTCTGTTTCAGCAAAAACACTTCCAGCACCAAGTTTACGATCCAAAACCCTAATGTTCCCAAGAGTTCGCAAAGAAAAACTCGTTGTGAACAAAAGAAAGCTGCGAATAGCAAGGTATTAAGAAACACTTATTCTTTTAATAACAATATTGTTGCCTCTGTTTCTTATATATTTTGTGATTCGCAGGGTGATGCAAATGTCGAGAGGCCCCCCAAAAGACCTCGCCATCCAAAAGATGTTGAAACAGCTGTTCCATTTCCTTTATTTAAGCTTTCAACACCTCCTGCGACATCTTCGCATGCGGAATCTCCTCTTCTCATTTGCGTAAATATCGCTGCAGATTCATCCCATGTAACTAATCTTTCTATAAATGAAATTCCTCACAATAACCCTGTTGCGAATGAACCCTTCTTCTTCTACTGCCAATGCCTCTTCTCTTAATATTGCCTCAACCCCAGTCATTAACCTTCATCAAATCTCGTCTTCCGATGACATATCTATAGCGAAAGATGCTTCAACTCTCCCACCTTATGCCATCATCGCTTCATCATCCGAATCTCTCCCTTTTACTAAAGAAAATTTGGAAGGGATGGATATTGCTTTCAAGGTTTTATCCGATCTTCTAGATGATGTCAAGAAAGCTTCCACTGATCCTATCAGATTTGGTGTTTGCGAGGTTTTAAGTAAATATTTTGGCTCTGACAGAATGGTTTCGCAAACATCTTTAGAGAAGGAAGTTGAATCTTTGAAAAGTAACCTCCAAGCTATGACCTTGAAATGTGACACTCTTCATCTTGAGAATCAAAAACTTCAAAATGTTTCGCTGGATCGTGATAATCTTCACAAGAAAAATGAAGAACTAAAAGGTAAAAACCTCTTTTTTATTTTTTTATTTTTTTTTATTTTTTTTTTATTTTTTTAAATCTCTGTTCCCCCTTTAAGCTCTAAACCGAAAACGAAAAATGGAGATATATCAATTTGAATCCGTCGCCGAAGAAGCCCGAATGGATAGAGATGCTTGGATGGATCAATATAACCAATTAGATAATCTTCATACGTACTCTGTTGATCAAATAGATAACCTTACCAAGGAGAATGCTCAATTAGTCCAAAATAAAAATTTATTAAGTAATGAATTATCTCGCCTCTCTTACTTTTTGACTAAAGCTAATCTGGAGTTGGAAACTTTATCAGATGAGAATCAAACCCTATCTCAGGAGAAACGAGTTCTTTTGAATAAGGTGGCGATCTAACATTTGCCATAAAGTATGTAATGATCAAGAACGATCTCTCTGCTCATTGAGAAATAAACTCAAAAGAAATGTAATGAGAATCATCTTACGGAGAGAGATAAACTTATTCAAGGTAGAATAGCTTTAAGCATAAAAGCAAGTCAACTCAAAGATCAATATTCCAAGTTAGAAGAATCCTACACCTCTCTCGCGAAGCAAAACACCTTACTTATTTCTAATGAAAAAAGTTTACGATCTCGGTGAAAGGCTTGGTTGGTGATAAGTTTTACAATGCCATGGATCACTTGGAGAATAGTTGCTTGGCTTTAACTCAATATCTTATCTCGCAAAAGGAAGGTAGTCATAAAATTTGACCGCCTCAACCATTTTTCTTTGTTAAGTCTTTTTATTATGTCTTCCTTGCGAATCTTTCGCTTTATATGATTTTCCTTATTCTTTGTTTTTGCGAGAATGCGAGAAAGATATTCGCTCCTCCCTTTCTACTTTGGAATCTAACTATGCCAAGATTCGCAAAGAAAATGCATTACTTGTCGCTTCTCTTGCTCGTTCTCGATCGGGGCGTAGAAAGAAGATTTGTTTATCTCTTACTCCAAAGATATCCAAAGTAGGAATCACCGAAGGCACTTCTTCGCCAAGTTCATCTTAGGGCTGAAGTTATTGTGAATGAAATTTTATTATCCAAATCTCTCTCCCATGTATCCATCGAGCCTTTGGAAGTAGATGATGATGAAGTCCACAGTACTCGGACAGCCGATTATCATTATGAAAGTGGCGAAGATTTCGCAAATGAAGAAGAGGTTCCTCCAAATGATGAAGGTGTTGATAATAATCCAGGATGGAGGAGAAATTGAAATAAACCAAAATGAAGGAAGAAGCTCGGCGGCGAGGAGAAAGCCGGTAAGATCGAAAGCTAGCGAGAGTGATAAAATTAATGAAGGATGTCCATTATCTCCTTTTTGCGAAAAAAGTTGATGTTGAGAATTGAACTTCTTTTGTAATTTTATTTCTTTGAACCTCTTCACCTATATAACTTCTTGCATATGATGCATTTCGGTCCTCTTTGAGGTGCACTTATTTCTTTATTATTGTGTTTATTTGCGAGAAAGATAATGTCCATTGTTGAATAATTCCCATACTGCCTCTCATTATATTTCTTGCGATGGATGACCTACATAAATAATAATTAGTTTTTATAAATCTTTTATTGAATCGTGTGGTCTTATTTTGCCTTCCTAGTTAAAGGTCTTATTGCGCCACCTCTTGTCATTGCGACAAAATCGCAGGACGTCTTTGCATTTGCATGCAAAAACCCATTGATCTTGCCTTAACCTTTTCTTTGAAATTTTTGTTGCGACAATATGACAGGCCTAAAAATTCTTGCGAAAATAAAGCCCCATGACATTGCCGTCTTGCGACGAAATCGCAGGACGTCCTTACATTTTCATGTACTGACCCATTGATCTCGTCTTATCTTTATCTTTTGTATTATTGCCTCTTCGAGATTGTCGCACAAATATGACAAGCCTAAATTTCCTTGCGAAAATAAAGCATCATGACATTTGCGTCTTAAGACACTTATCACTCCCTAATGGAGGGTGTCAGCCTTTATCATCTCCCCCTTGCCCCTTCAAGGAGGCGTACTTACGCCATACAAGGCTAGCTCCCCCATCCGGTCCTTAACAACAACCGGTTGTTTTCGCACCTCTTATCCCTTTTACCTATAGGGCTTATGGTTACGAGACTGCACCCTAAGTGGAGTTTTATTCGGGCCGAGTCAAAGATATGCCGAGACTTGCCAAGAATGGCCGAGACACTTCAAATGCCCTGCACTCTTGGCTCAACCTGTACCTCGGCGCCTTGGTCAAATGCGACTCCTTAGAAGAGACCCTCGGTCGTCCAATCTAAGTCATAATCTTAGATTGAAAATCCAAGGTACCTCTCCTGGATGGGCTTTATTGACCCCAATTATCCATGACTCAGGTTCCAGGGGCGGTGTAACCTTTTCCCTGAGCCATGTTAACAGGTACCCCATTTTATGACGTACTTTAGGTCTTACATTTGCCTCTTGTGAAATTTTGATTTCGCGAACTAGGGTGTACGCCATAGCGGGTTCGCCCGCTTTACTATGTCATTGATTTTTGATTATCTCTTGTCATTATACGTACGAGATTTTCGCATGTTATTTCTTTATTTTGTACCATCTCGAAGAATTCTTTCACAAGATTTTCATATAAATTCATTTTGCTTCAATCATACATTATTTCGCAGTCTAATATTTTCCCACAATCTTTTTACGGGTAATATCTCTTCAAGTATAACCTATTCCATGGTCTATCCAATCAGGGCCCGTGTCTTTACCCTCAGGATCCATCAATCTATATGCCCCTGTTCCAACTATATCCTTAATGATATAAGGTCCATCCCATTTTTTTCACAAGTTTGCCACCACTTTCTCATGATATATTGGTGTTTCTCTCGTACCAAATCACCCGTTGAAATTCGCGTGTCTTAACACGTTTATTATATTCTCTCGGCTAATCTTCGTTGGTAATTCTCCATATGATGTAGAGCTCTTTCTCTTTTTCTTCTAATTCATCTAGTTTGGTTAAAATATTACCCGCACTAAGATTTTTCTCCCAAGCTTCTCTCTTTGTTGTTGGAATAATAACCCATTGGTAAGTACATTCAACTCCATATGTTAAACGAGAAAGGTGACATTCCTATAGATTCTCGCCTGGTTGTATTGTAAGCCCATACTGCATTATGCACTTGTTCACACCATGCTCTATTATGCCCTTCTAATTTCTTCTTCAATATATCTGCGATTGTTTTATTTGTTGCTTCTGCCTGTCCGTTGGCCTGAGGATATAAAGGAGTTGACTTTCCACATTTTATCTTAAATGCATTAAGTAACAGTTCTATGTTCTGTCCCTCAAATTGTTTCCCATTGTCAGACACCAATCTGTAACAAGGGATTCCAAATCTGCATATGATATTCTCAAATATGAATGTAAAAATATCTTTGTCGCGAATGTGTTGTACTGCCTTTACTTCAGCCCATTTTGTGAAATAGTCTGTAGCGATAATCATATATTTTCTTTGCCCAGTTCCTGGTAAGAATGGTCCCACAATATCTAAACCCCATTTTCTAAAAGGCCATACACTTGAAGATGTTAATGGTGCTCCTGGTGCATGTATTTTCTTTCCATGCCTTTGGCAATCTTCGCAACGCCTTGATATTTGCTTCGCATCCTCGTGCATAAATGGCCAATAATAACCTTGCATCTTCGCTTTGTATGCCAAAGATCTTCCACCGCTGTGATTGTCAGCATCCCCACTATGTAACATCTTTAGTACTTCTTCTCCTTCTTTCCGTGTTAGACATCCGAGTGAAGGTCCGTTAAAGGATCTCCCAGACAATATTCCATCCCTTAGTTCATAATTTGTCGCACGGCTTTTAATTTGTGCGCCTCCAATCTGTTCCTTGGTGTTTCTCCTCTTTTTAGGTATGCATGAAGTTCTGCTCTCCAATCTTCAATACTAGGTATTTGTTCTTCATCTTCTATTATCATTACATCTACCTCTTCTTCTTCTTTATTGATTGATGGTGATAAAAGTGTTTGTATCTTTATACATCTCGCAGCTGGGTCTGTCATCATACTTGAGATGAAAGCAAAAGCATCTGCGAGTCTGTTATCTTTTCTTGATATGTGTCTCCATTTAATTTTTTGGGATTCTCGCTGATAATTCTTCAACAAGTTTTTTGTCTTTCTTCATGGATGATTCATTTGTAGTGTATTCTCCTTTTATTTGACAAATGACTAATTGCGAGTCGCTGGTGATTCTTACATTTTCCAACTTCATTTTTATTGCGAATTTCAAGGCACGTATCACAACCTCATATTCTGTCTCATTATTGGTGGATGCAAACTCCAATCTAAAGGAAAAAGCCATTTTGTTGCCCTCTGGCGAAATCAAAACAATTCCAACTCCATTACCTTCCCCATTTGATGATCCATCCACCAATATTTCCCATCTGTTTGGCTCTGTTAATAGATCTCTTGGATTTCCATGCTCTTCTTCTATATCCATCATTTCTTCTATTTAAAGCTTCATCATCTTCTAAGGAAATTCTGCTAAGAAGTCTTGCAACAACTTGCGATTTTGGTGAAGATAGTATTTCATATTTGATTTTGAAATGTCCTATCTGTGTGCATTCCATCTCTCAACTCTGCTGATCTTTTGAATTTTTCATTACTGACTCGATTGGTATTTTTGTCAGTACCCTTATTTCATGCGCCTGAAAATATATTCGAAGTTTAAATGCTGCATAAACTAATGCCAAAATTAGTTTTTCAATCTTTGAATAATTTTTCTCTGCAGCATTGAAGGTTTTGCTGATGTAATAGATTGGTTTTTCAACTCCTACGTCTACTCGCAATAACACAGCACTTAACGCATGCGAAGTTGTCGCAAGATAGATTAATAATTCTTCTCCTGGTTCTGCCTTTTGCGAAATAGATATATTCGTCAGATGTTCGTTTATTCCTTGAAAAGCTTTCTCGCAATCGTCTGTCCATCTAAACTTCGCCCCCTTTTTGAGTATATTGAAAAATGTTTACATTTGTCTGATGATCGCGAAATGAACCTTCAGTAAAGCTAAGAGTCCATTTAACTTCTGTACATCTTTTACCGTCGCCGGTGTTGGCATGTCGCGAACTGCTTGAACTTTCTCTGGATCAACTTGTATTCCTTCTTTTGATACGATGTAACCTAAAAAATTTCCCGATGCAACCCCAAAAATACATTTTTCTGGATTTACCTTGATGTTAAAATGTCTCATTTGTTCAAAAATTCCCTCAGATCTTGGATATGATTTTTGCTTCTTTACTTTTTATTAACATATCATCTACATATACTTCCAATGTTTTGTGTATCCATTTCGCAAACACCTTTTCTACCATCCTTTGGTATGTTGCTCCAGCATTTCGCAAACCAAATGGCATCTTTGTGTAACAATATAACCCTCTTGGAGCAAAAAAAGCAGTATGCTCCTGATCTTCTTCAGCGAGAGGAATTTGATTGTACCCTTTATATCCGTCTAGAGAAGATATTCTATCATTTCCTGCTGCTAATTCGAACATTTGTGGAATATCCGGTAATGGGAAACTATCCTTCGGACAAGCTTTATTTAGATCAGTAAAATCTATACAAATTCTTATCCCTTTTTCTTCTTTGGAACTACGATCATATTTTCTATCCACTCTGGGTATTTTGCTTGTCTTATAATCCCTGCATCAAGCATCTTCTGCAACTCTTCTTCTATTTGAGGATGATACGTTGTCGCGATTTTTATGATTCTTTGTTTGAATGGCCTTATATTTTTGTCAGTTTCCAATCTGTGACATGCCACAGATGGGTCTATTCCGAGCACCTCATCCATGTTCCATGCGAAAATATCTTTAATTTCTCGCAAATGACCAATTGTTTTTTCTTCTTCATCTACTTCCATCTTGGTCCCAATTTTTAGTATTTTGGGTTCTTCTTCGGTCCCAACATTCACTTCCTTCGTTGGTTCTGCCGCAGTGTAGCTGGCCTTAGGTTCTCCCATAGGTGTAGGTTCTTTTATCTCCTTCGCAAGCTCGGTTCCTTCTTCCAAAATTTCAGTTGGGTATCCCTTTTCCTTCCTCTGCTCTTATCATATAAGCTCTAAATTCTTCCTCTTTCTTTGCTTCCTTCACCATTTTTTGTGCGATTTTTTCGTTTCTTTGCACGTCCTTCATAGTGTTTCACTTCAATTTGATAGCATAATCTCGCTTTTCACTTCCCTCTAATTTCACCAATCCCACTTGACATAGGAAATTTGATGCACTGATGTAATGTTGATGCTACAGCTTTAATCGCATGAATCCATGGCCTTCCCAACAGCATGTTGTATGGTGATTCCATATCCACTACGCATAATGTCATTTGTGTTTCAATCTCCCCCAGCAAAATTCGCACCTCTATTTCTCCTTTTGGTTTTGTTATAGATTTGCCAAAGCCATGAATATGATAAGTTTAAGGATACATCTCTTCATCTTTGTAACCCATTCCTCTGTATGCATGGTAAAAGATTATATTCGCCGAACTCCCCGTATCAACTAGAGTTCCGTTTACTGCCCATTCTTCCATAATTTTTGCTGATTTTTCTTTTTCTTTACGTAGTTCTTGTGATTACCAAAGGAGATGTGTGGTTTAAATTTTCTCTTGATATCTCTGCTGCTGTGAATGTAATCTTCTGTTTTTCCCAATCTTTCATGGGTGACGCTTTCTCCGTTGTTACGATTTTCTTTCCTTCAAAATCTCGTTTATGTATTCTCCCTCTGATATTTTCATGGAATTCATTAATCATTGTTTTTGTAATCAAGCTACATTCCAACTTTCTATTACGTTCTTTGATTTTGATTTTCTCTATTTTAACCGATTTATCAACTTGTTTCATCATCTTCTTAATTTGAACAATCTTAACAACAATCTCCAATCTTTAATCTTCAGTCCCTGTTTCTAGCGCCATATGTAGTAGCAGGAAATCCCACACTACACCCCTCACAAGAATTCACACAATCAAGTCATTTTAAGATGAACAATTATATTCTTTATTGATTAAAACTCACAAAATGTTACAAGATGGAAAGGAAATAAGCTAAAGAATTTACAACCACTCTAAACTTTCTCTCTCTTGACAACTTGTTCCTCACTCGAAAAAGATCTCCCCTCTCTTTAGCCTGTTCGGCTCTTTATATAGGACATTACATAGTGGTTGTGACTAAGCTGTCCCCTTTATTTCGGATCGACTTGCGACATTCTCGCGAGTGTACAAATGTTAAATCTCGCAACACTCCTAAATCTCGCTGGGTCTTCACATCTTTTTGTGTTCAAGTTTGTCGTCATCCGTTGCGTCATTTATATTATCCATCTGCGACATTTTCGCAATGTGTCGTTTATGGATTTCGCAAGGGTCTTGGTGTTGCGATATTCTGATCCTACGAGATGTGGTTTTGCCTTTGTGCGGTGAAGGATGAAGTGGTGAGCAAGGTAGAGAGCGAGCTGCTATGCAGGGCATATGTCCATATGTACTTGGGAGATGATCCCTTGGACAAGGAAGCAAAAGAAAGATTTGGAATGTCTTTGCTATCTATGTTCTGATTGATTAATGACGATGGAACCCGCTTTTAGCTTAGTGGGAATTATATAAATACCCTTTTTATTGACGGGCTTCAAAATTACCCTTATGAAGCAACAAATATACCCCTCTCCATCCAAAGCCCATCAGGGGTCCATTAAGAATTTTGCGAGATTACAAAATTACCCTTTCTATATAATTAATGAACCATAAACCAAACTAGTTCTCAACGGAAAATAAAAAATAAAAACCGAGAGAAGCGAGAGGTGTTAACAATTTTGAAGAAAAAAATTTGAAATCAACAACGAATCGATTCTTGCTCTATTACTTGAATCAATTCATCAAGATAGTAATCAACAAAAGAATCACCATTTATGAAATCGTTTCTTCATCAACAATAGAATTGATTTTATCGGATCTGAAACCGTTTCTTCATCAACAACGTAATCAACAAAATTTTCTCAATCTTTAAAATAAATTGGTAATGTTGATTCGTGATTGAAGATGAGTTGTGATCTATTTTATATTTTGCATGTTCGTTTTTGTAGTATCTTAATCTGTTTTTTTGTAATCAGTTCTATTTGTATTTTTTGTTACAGAGATCGAAATTTTGGAAACTCGATTTTTTTTGTGTTTTGATTCTACTGCATTGATTGGAATTCGATATCGTTATTCATATCTTAAACAGGTATTATTCAATCTCCAATTTTCGGTTTTGATTTTTTGAATTTTTTGTTGTTTTTACTTTGCATAGTATGGATGAATTATTAGTAATATAATCAAGTAACATATTATGATGTTTTGTAGGTGTTCTTCTTGTTGTTGACATAGATTTTTCATAGTTGACACTGAAATTTTGTACAATTTCCAGATTATTTGTATCAATATTGGTTGTTGATGCGATTTAATGGGTAATTTTCCTGATTATGTTTTGTTGATTGGTTTTTTATTGTGTCAACATTGGTTGTTGATGAGTTAGTAAGAGTATTATTTGGATAATACTAGGTGTTTGAAAACTTAAACTCATTGTTTATATTCTCGGTTTACATATCTAACGTTCGACATTGAATATATCTTTCACGAAGCGCGATTGAGGTGATGTGTGACGTAATCTGAATTTGTATCTTAAGTTTGGTTTAGGCTTTTTCTTATGATTTTCTGTGAATTTTTTATCAAGGAGCATGTATGTTAATGTAGTTTTTCATGTTGTTTGGTTCACATTTGCACCATGATACCGATGCGACGCGTAGTAACATATATGATGATGTTTTTATCTTGTTTTTTGTATTACGGTCCTTGTTGTCACGACATAGAATTTTCATTGTTGATACTAAAAATTTGTACCATATTCGATTATTTGTATCAACATTGGTTGTTGATACGGGTTTGTTATATCAACTTTCATTGTTGATGCAAAAACACCGCATAAATTTGTGATTATGGTTGTTATGTTTGTTTCGTTGTATCAACATTGGTTGTTGATTCGTGTTTTGTTGGATCAACTTTCGTTATTGATGCAATAACTTGGACAATTTGCTTGATTATCGTGTTTGATAACATGTTGTTTTATTGTATCAACATTGGTTTGTTGATGATTAGGGTGTCAACATTGTTTTTATTAGATTTGTTGATCCATTTTTATTATTTTTATTGTTGCGGGTCAAAGATGGTCATTGCGAGTTCACTTTATCCAATTTGACCTTATCGCATCTTTGACGGAGTTAACTATCACAGCGAGTTGATTAGTGTGGTCAAAATTCTGGCCTTATATCCTCAAGACCTCGTACTCTTTGGTTACACCGTTGATGGAATTTCACATGTGATTAATCCCGATCTTGAGTTGAGGTTTTTCATTCACTATTGTATCTCCAAAGGTGATGCGGTGAAGTTTAACATCCTGTTTAATACTGTTGTTGATGATGTTCCTAGTTCTTCTTACTCGTTGGTCCTTCTTCGTCATCATCAAGTTGTGTTTCAAATAATGATCTTCTTGTTGTAGAAGATTTGACCGATGATTCAGCTATGGTCATAAGGGTCCCCAAGAAGTCGGATGCTTGGGCAAACATCTTAATCGGAGTAGGGCGGGTTTTTGATAATAAAATCCATTGTCGTGATAGTGTTAAGAAGTATGAATATCATAGTGGTTACAAACTTGACGTACGTAAGAGTGACAAGACACGTTACAGTTTGTCCGATGTGTTAACCATGAAACTCAATCTTGTAATTGGAGGTTTCATGCGGCTCTCGTTGCCAATTCTAATGGTGTCTTTCAGTGCAAGACGTTTAACGGGGAGCATGCATGTGATTTAGCTTCTTCTGATCCAAGAAAGGTCGGGATGACAAAGTCTTTTCTAAAGGATATCTTAATTGATGAATTTGAGCATCAAAGAAGAAAAAGACTCTATGGTGATGTTAAAGATTTGCTCCATCGAGTATGGTATTGATCTCTCGTATAGTCAGGCATACCATGGGTTACAGTTCACTAAAGAGTCTCTTTGGGGTGATGATATCAAGTCATATTCAGACTTTGTTTGGTATAAAGACTCAATTGAACATTATAATCCTGGAAGCGTCGTAAAGTTTGATTATGATGGTGATACGAAGCGATTCGAGAGGTTTTTGTTGCTTTTGAAGCTTCAATTCTGGATTCAATAAGTACTGTCGTCCGATGTTATTTATTGATTGCACTTTCCTCACTGGGAAGTTTAAGGGAGGTCTTATGGTTGCTTGCGGGAAAACTAGTAACCAAGGTATGTTTTTTAATCTTTTTTATGTTCTTTTAAGTATTAAGTGTTTCAATTTTAGTTTTGAATCACATGATATCCCTGGATTTCAATTCAATGAATCACATAACATTGGTCATCCCATAATCATTTGTTGTTTGATCACATAATAATTATTGTTGATGCATTATATCCCTGGATTTCAAATGTTGTTTTGTTTGTCCCATTATTGCAGTTGTTGACCCCTTTTTTCTGTATCAACTCTTGTTGTTGTTCCATTTTTGCGCTTGTTGATGACATAATTTCTTTTGCGCTTGTTGATTACATAATTCCATAATTCCCACTAAATGCAGTTTTGTTGATACCATAATTGTTTGTTGTTGATCCCATAATTTCAGTTGTTGATCTCTTTTTGTAGTTGTTGATACCGTAATTTTTGCAGTTGTTGACCTCTTTTGTAGTTGTTGATACCATAATCGCAGTTGTTGATACCATAATAGTAGATGTTGATCACATAACTGCTGTTGTTGACCCATTAACTTGTTCATGGATATCAGTTTTTGTGTGTTACTCTTTGAATCTTTTTTTTTTTTTTTTTTATTTTCTAGAGATCTTTCCAGTTGCTTTTGGTGTTGTACCTTGCGAAAATTGTGACAGTTGGGAATGGTTCCTAACCAACCTTGAAGGGTATTATTAGTGAAGACCGTCCACCGACCATCATATCGCACCGTGGAGCTGGCCTTTTGAAGCATGTCCTCTAGTCTTTCCAAAAGCTTTCCATTCTTTTTGTTTGTACCACATGAAAGGTAATGTTCCTGTTCCAAAGGGTAAGAGCGAGGCAAACCTCTTTGTGAAGTTGTTTGAAGAGTGCTACACTTTGCCTTAACAAAGGAGAAATTTTTGCCGCCGCCAAGAGTTTGAGCAATCTCAAGCTTGATTCAAGATTGATTGGATGGTGAAGATTCCATTTGAGAACTGGGCAGCTCATGCTTTTCAAGGAGAAAGATGGGGTGAGAACACCTCGAATATTGCGGAGAGTTTTAATAGTGTTATCAAGCATGAGAAGCGGCTCCAAGACTAGAGCTTGTGGATTGTATTCGTGCTTATGTAATGTAGAAGAACTACGAAAGGTTGGTGTTGTCTAGTAAGTGGAATTCCAGGACTTACACCACGGATGCAAGCTAGACTCAACAAGAGGATTACCGACTGTCGTTTCTACAAGTTTAGAAGAGCAAGTGATAAAGTATTTGAAATAATTTCTCCCACTGGTAAGCATATGGTGGATTTGGATGCTAGGACATGTACACGCAATTGGTGGCGAAGCATAGTTTCCTTGCACCCATTCCATGAAAGCTATGTTGCAGATTGGGAAGACGAACCTTACAAGCACATCACCCCGTATTATACCACCGAGTACTACAAAGGTTTGTATGCTCGTCCCTATCTATCATATTCCCGACCATGAGAGGCCACCTAAAATTAATGAACAAGGTTATGTCCTACCTCCCAATGGTGGTCGAGCGTCGGTGGAAGGCCAACTGCTTCCAAGGTACGGGGGTTCTCGAGAGAAAGTTCGCAAGAAGAGGAAGTGTGGTCGGTGTGGAAGACTTGCCTTCCACAACCGTCGTAGATGTCGCACCCCCTTTGGCTCCTCCCCGCACCCAAGTGTTTCGCGAGGAGTCTAACTCCCGAATGATCAACTTCTTGAGGAGAATGTTGTTCAAGTTTCTTGGATGATTTACTATTTCTCCGAACTCTCTTTTTTACCTTTTTTATGCTAGTTTGTTGAATGATCAACATGGATGTTAGTTATCTTTATGCTTTCTCTTTTTTTTTTTTGTTAGATTTTCTTGTGTTTTTAATGACATACATTCTCTATTATTTTGTTTAGCAATGTCATTCTTGTCAGTTTATGTCAGTTTGCAGGTTTACTGTTTTTTTTTTTACAGGAAAAAATACTATATAAACTGTATCAACATATCAATGTTGATGCAAGTCAGGGTATCAACTTTCAATGTTGATACCTCTTAGTGCATCAACTTCCATTGTTGATGCCTACTGAAAAGAAAAAATTTTCATGGTTTTATCTGTATATATCAACTGATACCATGACTGTACTACCAATCAGTTTTTCATCAATTAATTTTTTGACCCATGGTTTTTTGGTATCAACTTCCATTGTTGATACCAAAAATGTATCAACTTCCATTGTTTATGCTCAATAAATAAATAAAAAATTCATGGTTTTATCTTGTATTTACAAGTTAACTCTATTAGCCGATCATACCGCAACCCGTACAAGCAACATTTATTTACTTTCATAACCAAACCATTCATTCACTTGATAATCACTTTAGTAACTAATAGTAATATTAATTGATAATAAACTAGTACTAAACACATCCTCCAAATAAAAGATGTTTTTTCAAACTAACAGTTTAAATATATTAGCGAGACCTACACGAGCAACTAAATTAGTTACCAATAAATGTTAAACTACACCTAAGTGTGTTTGCTCTAATCTAATGGTTCAACCGAATCTTGTAGGTTGATAACCTCTTCGACCAAGTCCGTAATTTTCGGTGTACTTGCTTACCATCTAATTCTTCAACGGAATCTTGAATGTTGACTACCTCTTCAACTGAGTCTTTAAGTTGCAATGTTGGTTGCCATGCATTCAATTCAGATAATATTCTGGCAGTAATCTTTGCTCTCTTCCGGTTTATGTTCTCATGGTATTGGACCTTCTTACCATCTAAATCCCAGCAATCTCCACGCTTCACCAAGCACTTCATGAATAAGCGTAGGCGTGCATTGCGTGCCCAAACCCTGTTAGCTTCATCTTGATTGCGGGTAATGGTCTAACTTTGTAATTACCTGTTCATCTGTCTCAACATCTTTTATACCCATTTCGTTCAGGACTGGAGTCGAGTTTGTACCATGACATTGTACTGCTCGTTGTATCGTTTGTAGTGATGAATGGTGTTGAAGATCAACCATCTTCCACGTATCAACGCAAGAAGTACCCAGTGGAAGGGTTTCCCAGTCCTATCTTGTAGACAAATCGGTATCATCAGTAAATAATGTATAAAGTTTAATTATACATTGCAGCATAGAACTCAAATAAAAAATAATGTATAAAGTTTTACCTATTTGTTCTTCCTCTGTTTCGCCTTCTGTGTCTACTTGTTGTTGTTCAATTGAATATGATTCTTCATCCTCTCAATCATCTTCAACCTCCACTTTTTCTTTCCTTTACGTGCTTCGCTTGTTGTTCATTGTTCTTCTTCTTCTTTCAATTTGCTTCCTCTTCCTGGTCATTCTTCTTATTGGTCTCCCTCTTTCTTTTTGTTTCTTTAGCTCTTTGACTTTCTTGTTCCGATTCGTCTTCTTCCGAATCTACTTCTGGTTCTTCATTTCTGCTGCTCTTTCTTCTTTTAACAACATCTTGCTCTTTATCAACCAACAACTGCTTGTTCACTCTCTTCTTTTTGTGGCTACATCTTTATTACTCTGTTGTGAATTATCTTCTTCTGTACTCTGCGGATTTACCCTTGGTGATCTTCTTACTCCTTTCATCTATTTTTAAAACAGCATTAATTTTGTCAGCATTAGATAATCTAAGTATTTTTAAAACATCATTAATTTTGTCAGCATATGTTGTTGATACCATCAAGTGGTATCAACTCCTGTTGTTGACAACAATCTACTTGTATAATTCCTGTTGTTGATACCATCAAATGGTATCAACAACATTGTTGATACCAAAGAATCGGTATCAACTCCTCGTTGTTGACAACAATATACTTGTATAATTCTGTTGTTGATACCATCAAATGGTATCAACTTCTATTGTTGATTCCAGGATATTCTATAACCAAAATAGTTATTACATGACATTATTTGGTAAGTTATTAGTTTTATGTTCTGTCATTCATTTATAATCAATAACAACAATTACCATATAGTCTTAGACACTAGTTTCATTACCATATAGTCTTAGACACTAGTATTATATCTCTAGCTTCATTCATTCAACAAGTAACAAGTTCATGGCTTATTCATTACTTATACCTCATAAGATAACAATGAAACATCGACTCCTATGCTTATTCATTTTAATTTCATGTAACCCAACATCATACATACAACGAAGCATTTCAAGGCATTTTCGAGTATCAACAAAGCATTTCATGGTATCAACAAAGCATTTCAGGTGTATCATCAAAGCATTTCAGGTCATCAACAAAGCATTTGACCTCTTCATAACAAGGATATCAACTCTATTTTATCAACAACCAAATTGGATATCAACATCGACTCTATGCTTATTCATTTGAATTTCATATAACCAACATCAACTGAAACTGGAATTTAAGTTATCAACTCTAATTGTTGATATCATACACACAACAAAGCATTTTAGGGTATCAACTCTAATTGTTGACCCCATATATTAACATCAACAACAACTGAAAGTGTGACTAATTGAAGAAATTGTTTCTTATGGCATCAATTACTATTGTTAAACCATGTTACTGGAATAATATGGCATCAACTCCAATTGTTGACCCTAATCTATTTTTTAACATCAACATTAATATCAACTGTAACTTCTCTTCTTTTGCAGAATCATCAACTCTAAGCAAGGACTGTTTAATTATCATGCAAATACTTATGAACACACACACAGAGAGTACAATAATTTGAATATACTTTTCTTACCTCTATCAACTGCAACTGCAACTTTGAAATCAGATTAACCTAAAATCAAAATTAAAATCAAACAAAAACAGTTAATATGAAACTAATTCTATCCCAAACCAAATCATAGTATCTAGTAGCGATTAATCGGATCAAACCTTACATGCAATTTTTTTTTTTCGTAAAGCGAAAATTAAAATTAAAATCAAAACCTTAAAATATCACCATCAAAACCAAAATCTTCACCAATAACAGTAAATAGAAGATTAAAATCGTGTTTACCTCTTTGAATCTTGTCTTTAAATCTTCAAACTCAGTAAACCTTATTTTTCTATCATTTCTTCTCAAATTTTTTGATTGTTGAAACTAAAAATGGTTCTAATGAGATCAGTTACTGAGATTTATATACTTTGACGGTTTATTTTTTCAGTTTTTGATCGACGGTTTCGCTGTGATTTTTTCTCAAATTTTTTTCAGTTACTAAAAATGGTTCTACAGAACGAGAGAGAAGAGATGAAGAAGGAGAGAGAGATCGTGTGCGTGCGTAACGGCTACAGGAGTAAATGTGCTGTAACGTTATAATCTTTAATTATATTGAAGGGCATTATTGTAATCTAACAGTCCGTGTTTTTTAAGGGAGGGTATTATTATTTTGGGGAGGGTATTTGTGTTGTTCCTCTATTATAGGGGCATTTAATTAATGTACCCCTTAGCTTATTTATCAATCAATCTATATAGCTTCTTAGGATTAATAATTACTATTAAAAAAAAAATTTAATAAGAAGTTACTTTGTAGTAGTGATGATGTACGGTAACTAATCAATGCAAATAAGAAACAAGGATTTTTATCTCCCTTTTATCTACTAATTAGTTAAACTTTCTACAAACTCACACTTCCATTATCCGGTTCACAAAATGATCACACTATAAAAATGTCTTTGCAAAATGGTCATTTGTCCATCAATTTCCACCACTCACAGTTGACTGAGACATTGTAACTACTTATTGTCCCTAAAATCTGGTTTAGGCTTAGTCCTATAGGCTAGATATCTAGCTGCTAGATTGGCCATCCACGTCAGCCTGGGCAACCTCCTAAGTCTTATGGGCTAGATATCTAGCTGCTAGTTTGGCCATCCACGTCATCTTGAGCGCCGAACGGTTCAAGCGTTTTCGAGCGCCGAACGGTTCGGCGTTTTGGTTACTTTTTGCTCATCCTTTAGATTTTTGTGATTTCTGTAAGCACCGAACGGTTCGGCGTTTTGGTTACTTTTTGAGCGCCGAACGGTTCGGCGTTTTGGTCACTTTTTGAGCGTCGAACGGTTCGGCGTTTCAATCTCGCTGATAGTGCGACTGCGAGTAAATGCTAGGAGAGAGAAGTAGCCAGAAAGAGTGTTAACTTTTTCCTACACTTTTTTTTTATGATTTGCAACACTTTTTGGCCAATCTAGCAGTCCAATCTAGCCCATAGGACTTAGCCTTAGGATCGTACCATGGCATATGGACCTAGGTTTCACAAGGCTTCCGGATTAATGCGGAACTTACGGATGAATGCAATAAGGATATTGCAGAGATGAGAAAAGATGAAAAGACCACGAGAAAAGGTTGAACAAAATAAAGATTGCAGGAAGAATAAGATGTTTAGAACGAGATATTTAGTTTATGTTTCAAAGATCAAAATAATAATACCCTAACTTGAAACAGGACTCAAACTTAAATAGGCATGAGATAGCCGACTAAACAAACTAATTAAAGAAAGAAGAGTTTAACTAACTTATAATAAGTGTTTAACTAAAATAGAACTCTAAGAAAAACTAAATTAAGAAAGAGAAGCGTTTAAGCCTGCTCCGAAAGGAATTGTGCATGTTGTACGGCATCATGGATACATTCTTCAAACAAAGGGTAATTATAGCGTTAATAACCAATTAACATTGGTTTGTTCTTGGATGATCGATTGATTTCTCTCCGACGGTTGATTTTTCCGAATAACTGCAGTGAAGGATGAGGTAGTGAGCAAGGTTGAGAGTGAGCTTCTCTGCAAGTTAGTCCAATGCATTTGTGATCAAGTCTTCCATCCATTATGTAAACCAAAATAGCTTCATTTGTTTCATACCATCTTATTTAGTTCAATGCGTTTGTGAAAGTTTGTGTTTAAACTGAAGTCTCAGTTAAAATTTTAAATTGTAGTATTACAATTGTAGCTTGTGGCATGGTTTTTGCTAAAGTAAAACCACATTTTCTCTTTAAATTGTAGTATTACACCTTTTGCTAGGCCGAGGTTGAACAATCGCCTAACGTATGGTCTACACAATAATGGGTGCATTCACTGCTATTGATACTTCTTAGGACCCACGATATTTGCCCATCTCCAACCGAAAGTAGAGTAGAAGCTTTAAACATATATCACATTTAATGATATACGTATCCAACAGTCTAAGCTCCCAACTAACACCGAGAATTTCATTCTAATTACACTCAAACCATAGCCATAGGCACTAGTATTTATCACCTTCTCAATCTCCAATATACTATCCAACGGAACCCACTTGTCCTTGAAGTGGCTACAAATATCACAGAATCTTTGAAATGGAACCGGAGCCTGCAAACTCGACTAACCATCGAGCATCGACGGGCACGGAGAATGAACACGGTCATAATATTGATAATCGGACAAACGAATGACAACCCTTTTAGACTATCAAATACCGATGAATGGGAGACTCACGAGGTTGGTGTTGCTCGCAGCGAAAATTGTCAATAATCGGGTTATAGATAAGGAAGAGAATATTGTTGAATTTCTAATCGAACCCCATACTGGTGCTTCCTTCCCCTGTAAAACTTGATGATGGAAAGGAGTTACTGCGGTAGGTTTGAGGAAGAAGTCTTTCCTAGGAATCGGTATTAAGATATATGGATTCGGTATGTATTTCAAACTTGCGCGCACACACATACAAGCCCTTTGTTAAGCTCCGTTTGTTGTTTAATGTGAAGGGTGTTAATTATGCCACCTCATATGCTCAAGACTCTCAACAGAATCAGCTACAAGGCCTAAGATAAAGCATAGGACCGAGTATTTTGTGATATCTAGCAGACTTGCCATACTGTTCTTCTGTTAGCATTTTTATAGAATCTGTGATTTGAATAATTTGTAACAACCTTTGTAATCACTCGTATAAATAGCAACTCATCTCCACTATTCCAAGTGTGGAAGATATTCACCCATATCCTGTGTTCTAAGTTGGTATCAGCTTGTCGATCCAACGCTTCCGCACAAACCCAAAAAAAAAAAAAAAAAAACACAAAAACCCAACAAACAACACCATCAGAACCCTAAAACACCATTAATGGCTACAACAACTAGCCTTCGACAAATCCAGATCCACCACCTGGTAACTCTCAAACACACAAAGACAAACCATCTTCTTTGGAAGACGCAGCTCAAACCCATCCTAAAGGGATATGGTCTCACTGGTTTCATTGATGGAACCAAGGTAAAACCTGCTAGAACCCTACCTGAGAGTGAAGATATCAACCCTGATTTTACAGAACATGAGGCATGCAATTCACTGTTGGTTGGATGGCTAAACTCCACTCTTACACCAAATGCTCGGCAAGTCGGTGTGGATCGATACGGCAAAGCAAGTCTGGGATAAACTAGAAAGCCATTTTACACCAAAAACTCTTGCACATCAGGTGAATCTGAAAAGGCAACTTCATTCACTTCAAAAAGGTAACAAAACTCTTAAACAATTTTTGCAAGAAGCTAAGAGTTTGTTTGAGCAACTTACTGCATCTGGATGCACAGTTTCAGATGATGAGAAGAAACAGGCCATAAGTAATGGTCTAAACCAAGCTTATGATTCCATTGTCACCTCATTGAGCACTGCCGAAAATCTGACTATAGACTCTTTCTATACTCATTTACTAACCTTTGATATGAGGTTAGAACAACAATTATCCTTGTTCAAGACAACCTTTAGCTAATGTAGCCCAACAAGCAAACCTGCAACAAATAATCGAATAACGGGAGGAACAACAACTTCAATCAAAGAAACAACAACAACCAACAAAGAACCCAACAGAGGCGTTCAAGGAGATCGGATCTGCTTCAGATTTGTAAGAAAAGGAATCACACTTCTGCCAGTCTTTGGTTTCGGTATGAGAAGAGCAACAATAATCAACAATGACAGACTGACTTACATAGCACTACCAGTGTGGACA
This sequence comes from Papaver armeniacum, assembly GCA_023531295.1. Classification (NCBI taxonomy): domain Eukaryota; kingdom Viridiplantae; phylum Streptophyta; class Magnoliopsida; order Ranunculales; family Papaveraceae; genus Papaver; species Papaver armeniacum. The sequence continues at coordinate 130,551 of JAJJWW010014042.1, read as the reverse complement.
GACCGAAAATAATTGGGTAACAGAGACAATCGGTGCTACGCATCATCTCACAGCGGACATGAGGAACCTCACAATCCCTCATGAGTATGATGGAACTAAGCAAGTACATGTTGGTAATGGTAATGCACTCAACATTGCCAATGTTGGTAATGCCTCATTCACTTATAAGTCAAGATCCTTTTTACTAAACAATATTTATCATGTTCCACAAATTAAAACCAACTTGCTGTCAGTTTCTCAATTTTGCAAGGACAGTGATGTATATTTTGAATTTCACATCTTTCTTTGTTGTAAAGGACAAGCAAACGGGGGCAATATTGCTTGCGAGGGCTGAATAGGAATGGTCTCTACATCTTTGCAAAATAGACATGATAGCACCTCCAATAAATCCACAAGCACATGTCTCTTCTACACTCCCACTGTGGCACCAACGTTTGGGTCATCCGATGTTGCGTACGGTTTTCAAAAATTTGTCATCAAAATTCAATCCCTGTTTTAAATAATAGCTTTGAGTTCTGTCACTCCTGTCATGTTAGTAAAAGCAGTAAACTTCCTTTTACTCTTAACAAAACTGTTTATAACAAGCCTTTAAGCTTGATTGTCTACGATATTTGGGTTTCCCCTCAATTGTCTAGACTTGGTTTTCGTTATTATCTACTTTTCATGGATGTTTATTCTCATTTCACATGGATTTTCCTCTTGTTCAGGCGATCGATGCATTACATACGTTTATTCTTTTCCACAAAAAAATTGAAAATCTTACAGATCATAAAATTAAGGTTTTTCAATCAGATAATGCCCTTGAATACAAAAAATTCTCAGCTTACCTTAATGACAATGGCATCCAACATAGGTTTTCTTGCCCACATACTTCAGCTCAAAATGGAATTGCGGAACGTCGTATTCGCCATGTAACTGAGTCTGGTTTGGCTCTTTTGTTCCATGCTCACATGCCACAGTCATTTTGGGTTGATGCATTCACAACAGCTTTTCTATCTCATCAATAGGCTCCTTAAATCCAAGTCTGAATCCAAAACTCCATTTGAACTCTTGTTTAGCAAACACCCAGATTACTCTTTTCTGAAAGTTTTCGGCTGCTTAGCCTATCCCTGCCTTAGGCAATACAACAAACACAAACTAGAGCCACGGTCTCTCCCATGTGTTTTTATAGGCTACAGTAGTGCACACAAGGGTTACATGTGTTTGCATCGTGAAACAAACAGGGTCTATATTACTCGTCATGTTCGATTTGAAGAAAGATCATTCCCATTCATGCCTCTCCAACAGCAGCAACCATTGACTTGTCCAGGTATTAAACCCTCTTGTACTAGTGTGTTGTTTTCACATCCGTTTAGAAACGAATGTGTCGATTGGTCGAAGATGGTATTCTGGAAATACCCCTCCAAAGTACCTCAGCGGATGTATCCTCACCAGCATTATCAGTTCGTTCTGAATCACCAGCAATATCTCCAGCATTGTCAGGCAATCCAAGTACATCATCTCAGATTGTGGCTTCACCAGATATATCTCCGGCTTCCTCAGGCAGTACCTCTACAGCAAATAACCCACAGTTCCAGCACGTGGTTGAACAGCCAGTTCAGAAAGATGTTGCCAGTCACCCCATGGTTACAAGGGCAAAAGCTGGAATATCAAAACCTATTCAGAAAATATGTTTGACAACAACGAAACATCCTCTTCCTGAGTCTGACTTTATGGAGCCAACATGTTTTTCTGCTGCAAACAAAAATCCAAAATGGAGGCGTGCGATGGATGTGCAGATTAATGCTCTTATTCAAAATGGTACGTACTCCCTGGTGAAATATGAGCCTGGCATGAATGTCGTAGGATCGAAATGTGTTTTTCTTGTTAAACAAAACCCAGATGGAACTATAGAACGTCACAAAGCTCGTTTGGTGGCGAAAGGATACAATCAGCAAGAAGGTATTGATTACGGTGAAACCTTCAGTCCTGTCATCAAACCATGCACCATTCGACTCGTGTTATCACTTGTTGTAATGAATCAGTGGCAGCTAAAGCAATTAGATGTCAAAAATGCGTTTTTACATGGGCAGTTAGAGGAAGATGTCTACATGCAGCAACCACCGGGATATGTAGACCCTAACTTTCCTAATCATGTTTGTAAGCTCCACAAGTCGCTTTATGGCCTTAAACAAGCTCCTCGATCTTGGTTTTCTAAGCTAAGTAGTTACTTGTTGCATCTTGGTTTTAAGGCTTCAATTGCTGATAGCTCGTTGTTTGTATTGTTGTCTGGAAAATGCACTATATATGTATTAGTGTATGTCGGTGACATTATTGTCACAGGATCAGATCCAGCACAGATATCCAAGATAATAGTTGATCTTGGTAAAGCTTTTGCTGTCAATGACATGGGTGATTTGTCTTTCTTTTTGGGTGTAGAGGTTCTCCGGCAAGGTTCAGAGATTGTTTTAACACAGCGCAAATATGTCACAGATCTTCTGAGGCGAACCAAGCTGGATGGGGTAAAACCAGTGACTACACCATTAGCTTCAAATGTCAAGATTCAGAGGGTTGGTTCAGACAAGTTTGTAGACCCTACTTTATATCGTAGTGTCGTTGGAGCACTCCAATATTTGCATCTGACACGTCCGGATATATCAGTGGCAGTGAATAAGGTTTGTCAATACATGCACGAGCCATATATAGAGCATTGGGAGCTTGTGAAGAGGATTATACGATATATGAAGCATACAATTGACTATGGCTTACATCTTAAATCGTCAAGGGACTACTCTTTACATGCTTATTCAGATGCAGACTGGGCTGGCAGTCTAGACGATCGCAGGTCTACAAGTGGATATTGCATATATTTTGGTGGAAATTTGATCTCATGGAGTGCAAGAAAACAAAAGACTGTCTCTAAGTCTAGTCGAGGCCGAGTATAGAGGAATTGCCATTACCACCTCGAAGTAATCTGGATTCGCCGCTTTTAAGGAACTTGGTCTTTCTACTACAACTCCAATATTATGGTGTGATAATCTTGGTGCTACATATCTCACTGCAAAATCCTGTTTTTCATGCACTGAATGAAACTCATAAAATCGACTACCATTTTGTGCGAGAAAAGGTTCTTTGAGAAGAAAGCTATGTGCGATTCATATGTTCTAAAGACCAACTTGCTTTGATATATTCACAAAGGGGCTATCTTCTCCAAGATTTCACTTCCTTCGAAACAAGTTGCACATTCGACAACTCGTTACAACTTGAGGGGGAATGTTAAGTATGCCACCTCATATGCTCAAGACTCTCAACGGGATCAGCTACAAGGCCTAAGATAAAGCATAGGACCGAGTATTTTGTGATATCTAGCAGACTTGCCATACTGTTCTTCTGTTAGCATTTTTATAGAATCTGTGATTTGAATAAGTTGTAACAACCTTTGTAATCACTCGTATAAATAGCAACTCATCTCCACTATTCCAAGTGTGGAAGATATTCACCCATATCCTGTGTTCTAAGTCAGGGATATATGCAGAAACTGAGAAACTTAAGGAGCTTCTAAGATCTAAGATAAATGAAGTTTACCTTGCTGCTGAAACCAACAAAGAGATGTATCGGATGGTAATAGACAGGTGATGTAGGGATGACCGTGAGACTAGTTCTCGTCTTTCCTGGCATCACTATGAGCATGGTTAGAAAGAATTTCGGTGAAGGGCTCGGAGCTTCCATCAAAAAACTCAATGGTGGTGAAGAGAATAATGAACTTACCAACATGTACACCTCTATCAACTCTCTTTCTCTAATCACACAATTTTTGAGAAATTGAATCTAAACATGATTTGTAACTCTTGCTACTAGGGTTATGGGTGAAGCTTCAAATGAGATCAAACTACCAAATGGATTCTGTAATAGAAATAACAAGACTTCCAGGGATACATTCTCCAAACAAAGGGTATAGAGAATATTATTAATTTGTTCTCTCATGTGCTTAATTATTTGCTACATGTTGATATATGGCTATATATACCAAACACATGAACATTATTAGCTCAAGTACTTCCATTTTGTTTGTTTGTTTCAAAATGATTCATGATGAAGGATGAAGTGGTGAGCAAGGTAGAGAGTGAATTGCTCTGCCTGGGCCTACTTCAACATGTATTTGGGAGATGATGTGTTCGACATGGATGCAAGGGAAAGGTTCGGGCGTATCTTTTCTAGGGAAAAATATGTATGAATCGGAAGTATCAACATTACGTACTCAAGTTTGTAAGAGAGCCTGTATTCTACGTTGTCAAATTAAGTTGCGAGACTCTTCTAGTTGAATCTCATATCTGTTCAATCCTTACTTTGTCGATTGTTTGAAGACGGGTGAATAACGTCAATGAAATGTTTGTTTTTCCATCCTCCATATAACCACCCGTGGTCATCAACACATCTGCTCCTATTTGTTATCTTTTCAACCTCTTTAACTCTAATCCTACAATTCCTTTTTTCCGTTTTGACCCGAAATTAGGATGAAGTTTTGTTTAATATTTCCTAGCAAAACGTAAATCATCTAAATTATGGGTTACGAGTATAAAGAAGGGGAAAATTAGGCTAAGGCCCAAAAAAAATATTATTCTTATTGGTAGGCCCAAAATATTTTTCAGCTACCGTGACACCCATAGTTATTCAAAATTATAAAAAGTGAGTAACAAGACAAAGTTGCCCTTAATATTTTTATTTGTAAAATGAAGAAATTTTGGATTTTCTATCTGCTCAGTAAAGAGTCTGCATGGCTCATTATGCAAACTATTTTTTCAGGGGTATAATTGGTATGCAAACTTGAATATAACACATCTAAAAAATCGTGCCTTGGAATTTTACAAATTTTATCTCGTTGGAAAGCTTTTAAAGACCTCTACAAAACGAGCACAAACAACAATACCAAATTTGATTTTTTTTACGAAAAAGTCGGAGGTGATTATCATTTTAGGGAGATATTTTGAAAACTTGATACTTTACCATTATGCAGCCACCATAAAGGATGCATAACACATTATGCATATACCACAAAGGATGCATCACAAATTATGCAACCATATTTTGGTTTATGCATCCACTAGTTAGGTTGTGCAACCACTAAAACGATGTATATGCCTAAAACTAACATTCTAACAAAAAAAAATGATGGATGACACATTATGTAGTCAAAACAAAAGACGCATAACGCATTGTGCAACCATATTTGGTTCATGCATCCACTAATTTGATTATGCACCACTAAAAACTTGTATAAATCTAAAAATTAACATTTCTACAGAAAAGAAATGAATAAAAAAATACACAGTTATTTTTTCGATTGTGTAGTAGGTAATGTAGTAATTTTTTATAGCTGCATAATAGGTTATGCAACTATTTTTTTTTTGTTGTTGATTTAAGTGTTAACTAGCATAAATGAATTATGCAGCCATCTTTTCTTGATGCATAATAGCTTATGCATCTATTTTCTCGGGTGCATAACAAGTAATGCATCCATTATTAATGTTGCATGACAGATTATGCAGTCATTTTCCTATTTCAGCGTTAACAAAAAAGTGGTTGCATAACATTATGTAACCATTTTTTGAAAGCATAACAGGTTATGCAAGCACTTTCTTAGCTGCATAACAGATTATGCTGTCATTTTTAGGTTGCATTACTTGTTATGTTTAAAAGATTATGAAGCAAATTTTTTATTTTTAGTGCTAACAAAACAGCAGTTGCATAAGTATGATATGCGGTCAAGAAAATGACTACATAATAGGTCATGCACCCATGTTATGCAACCTTTTTTTGGTTGATTTAGAAAAAGTTATCGCATAATGCATTATGCATCCATTTTCTCATATGCATAACAGGTTATGCACCAATTTCTCAGATGGATAATAGGTTATTCACCAACTTTCTCCGATGCATAACAAATTATGCAACAATTTTTATAGATGCATAACAGATCATGCGGTCAATTTTATATCGGTGCCAACAAAATTGTGACTGTATAATGCGTTATGCAACCTTTTTTTGAATGCATAATAGGTTATGCAGACATTTTTGTAGTTGCATAAAAATTCTGCAGCCACTACAAAAATATTATCTTGCAAAAATTCTTTAATTGCAAAAAATGACAAGTCTTGCAATTACAATATGAACTACAATTACTAGGTCATCGACAACACAATAATATATCAAATGAAAAAATCTATTTGCCGTTCCTAGGGGGACTTTTTATATCTACACAATAATACATCAAATGAAAAAATCTATTTGTCGTTCCTAGGGGGACTTTTTATATCTCATTACTGTCATGGTTGGGATCGTTTGGATTAACTGTATTGTCATCTCTTTATTCCTAGTGCGCCTCCCTATGTTCTCTTTCCACCTGATCCCCTGCAACGAAAACGCAACACTGGATCATAAAACGGCATATAAGAAAATATGAAATACAAAAGACAATCAAAGGCATGAGCAGCAACCGTTAGAGTGTCACTACCAGCCACCATTATAGTCTGCAAGAAAAAAATCAATTCTCAATCTGCACTCAACCTTGAATTTAACAATTACGCTAAACTAAAAAATTTGCATTTGTTGTACGAGGCAATAAAAGAGGTCCCTCAATCTCCTTACAGTCTAACAGCACAAACTAGTTGTCGAAAATGTTTTAAGCATATCTAAACAAATATACAAGCAATGGCATGGAGAAGATAGACAGTACGTTGAAGCCTATCAATTCGCGGCAAATAATGCAATAATAAACAAAAATGAGATAGGAATTTGGATCTAAATGCAGCCTTACCTTATGATCTGTTATGCAATAATAACCATATTGTCATCCTTTGTGGTATCTGCATAATATGGTTACATAAAATAAATGCAGCCTTACCTTATGATCAGGGCCTCCCTTCGCAGTTGGATCAAGTCCTTTGAGAACAAACAAAATAAAATTTCTCCTGGCATCAACATCTACAACCGTCAAAGCACCAAGTGCCTCGACAACAACTGCAATGAAAAGGATAATAATGGGCTACAGAAAGCTCGTATTTCTCGTTGACAGAAGAAAAAAAAAATCACCGAACACTCCAAATAATGACATACAAAACACCTTACTAGAAGCACGGTATGAATACAAATCATACAAAAACACAAATTGGAGTAAATTTACTCCTTTTCATTTGTCTGATAGGGATGAAACATCTTTCCCTATAATAAAAACCAAAAACAAAGCGAAAACAAGACAAAGTGGCTTCCGACAAGGCAAATTTGGAATGTATATGCTTATTCGGTCGTAAAATGTCATCGTTGATTCTGTTGGTTGCACTTGTTGTAGCTGCAACCACTGATATATAAAATGCAATTAGCTCTGCTTCTTTTTCGTCCTCCTCTACTATGCACACTAATAATTGGGCACTGTTAGTCTGCACCTTTCGTTTCTGGTAAGTAAAATTTCTCTCATTTCCTCTCGTTTGCTTCTTTAATTTTATTGACAAAATCGAACCCTAGGTTAATTTGTGCAGGAGACAAAACTTGGTAATTGTCCCTCAGTAAAATTAGTACGCTAGTTGTGAGTTCGGAAATTGATCAGGATGACAAGGATCATCATAGATAACGAGAGAAGAATGATTATGATTCTATTCAATTGTTAATGCTCCAAATCTAAAACCTAAAATGAAAGTCAAACACAACAAAAATATACTGTAGATTACTTACCGGATCAATTGACACCCAAACAATAATCAACCAAAACCCAATAAAAATTGAAGCCATATCTAACAAAAAAAATAAAAACGAATCAAAGATTACCTTTAAGTTTGCAGAGCTCCTTCCTTCTGATATTTGTCATGTGCTTCAAAACCCTAAGAAAACAACAAAATAAAGATCTAGAGAAAAATCGGAATCGAGACAATCCTAAAAATGAAAATTCGAAGCTGAAATCTAACGAAAATCGCAAATAAAATCATCTACTTATCTCTCGCCTCTCCGGCTCTCTCTTTGTTTCCCCAAGAAAACGAAGAAATCAATATCGAAGAAACATAAATTCGGGAGGTTACTTTGGGTATAAACACAAAACTAAAATAGAATTTCGAAAAATATGGGCCTGGGAGGAATTTTTCCACGAAAACTGGGTGCGCGCATGACATTTAACGCCCGTGGGTTTCAGGGTGAAAAAAAACACAAAAACGGGTTTGACAGTAGTTTTCGATGATGTCGATCTATGCTGCTTCCTTCCCTGCCAAGCTTTGATGATGTAGGAATTGAGTGCAGTAGGCGCGAGGAAGAAGTATAATTTTGGCCTTGGTTATTAAAATCTATGGTTCTTACGGAACTTCTGAGATCTAATACAAATTTAGTTGCTCCTCATGGGGAAACCAACGACTGAGATGTGCAATAGTAAGGAGTAACCCACTAATCAGTATCGTCATGTTTTAATGAAGTCTTTGTAGCCACTTCATGAAACTTAAAATGTAGGCAGAAGAAATGACGAGCTCAACGGCATGTTCAAACTCTAACATCTTAATTCTCTTAATTCTAAATGTAGTTTGTGGAGTTGGCAAACTCTAATGCAAATGCGGGGGACCTTCTTTTTGAAATTTCATTTGGCCACCACAACCAATAAAATTTAACAATGCAGACATACAGGCTACAGCTTATCCAAGGGTTTCCATCACAAGTAACAGTTTAAATTGAAATAACCGCAGCACTGGCCACTGAGTGGTGACCAGCAATAGGTACATTTTCAATAACACAGAATAACAACTTATATTTACTCAAGAAAGTAATACCAGATTATAATAGTCCAGGGTCAAATCCAAAAGACAATATAACATAATATAGAACACCAAGGCAGGCTATCACTTGCAAGTGATAATGTCAGCTATACTTACTACTAGGAGATAGAGTTTTAGTTCTCAACAAAAACATAAATATCTACAGATATATTAAAGGAAGTGTTAAAAGACAGATTTCTACTTGGTTTTCTCCCAGCAACGATCCATCACGACGCGCTTAATACTTCCTCCATTCTTGATCAGCAACATTTTGTTTGTTTCTCTGTCAGGAAATCCCTGCAAAAAAAAAACAACATTGAAGTGAATATAAACATATGATGCATCTCCGAGGAAAAAGAAAAGGTGGCTTTCATGATATTAAAGGTAAATCCTACCATCTCTCGGAGCTCCTCAAGGATTGGATCCCACTCAGAAACACCACAGAGATCATCCAGCGACTGCTCTAGGTTGTACTCATTCAGACGTAGGATCTCTTTGTTCAAGTCGATCTCCTTAAAACCCATATCTGCCAACTCCTTCAGAAGTGACTCCTCTACATTGTTATTGATATCATTGCCTTCTACAACATGTGCATCAGGTAGAGGAGGTGGAACGACCGAGGAATCAATGACCGGGTAAGATGGCAATGCAGGAGCTACTTCCGGAGAAACAACAACTGAATTGCTAGAACCCGAACCATCAACATCAACAGGTCTATCAACATCAAGCTCTTTCTCACTCATAACTTCATCAACCATTGGCTTCACTGATTCAGCATTTTTATCAGAATTCACATTCTGAGGTTCTTCAACATCCACAGGTACAGTGTTCATGTCTAAAATCTGAGTTTTTGGCTTGGCATTACTGAATGGTGGAGCATTCAAGTCAGGCAAAGAGTGGGAATGAAGTATCAACCTGTCAACACACAGGAAACATTAATAAAAGCACTGAATGGAATCATTCCCAAGTAATACAGTGCTGTAGCATACCTCGATTAGTACCCAAATCCAACTCCCCAAACATATCACCAGAAGGTGACATCATCCTCCAGTAAGAAATATACCGTCCGGGGCAGCTGGTGCTGTAAAATCAACTGCAATGTCTAGCTCTGTTCCAACAATGCATCCATCACCAGGAATCTGAAAATTTAGATGCAGTCAGAATCAGATTTATGTTCTAACTTGCAACTCACTCCGACATCCAGCAATCTCAAACAAGATAAGAAACTAAGATAAATCATGATTTGCTTTGCAAACAGAATTCCAATATGCAAAAAACAGAAGACTAAAAGAAAATCTCGCCTGCGCAGAAACTAAACCCGTAGTAGTAAACTTATATCCACCGTTCCATACCAGTTGTGATCCGCAGGGCCATGGAATCGTGCCATTATTGACTAAACGCCATATTTTAGTGAATGGGGTTAATGGGGCAACCAGGGTCCCATCTGGAATGTTCACGTCTTGAATGAAATGGCTCTGGAGATATGGGAGCTGTTGCTTCTTCCACGGCCTTGTAAGATATGCGGTAGATACGGGCTGGGTGGCGCTGGACCGTGAGCAAAAGGACGCTGCAAATAATAAAAGCACACTGTCACTACAAGTCAAAATTAGATGCTAGAACAGTTCTATATTCACAACACAATATTCCAGCTCCTTACCGGGCGAGGACATCGGTAAAAGATGGGTTTGTCTATTCTGGTGTATTCAGCATCACTCCCTAATTCCGAGAAGCAGATACTGCAGAGATCGTAATTATCTCTCCTACAAAAAGACACCCATGTAAGCAAATTAAAAGAGATTCTTAACTAATTGAAAGGAACCAAAGGAATTATATTCTTACACTTTGGACTTAAACCGAGGTCCTGTAATAGGATGTACCCCGCAACCATCGCACTGCACACCCTTGTGGAACACACGACCGGTGCTGTCAAAGTGGCTATAGCTCCTTCTAAATGGAGGAACTCCCCAGTATCCAGCAACAGGTGCAGCTTCAGAAGAATTTCCCCCAATCATCCCGCTAACTGGGGAGCCATGATTGGGTGCAGAAGGCTGACTGCTACCACTTCCACGCTTTTCCCTTTTCTCACTACATGAGGAAACACGCTTGAGGTTTGGGTTAGCAGGAGCGGATGGAGCTTGAGGAATTGGATTTGGCGGAATTGGATTTGGCGCTGGTATCATCATAGGTGCGGAAGAACCAGAGCTTCCAGCAGCAAATGATTTTCCACTCGGCGCATTTTGAGGTTCGGAAAGATAATCAAATGACAAATCAGAAGTAGGGGAAGTAGAGGAACTGATACCCTTAGCCTTGGTTGTTTTGGTTGGGTCCAAGGGCGCTTCAGAAGCAGAGGATGATTTCTTGGCATTTTCATTTACTTTATTATCTGCAGAGAGATCATTTCCATTACCCTGTGACTGGGAAGTTGGAACACTCATACCCAACTTAGCAAAACGCTCTACAAGTTCAGATAATACTGGAGCAGAGGAAACAGCCTTTGATGCCAAGTCAGAAGAAAGCTTGGACAGCACATCACCCAGTGGGTCGGGAAGAGATTTCAAGGCCTCGTTAAGGCCAGAATTGATGCGGTTCAATTTATTACCCTGCTGCTGCGAAGAGGAGTAGACCATCCACTTGATGTTGCATCAAACATTTCGCCACTACTGGTTTTCAAGAGCACATTTATCCTCAGGGGTTTAGGCGCTGCCCAATGACATCACGTAGATCCTCATCATCAACAAGTGTTATTACATCTTTGTCTTCATCAATATATGTAAGGGTGATATCATCAACAGAGTTGAACTTGAAAAAGAGAACAAATCTTTGCAGTCAGGCCAGCCATACCCATATCCAGGATGCCATTTGCATTCAGAGTCACAGAAAAGCGTCTAAGCATATCTCCATACTTAACCTAAAACAGTGTCAAACCAAATAAGACAATATCATCATTTGCAGGAGTAAGTAAACAATTATATGCTTGCATGTGCTAGCTTGGAACTCATCATACACAAAAATTAAAGAAATACTCAACATCAAAAACTAATTCAACTGAAAAAACAATTACAATAAGGTTAATCTCATCACAAAAAAAAATTCTATCATCAAATCCAATAAAATACAAACCCGTGAACCATGACTTAAATTTTCAACCCTAAATACCGATATGAAAATAAATTAAAGCATCTCTAGCTTCAATTCATTGATTGTTTTATACCATAGAAATAAAACTGAGACTAATATCACCATTAAAAAGTTAACTTTTTAGGGCATAGAACATAAAAATCACCAAAATTGATAAGCTCAACCGACTTTTTTTTTTTTATTTTGATAAGCTCAGCAGACTTAGAAAGTAAAAATCACCAAAATTGTTCAATTCATAAACAGATTTACATCACCAATTGCATGCTTAACCAGAAAAAAAAAAAAAAAAAAAAAAAAAAAAAAAAAAAAAAAAAACTACTTCATAATTCTGATCATCAAAATAAAATCAAAATAATGGTTGAATAATAAGAGGGGTGAAGTAGTATCAAACCTTGATCACAAGATTAGAGTCCATTGTAAAGGGAAAAATAGCTTGATCCTTGAGAAATCTTCAGTAAAGGAGATAAAAGGGTTATTTAGATCAAACAAACCAGGTCTAGTTTGGATTTTTGCGGAATGATTCTAAAGAGAGATTTAAGAGCAAATTGTACTATCCTAAATATGGTTAGTTTTGGTTTATATAGAGACTTTATCCTGGGTATTCACAAGGAGGAAACGGACCGCTTCATTGGGTTTTCTTGGTTACAAAGAAAACTATTGATGGAGATATTTGCTTTGCATATTTTCCGGTTCTAGATTGTTCTTTCTAAGCGCCACGTGGATACGGGTCCTCGTTAGAGAGTTGAATCACTCACCATATTGTACTAGTCGCTCTATAATAAAAAAAAATGTGGTCTTTGACTTTGAGATTTAAGAGTTATTAGACGAAAGGATTTGTCGGGGACCAGGATCCGTGGTCGGAATCATCCTGATCGAGCTATGACTTGGACGGGTTGTGAATGATCTAAAAAGTCTCATCTCAAACGAAACTCCAAGGAGTATGCCTTTTATAGAACCGCCTTTTCTCGGGGAGGTCATCCTGCGATCGGAATCATCCGATCGTGTTTTTGGATTGAACGGCCATGAAATTTCAGTACTATTACGTGAGGGGTTGTGGGTCAACCGAAATCCACACGTGGGTTTCTCTCCGATCCTTTTCCACGAATCCTCCCAAGTGTAAGCCAATGTTTTTTCCTACACGGGAGACAACTTTATTTCCACGACAGGGACGAGGCCCCGTCTAGTGTTATATTATCAACCACTCGTTCAACTGAATGAGTGTGTGAACTAGTTGGGAGTGGAAATGGGGTGGAAGTGACCCATAGTAGCCTCTAATTAGAAAAATTGGTAGTTCACTCCTTCATTTGAAAGAGTGGCGCTACCCATATCCCTTGCTCTAAGGCCAAGCACTATGGTGTGTCATTTCCCTTAGTTATAGCTTATTTGAAGCTAAAGGAAATGGGTCGCAGGACAACCTCATTGTGGTATGTTTTCATTCCTTAGCTATACTAAACGGAAACTGAGTCTCTGTGTAAATAGTGTGGCACGGATACTTAGTATCCGTTTAAGTCAATGCGTTGTGATAGGTGTGGAAAACATCGTGTTTATGATCTATTGTTTATGCTTTCTTGTAAATTATGTATTTTACGTTTTTGCTTTTGAGTATTTAGGTACTTTGCAGACATACGGAGGAAAAAAAGAAGAAGAAATCATCCAAGTTGTACAAAAAGGGCAAAATCATCATTTCATAGGAGAGCACTTAGGATCCCAGACGAGGTTGAGGGGGCAGCCAACTGAAGTCTAGAAACAGGTTTAAAATCATCTGGATACATACTCGGGCACCCACTTGTTATATCTCTTCTTAAGAGGGGTTGTCATTGGGTTACTCTTATCAGAACTTTTGGAGCCTAAATCCTACCATAATTTTCAACCTAAGCCCTAAATCGAGAAGAATTACTTCTTAAAATCATTTTCACCAGAAATAAAGAGAAAAGAAGCAGCTACTGTTGTTGAACTCGAGAGATGGAGAAGACATCACTGGGTTCTGAAACTGTGAGATTCTGAAATTGATATGGTGTGAGGTGTTGACGTCACTGCTGGTGGAGAAGAGATCGATGGATTCCTTGAATTGGGATTTGAAGATAAAGCAAGAAAGGATCGGATTTGTATTATAAGTGAAGATCAGATTGGGGAGATAAATGAAGTCGAGAAGAACAAAAAAAGATGTGTTATTTGTGGTCGTTGAGCTATCATCACGGGCCATGGTTTAAATTGAGATGGTAGATGTGGCCGCTCTGAAGGATGGTTTTGTTTGGATTCAGTTTTGAAGATGATGGGGATTTATGAGACTTAAGAGAATGAATGAACTTTAGTAGTGTTCTTGATCTTTGAGAAGCCAGGGAGAATGGTAATTATCGTTGTTAATTTTGAGCGGTGAAAGTTGATTTCGGGGAAGTAACGAACGATGGTTGTGGTTGTGTGAAGCGAGAGGCAGAAAATCGGGAAGAAGAGTGATATGTTCGGTTTAGGAATGGTGGTTGATGGTACTCTCGACAGAATGAGTTTACGTAATTGTTTGGTTCAAATTCGATGGATGGAGGAGATGAAGAAAAATGAATGTGTTAGGTTGTTACTGCTAAGAGTTTTAGGAAATGGTAATGGCCTGCTGAGTTAGAAACTCGGATAGAAGCAACATATGAATGGGTTATGAGTGAAGTTGATTCAATTTTTAGATGTATACTAGGAACTTTGCAGGGAGAAGAAAATGGCCCGAAATATGGCCGGAATATCACCAGAAACAGATTTAACTCCATGAGTAATTCTTGATGAGTTGAAGGTGACCGATTATCTCCCCTATGACTTTGACCTCGGGTTGGTGACGGTTGACCGTTAACTTGAACGGATACGTGACGAAACATTTCGTTACTAGAGAAGAATATTCGATGGCAAGGTATGCATAATTCTTGTGGCTTTGGCCGGATTCCGAGTGACTTATTTTGCCAGATTTTTGTATGAGTATTTCTTATGGGCTTGAAGATTTAGATTTAGAATTGTATGAGGATTGATTTGGACTCGAACTTGGAAAGAGAAGATGAAAGGATTTTACAAAGACAAGGATTTTGAAAGTAAACTATTATGGGATAAGGATTCCAATTTGAAGACTACAACAGGAGAGGTTCTCTACAATTTTTTATACACATCAAATTGGAGGAGGAGTTCAAAAATACAAGGATTGGATGAAGGAGCATGGTATCCAAAATTCATAAGTTTTTCTTAATTATTATAATTATTATTGTGTGAACTCCAAAATATGAGTAGCTAACATTTTAATTGATTGAGGATGAATTCCTAGTTCTTGACGTGATTTAAGCTATTGTTTTGATTCTTCCTTGAAGTTTTTTCATATGATTATCGATGTTTTCACTAATATTAACATTTATGCTTGATTGATATGTCGTTTAGGTGCGCACCTAAATTGGTTTCCCAGTCAATCTAAAGCTAGTAGAAGTTAGGGGATAAGTAATTGTTTCTTAACTCTTTACATAAGTAGAAAACACGAAACCTTGCAGAGGGATTCCGCTAGCAAGTAGACCTTGATCTAAGAGTCTAACTACTAGTATCAATCTAATAAAGTTATAAATCCTAATGCGTTTGACTAAATTACATCCTAGTGATATACTACTAGGTGGTTTAGATAAATAGAATGGATAGTCTTTGATGGGTAAAAACGATTTCTTTGGTTTTTGAGGAAAAGTGGTGGGTTGTGCAACAGGAGGATCCCGATTGAGCAAATTTCTTAAACCTTTAGCAGATGTCTTGCACAGGAGTGCTTTGAGTTCTAGAGATCAATACTGTATGACTCCGGCCTAAACTAAGACGATGGTCGTTCCGAGAGTCAATTTGGTCATAAAGAGGATGAAGGTCGATCTGTAGAGGGAATACGAGAATTGTTTGAGATAAATGATGATTGAAATGTTAGATCCTTGCTCGGTCGAACTTGCAAGCGTTGTTATCTCAAGATTTTTGTCAAGTTTAGTTGATCAAAACTATATCTTCATTTCTAGTCTACTTATAGTTATGTCTCAAATTAGGATAGAAGTGTGTAGTTGAGCATTAGACTTCACGCCGTTCAATAATTGAAGAAAAATATCTACTAAAGACCTTGGAGGAACTTCGTCAACAAAAGGTATATGGAGACTAAAATTTATCTATCACTCGAAGTCTATTCAATTCTATCTACTAATGAAACTAAGTCGTATAGTTATATAGACTTTGTGTTATACACATTTGATTTTTCGAGTCGAGTTTATCTCGTTTATATAATTTTAGAAATACGAGTTTAAAGCTTAGAATGCTTCATCATCTACTTGACAACTTTAGTTGTAAACAATTCATTTCTTGGAAACTAAATATTGAGTCAAGTTGATCATGTGAAAATTACCTTGAACATCTTACATGATCTGCGTGAGACAATCATTTTATGTTAACTTGGGATGTTTCGTATTGGTATGTGTAAGATTACCCAGTTTTGTCTTCTAAGGATGTTTCAAATCGGTTAATGAGAGTTTTAGAACTACTATCAATGTCTGGATACAACACGGTATGCGTACACGGTATGCGAGCTGTGAAGTACTAGTTCGAATCCGAAACTTTTGTTTTGCGAGCGTGTTTTGCGAACGAGTTTATCTGTGATAGGTCGGGAAGCGTGGTTTGCGAACGGCAAGACTAGGCAAGGTCCGAGAATGGTAGTTTCGAACTCGGTGGTTAGGTTCTAAAATCGATAAGTATGACAACTTTGTCATATACTCTATATGTTAACTATTGTCTACACTCATGAACTCGGAGTTCGTTTGCGAACTAAAGTCCTGGAATTTTAATGTATTAAGGTATGCGAAGTTGGTTTGCAAACTTGGCATTGTGTTTATGAATTGGTTCTTTTATAAGTACTTACAAACCAAGGAATATGTTTTTAATGCTTCATGGATATTTCTATGAGATAGTGAACATTTGAACAACTCTCTTAAAACACATTTAGATTTATTTGATTATCTATCATGATTGATTGATTATCAGATTTGGTCTAGAAGTGTTAGATGAATATAGCTAAGCTAAAAGTGTTCATATGGCTAACTTCGGTTAACTGTTATTGAGCCAACTTGTTACACACGTTTAGGTACGATTCATCCATATCTAAATATAGGTATGTTTCACTTGTGTATATCAAGATAAACCATCTAACGGTGGAGATTGATTGATTATTTTCTAAGCAAACTTAGCTTGAATCTTAAATCAAGAGTTCATCTAACGTTGAATATTAGTTGCTTTGTTACTAAACTATCGTAGATTTGATTCTAAGAAACCCTGATTTGAAAGACTATATAAGGAGGAACTCTAACATCCGGGAAACCTAATCTCGACACTCTCGTGTGTCCTAGTTACAAACTAGAGTCGATTCTCCATTAACCTAGGTTTCCGGTTCTTAGAAAACCGTTACTAGGTTTAACGACTTAAAAACTACGCTTGGGATTCGTGAATCCGAGGTCCAACTATTTTCTCTATAGTTGCGTATCCTGATCTTAATTTTTCTATCGTATCCAGTTTAATCTTCTCGAAGATTTTCTTGAGATTTATCTCAGATAGGTAAGATATAAAAAGTAATCACAGTGATTTCTTCGTCTCGGTCTCTTGTGATTCCATAATAACTTCTTACATTAAAAAGTTAGGTTATTGTGAGGTGACTAATATTTCTAGGCTGCTCTTCGGGGGTATAAGTCTGGATTATTAGTTGTGTTTCCTGTTCACCTTGATCTTTATCTTAAGACGAAAACAACAAATATAATAGACTTATCGCGAGAGACAAATTTGTTTATAAGTCTTCGACTTTTGGTCGTAGCAACTTCTAGGACGTAAAGGACGTCACCTAGGGAAATCAAGTGCGCAGAGTCTTATGAGATTCAAGAGGCGTAAGGAACGCGATTGTACCTTAATCGGTGTGAGACTTGGTTAGGGCTCAACTGCATTCTAGTCTGAAGTTAATTTGTAGTAGGCTAGAGTCTGTAGCGGCTTAATACAGTGTGGTGTTCAAGTCTGGACTAGGTCCCGGGGTTTTTCTTCATTTGCGGTTTCCTTGTTAACAAAATTTCTGGTGTATGTGTTATTTCTTTTCCGCATCATATTTTCTTTATATAATTGAAATATCACCGGTTGTGCGTTGTTCAATCACGGTTGATAAATCCGACCTTGTTTGTTGGATAGAACTTGATTGACACTCGGACATTGGTCTTTGGTACCTTAGAGTTATTCTCATAACAATCAAGTTGACGGATTTCTATCTTTGTTTGATTCTTGATTGTGTTGAAAGAGATAAAATCTCTTTGATATGTTTCTTGATTGAGTCTCGTTAAGTTGGTGCTCTTGGAATTTTATTGGAGTTTAGTCCATACAGTTGTCGAACGAAATAGTGGGTGTGGTTGTTGTACCCCCCCCGTTTTCATAAAGGATTGTGGATGTATTGGAGAATTCTGCAAGTTTCATGAGCGTCGGTGAATCCTAATCAAATTGATTAAGTTGTGTTCAAATATGATTCGACTGAGAAAGTTGTGTTCAGATAAGATAAGTTAAGTTCTCAAATCATAGATTGATGAATCTATATTTATATTACAGAAGTATTTAACATATTGATCTCCGGTAAGTATGACAGTTGCAGAGGAGTGGGAGAATGGGGAAGTGGAAATCGTGTTTAACCAGTTCCACATGTGTGGGATAATTGGTTGATTATCCATCCACTACTTTGCTAACTCCTTGGCTTGCTTGCCTGACTTACTCACATTTCTCATCATGGATGTACTTTTAGCATACGTGTTGTAGGCTGCCGACCAAAACCCTAGTGAATATCCCCTCAAGTGACATGATTGATGTCTCATGAATGTGGAATAGGCACGACAGGACGTGTATTTAATTGGTCAAGTATTGACTTGACTAGACCATGAGTCTTAGCCTTGATAAGTCGAGCATAATGGAAGAATGTGATATGCTATGTGACTCATGGATTGAGCATAAGGTGTCTGCTGGGACAATAATAATGCACAGACATCGTGTCTGATGAATTGTCACATATAATTATGCCAGCTCAGGGAGTAATGATGCTCTGATGATTTGGATCGACGAACGTCAGTCTAATGAGATTGCTCGATCATGGACCTATTCTGATATGTTAGGAAATCCGTTGAGTTAAGTTGTTGTAGAGTGCTCGTTTCTTATCTAATATGTCATGAGTTGTCGAATGACAAAGTAGGAATTAGAGTATCAGTAAGTGTTGGACTCAATAGTCGTCCAATGAAATATTGGATGGTAGTCCAAATCATGTTGCTCTCGAGACAATCGAACGACAAAAATGTTGGTAGCGAGACGAAACATTAAATATTAATTAAAATATTGATAGTTTGGATTAATATGAAAATTAATATTTATCAAAATTGTCATAAATCTGAAACCCTAATTTATGAGAACTCTGGATCCTGGAGATAGAGAGTTGTCCAGTGTGGGTGGAGAGATGTTTGATGAGTGCCAAATAGTGCATATTTATACATCTTTTTATTGGCATTTTACTCATCTTTTGCGCTTATAAATCAGATATTATCCCATATTCTGTATTTTCCTTGTTTTCAAGAATAAATATTTGTATTAATTAATTTTGTGTTTTTAGGTAATAAATAAAGCTCGGAGCATCTGAGGAGCCAAAAGAGCGAAGAATTGGAGTCGAGCATCCATGGAGCAGAGAGCCAAAGCCCGCGCGCAACAGTTGCAACCCAACAAGTAGCAACTCATCTACAAGACATGGGCTTGAGCTAGACCCGGATCCGAACCCGATTATCCTGAGCCGTTGAGATCGCATCTAGTTACATCTTACGGTCGCTCCCTCATGCGCATCGAAGTTTGCTGCTTCCGCTCAACATCGAATCACTCAAATACCGCTTACCATTCTCGGCCGTCAGATCTCCATCAGCTTCATCCAACGCTCGGTGCAGCGTTCTCATCATCCCCCGCTGTTCGTGCTTCACAGCGAAATGACCCTACCCTATACCCCCATCGACCTAGCCATTTCACCCTTCCATCTTTCTCTTTCTTCTTCCTCTCTCCCGTCTCCCTCACCCGACAGAGCTCTGCTCTGCCTCTGCAACAACACCAACTCCACCTCCTTCTTCACCCATACCTCCACCAGAGACAACATCGCTCAACCACTCCCTAATTACCGCCATCACTCTCTCTCTGTTTATCTCTTTCACAGCTTCTTTACAAACCTAGAAGCTAGGTTAAAGATAAATAGAGTTTAGGGTTTTCACCAACTCCATTGCATGTTCGATTCAGAAGTCAGAGAAGATTGAGTAGAGCCATCACGCGAGTCAAGAAAGTGGGTGAGAGTTTATTTCATTTTTAATTGATGTTTTATCAAGAACTAGGGTTTGGGGTTTGTGTTTGTATAAATAGAAGTGAACTGAGTTTGTTAGGGTTTACGCCTGGATTAGCCGGAGTGTCAATTAGGTTTATTTTGTATTTTGTTGCTTTAGTATGTTTTAGTTTAATTGTTTGGGTTTCAATGAAACCCTGATTCCAAACTGTGTTGAAACTCTGTTGAATGTCTTAAGAATTTAATGTTATTAGATAGCTTCGAATTCTAAACACCTTAACCCAGTTCTCTCACAGTGCATGCCAACGCCATGGATGCACTGTAGTTAGGTCAATATTGTGTTGAAGGTGTTTCAGCCTTTGCTTCCATTCTTAATGCTAATACCCCTGACTAGTTGTTCTTAATTAGACAACTAGTACTTAGGATTAGTACATTAGCCGATATTTGAAATATCATTAGGTGAAAACCCTTAAGATGAGTGGTAGAATTGACAATCTTCACTCATCTGACATAGGAATAAGACACTTAACTTAGTTGAAAGCACAATAGGGGTCAGAGGTGGATTTGAAGACCCAGCAACCCCTTCCTCACTGTTTGCCTTAGCTTAGGTTCATTGTCACTACACTACTACTCAGCCGCTTCGGCACATAAAACCCCCTGTTGTCACATTGTCACTTAGAATTCAGTCGAAGAAAGCCTTAGATCACCTTAGAGCACCACAAGTCCTTGTGGGATCGACCCGTACTTGCCGCGTCTCCAATAGACGCCGTGCACTTGCGGATTATAACATGTAGGCTTAAATTTATATACCTTTAGAGGCCTACCAAGTTTTTGGCGCCGTTGCCGGGGACTTGGCGCGTGCCTTGCTGATTCATTGGCTCGCTTCATCTGTTTTTCAATCATCTCTGTATATATCCATTTTACATTGTAGAATAACTTAACTTGTAGAGTAACTTAGCCCTGTATTGCATGTTTGAATTATTACATGAATTTTTGTTATTACCTGTAACCCTGTTTTAGTGTAACTTAGCTTACTTCATGTTTATTTCTATAGATTAATCTGTCATTGCACTCTGTATCCTGCTCATTGCATTTTTAGCTTGATAACTTAGTTGCATCTGTAACTTAGCTGCATTATCATAGCCCATATGTTTGTAGTTTTCGCAAGCTATAACATCTTGCATCTCAGGTCATTTGCACTTTGGCATTGATACTGTTTCAGAGTACTTAACTCTCATTTTGAGCCAGCAGGTGCCTGAGCTTGCTGTTGTGTTTGCTGATCTGCTGTGCTATTGTGCTGCAACTGCTGAGCAAGCCCAAGGAGTGGGAGAAAAAGGTGCAAAGTTCTGTGCATACCCCTGTGAGCCTTGTGCTTGAGTTATTTATGCATGCTTGACCTTGCACTGAGCTTCACTTGTGAATCTGTCAACCACAGTAGAGGCCGGTCCCGATTGCACGACCCTTTGCATGCTTTAACTCGAGATCCATCTACTCCTTGTCTCGAGCTGTGTGAAACCACCTTGCTAGCCCACAGAAGCCGCAAGTGTTGGGTCATAACTTGGAAGCCAAGTTAGCTGGGCATAACCCATTGACCAATGCACCTTGCACATTCTCTGTATAGCCTTGTGCTTGTCTTTGCCAAATCTACACACCACCTGAGCCTTGTGAGCCATCCATGCCTGTGAGCCTTGTGAGCTACTTATGCATCTTTGACATTGTGTATAACCTTAGCATCTGAATGACCCGAAAGCATAACCCCGACCTGTTAAGCTCAGCTTGCCTTGGCTTTAGCCCATTGTATGTTTTGTCTTTGTCTTGTGTGCAAAACCTACTTTTGGAATTTGCTGAGCATCTGCCCTGTCACTATCTGACCCTGTGGCTGATTCACTTTGTGTGAAGTTGTGTTGTTGCTGTTTTGCTCTGTGTATAGGATTAAGTTGCACTTAAATCTGTGCCTTACAAGGCTGTGCACACAGCCAGTGCATGAGCTTGCCAAGCTCTGCACAAAAATAAAATTTGCACCTGCCTGCTGCATAACATCTAGGCCTTGCACACAAGCCTGGGCTGTGAAATCAACCTTGGCCATGCATTTGCACAACCACTGAGCCCACAAAAACCTAACTGTGCACCTGGGCTGATAACTGAACCTGGGCTAACATAAGCCACACTGCTGGGTTAACTGAACCTGGGCTGTTAACTCATTGAAGCCTGGGTCTCAGGCATGCGGTTTCATTCTTTGGCCGTTTGCAAACAAAACTGAAGCCCACCCATTGGGCTCAACCTAAGCTGCAAAACAACTGAGCCCACATAACCCACATCTGTTGGGCTGTACACACTACTGGGCTAGCATTATAACCTGGGCCGCACTCAACCTAGGCTTTGACTGAGCTGTATAACTACACATCTGGGCTCTACTTCTGGTCTGTGCAACCAAGCTGGGCCAGACCATCTAGGCTAGCACCCACACTGTTGGGCTGTCTGCACAAAAAACTGAAGCCCAATCAACCAAAATCAAATCCCAATAAACCAAAACCCAACAAAACCAAATGAAACCCAATAAACCAAACCAATCCCACCAAAACCAAATTAGATTGTGAGTTCAATTTGAGAGCTAGACCATGTCAGGATTTTGGTCTGCATCTGGGGATGGAAACAACTCCCTTAGAGAGCGTGCTTACGGGCACGCTTCACAGGATGAACCCCCCACATACCATAGTGATTTTAGAGAATTTTATGCGCCTTCTCAAGGCCCTGACCTCACATACCCTAATCACTATGAGCACATGTATCATCCATCACAGGTTGAGAATGAACACTCTCCTCATACCCAGTCATCACTTTTAGATCAATTAGAGGCTCGACTATCTGCTTTAGATAGGCAATCTGCTTTAGAAAGGCAATCATCGAATCTAGTTTTTCTAGGCAATATGAAACGCATGCTTGCACCTTATGTGGTGGCTTAGACCACCTGTGAATCTTGTTATATCTTGCATGATTTTAGACAGTCTAGGAAAACCATGATAATCCAATGAGCGAAGTGTCTAGAAGTGACTATTGGGACCATAATCAACCTTTGCACACATGCATCATTCACCACAAAGTGGGGAGATGAACAATTTTATACTCCCCCACTCCTAGTTTGCAATCAACAATGGATACACTCATGGAGCTAAATGCTAGGCTTGAAATGAATGCAATGCATGACCATCCATATAGCAACATGTCTAAATTTCCCTTCTCTAGTGAACCTCATGCACAACCATACATTGAATATCCATATGAGGAATGCATACCCACTAGTGAAGACTCTCCTTCAATGGAACAACTCAAGATGATTCTTCAAAGGAACCCGATTGAGTTACAAAATGATAGGATTGAAAATAGTGTTTCTAGTCTTACTCATGCAACTAACATTGAATATGAACCTAATCTAGAGGTAGATGAGTACACTAAAAATACTACAATTTTGAATGGAGAGATGGATTTTTGCTATGATGATGATGATGATGATGAATATGAAGAGCATGTGTATTTTGAAAATGTAATAGAATTTTTAGGTTCGGCGACATTAAGTGTCTCTCCCGTGAACCCTATGAATGATGCTTCTTCGATATTCATGCATGTGATATTGATGTGGAACCTGTGCCATTGTCTGTGAAAAAGACCATGATTTACCCACTCCGACCTTAGGAAAGAGTGTGACGGTGCAAATGATTTTATACATGAAAATAACTTAGATGTACCTAACCTCTCTCCCCGAGTCACAAATTGATACTCCTCCACCAAACCTAGGTGTAGTTTGTCACAAAATTGCAAAACCAACTTTTCTGAAAATGCCTAACTTAGGCCTAGAACTTTGTGCTTCCCAAGTCCTCTTGGACTATTTTGCATCAAAGTATAACACTCTTAAGGAGCCACAGTTGGAATATGTATGTCTGCAAATAATTAGCAAAACTCATTTTGAGTTAGACCTTTTGCATGATGTACCTTTAAAATTGCAAGATTTTGTTCTCACAAACACACCCGTTCACAAGTTTAGGTTTGGGGGAAACTCATTCCCATTTGCAGTCTTACGTGCACTCTCATATTATATTTGTGTAAGGCTCATAATGTGTGTACATATCGTCTATTGGGTTGATCCTCAACTCTTTAGATTGTTAGTTTATGGTGAATTTTTGTATATAATCCAAGGACTTGTTAAATTTTTCTTTTCTTGATTCGGTTGAGTCTTCTTGCACATATATTATGCTAATCCGATATAATCACCACTTGAGAATGTTGGATTTTGCCTTGACGAATGAAGCTCAACCTTGCTCTTGCCGACATCCAGGTAATCTCTTCCCTTTTATCTTTTCAAAGATTGTTCTCTCGGTATGTATTTGTTTAAATTTTTTTTTCTATATGTAGACACATTGAGGACAATGTTTGATTTAGGTTTGGAGGTGCATTTGCATTTAGAGTTTTTAGTCTTTTTAATCTTTTACTTTCATATAAAAAAAAAAAAAAAAAAAAAAATTCAAAACTCTTTTTGTAAAAACCTCCAACTTTAGAGATTTTAGAGTCACTAGCATGCTTCTAGCTATGTTTACATAGAGAATCCCGACCGAAATAACGAGAACTTGGAAGTACCTGGAGAACACAATCGGGTTTCTTAGTTGATTAGAGCGTTAAAGTTGGATTTAACCATACCATGAGGGCGAATTAGGTCTTTGTTTAGATATTCGGTAGTAGAATTGTGATCACCCATAGTGGAGACTACCCATTTTACATCAAGCGAGTACCGACCTTCACTCTTTGTGACTTTCTAGAAAAGCTTTTAGAGTGTGTGTCACCGTACGTCAATTAGGGTAGGAATGGTGAGCTACCCAACTTCGCACCACTTTCAAGCCTACTTTTGATCTCTTGAGTGCTAATTCCGTCAATCATGAGGGTGACGTCTAAAGATGAAAACTCCTTCTAAATATCGATTTGCGCTTAGCATCTCTCTCTCTCTCAATCAGCAAGACCCATAGAAACACATCATCGTCGACCCGGAGCGGAATCCAGAATATTGAAAGAAAAATTGATATAGTCCAAGGTTTACGTGCAACAAAGAAAAGAAAAGAAAATAGGATGAGAATTAATGAAGTTTGTGAAAAATTGAGTTTTATCGTTTTATTGTAACTTAGATATAAAAAAAAAAAAAAAAAAAAAAAAAAAAAAAAAAAAAAATTGTTGTGTTATTATTTTCGTTTCATGTACATAAGATAAAAAAAAAAAAAAAAAAAAAAAAAAAAAATTAAAAAAAAAAAAAAAAAAAAAATTAAAAAAAAATTATTAAGTTTTTGTGAAGTTCAGAAGTTCGTCATCAATAGTTGAAGACTGAAGACCGAAGACCGAAGATTGAAGACATTTCTATGGTTCTTATGAGAGAGTGATGTTAATTGCCGATCGGGTGAGAAGTGAGTGAGTACTCCCACCCCTTTTTTTTTTTCGATAATAAGAATTTATATTAAAACCAAAATATGTTCAAAAACAACAAAATCCCAACAGAGAGGGAAAATAAAATGGGCCTTTATAAGATAGGCCTACGAACTAATGAAATCTAAAATAAGGGAAGAAAGGAATTTCCAACGTTTTAAGGAAAGGAGGTCTTTACGTATATATCATGTATTCCCCTTTATTCAACCTTGCTCCTCTTTTAGCTAAAGAATCTGCAGAGAAATTGATTTCCACACAGCGTGAACAAACTCCCACTGGAGACTAGCGCATATTTTGTTCCATCTAGTTATAGCAAAACCAAGGCAATTTCCAGGACACAAAGGCTGCAATTGCTGCTTTAGTCCGAACTAAACTGACATTTAGAAATCCATTAGAAATGGCCCATTCTCTGCACAAAAGAATTGCCATTACTTCCGCGGGGAAGTTAGTAGCAATGCCAAGCCTCAGGTTACGCCACTATAAACTCACCTTTCCAAGACCTTCCAATGAAGCCAAAACCCACTATTCCAGGATTACCTTTTGCGGCTCCATCACAACATAATAGAAGTTGATTAAAAAGCGGGGAAGAGAGAAGAAGATTTACATTGCGAGTTGATTTAACTTTTGCATTTCCAGATTGAAGGATTTTAGAACCTGGAGATCATAAGTAGAATTCCACATAGGTTGCTTCATTCTAATGTCACTCTCCTGAATCATCTTCAAAATATTTCTTTTAAACTCATCTTGCTTCATTCTAATGTCACTCCCACCCCTTACTAATGGTTGATTTCCTTTCTTAGAGATCATTAGAAAAAGATTCTTTTTGTCCACACTTTTGTGGAGTCTCCAGTTTTATTTCGGAAGGTTATCCTTCTTACCTACAACGTGTGCGGGATTTCTCTCTTTACTCCTGCTGCACACATGAGAGACTAAAAAGCGATCTTTTTGAGTGCAATTATCATAAAAACCCTAATGGTGAGGCGAAGTTGAGACTTATGATCACAATCGAATCCCGAATTCTTTCATATGGTATGGTTACTTCTCGCTCAAAGACTTAAGGATGAGAATGCGTTCTTCGATAGTTCTAACCTCATTACTAGCATGCAGAAACTCTATGTCCTCATAGCTTCTTGGAGGCTTGAGACTCTTTTACACTCTGAAGTTGGAGAAGGTTTTGTGGGTACACCTCTGGTAAACCCTCACGAGACTACAACTCGTCCACTAGGGACACCTAGGGGTTTAAAGGCTTAGTGCATACGCTAAATGCATTCGAGAGACCTACGACGGTGGTATAGTTAGGATTTCTTAATTTACGTTTCACTTGAGGACAAGTAAAATTCGGGTTTGGGGGTATTTGATGAGTGCCAAATAGTGCATATTTATACATCTTTTTATTGGCATTTTACTCATCTTTTGCGCTTATAAATCAGATATTATCCCATATTCTGTATTTTCCTTGTTTTCAAGAATAAATATTTGTATTAATTAATTTTGTGTTTTTAGGTAATAAATAAAGCTCGGAGCATCTGAGGAGCCAAAAGAGCGAAGAATTGGAGTCGAGCATCCATAAAGCAGAGCCAAAGCAAGCGCGCAACGATTTGCAACCCAACAAGTAGCAACTCATCTACAAGACATGGGCTTGAGCTAGACCCGGATCCGAACCCGATTATCCTGAGCCGTTGAGATCGCATCTAGTTACATCTTACGGTCGCTCCCATGCGCATCGAAGTTTGCTTCAAGCTCAACATCGAATCACTCAAATACCGCTTACCATTCTCGGCCGTCGGATCTCCATCGGCTTCATCCAACGCTCGGTGCGGCGTTCTCATCATCCCCGCTGTTCGTGCTTCACAACAAATGACCTTACCCTATACCCCCATCGACCTAGCCATTTCACCCTTCCATCTTTCTCTTTCTTCTTCCTCTCTCCGTCTCCCTCACCCGCTGCTCGCCTCGCCTGCTTTTCAACACCAACTCCACCTCCTTTCTTCACCCATACCTCCACCGGAGACAACATCGCTCAACCACTCCCTAATTACACGCCATCACTCTCTCTCTGTTTATCTCTTTCACACTTCTTTACAAACCTAGAAGCTAGGTTAAAGATAAATAGAGTTTAGGGTTTTCACCAACTCCATTGCATGTTCGATTCGATCGAGAAGATTGAGTAGAGCCATCACGCGAGTCAGAGAAGTGGGTGAGAGTTTATTTCATTTTTAATTGATGTTTTATCAAGAACTAGGGTTTGGGGTTTGTGTTTGTATAAATAGAAGTGAACTGAGTTTGTTAGGGTTTACGCCTGGATTAGCCGGAGTGTCAATTAGGTTTAATTTGTATTTTGTTGCTTTAGTATGTTTTAGTTTAATTGTTTGGGTTTCAATGAAACCACGATTCCAAATCGTGTTGAAACTACTGTTGAATGTCTTAAGAATTTAATGTTATTAGATAGCTTGAATTCTAAACACCTTAACCTGATTCTCTCAGGTGCATGCCAACGCCATGGATGCACTTTGTAGTTAGGTCAATATTGTGTTGAAGGTGTTTCAGCCTTTGCTTCCATTCTTAATGCTAATACCCACGACTAGTTGTTCTTAATTAGACAACTAGTACTTAGGATTAGTACATTGGTGATATTTGAAATATCATTAGGTGAAACCCTTAAGATGAGTGGTAGAATTGACAATCTTCACTCATCCGACATAGAAATAAGACACTTAACTTAGTTGAAAGCACAATAGGGGTCGGAGGTGGATTTGAAGACCCAAAGAACCCCTTCCTCACTTGTTTGCCTTAGCTTAGGTTCATTGTCACTACACTACTACTCAGTAGCTTCGGCACATAAAACCCCACTGTTGTCACATTGTCACTTAGAATTCAAATCGAAGAAAGCCTTAGATCACCTTAGAGCACCACAAGTCCTTGTGGGATCGACCCGTACTTGCCGCGTCTCCAATAGACGCCGTGCACTTGCGGATTATAACATGTAGGCTTAAATTTATATACCTTTAGAGGCCTACCAATGTTGACGGCATGAGATCCAGCCATTGGTGGATAAAACGACTGAGTGTGTATGGAGAATTGTCAAAAGAATTCACCAAAAATATGGAGAAATGTCCACAATACGGAGAATTATCCAAAGTTGGAGAATTTTCCAAAATAATGAAGAAGTACGGGACCTAGGACGGCCATGATGGCCAAGGGACCGGCCAGAATCCAGCCATGGTGGTGCACGTGCTACCATGTCCCACTTTACGTCCATTCCCGAGAGTTTTAGGTATTTTGTTGGACACTTGTGCAATATTTTGTATTTTCGAAGAGTTTGATCTTGGTAAACTCTTGATTTTTGCATGAATGAGCAATTAGGGTTTTTGCTCACATGTCCAATACTTTAAAATATTAGAATAATGTTATTTTAATATTATTGGTAAAGAAGACCCTAACAGTCGTGGGACTAGGCTTTGTTTGAGAATTGAGCAATATTTGGAGAAGTATGGAAAACTAAGAGTTGGCATGAATGTGGGAGATCAAGAATTGTGAAAAATTAATAATAATGTGAATATCAATATTCTGCGGAGCACGTGTCACGGTTTTGGTGGTCGCATGTAGGATAATTGTGTAGCCCTCGTTACACACAGGAATATGAGGAGCGAGAAGATACCTTCGCAGATCTACTTTATCCCATATCAAGGAAGAATACCTCGGCGGCTATGATGGAAAAGTAGAACCTAGCCTAGAGAGAGGTAGCTGGTGAAGGGACAGGGGTAGATGACATATCCAATCAGCATTTAATGCGCAAATCTCTTATCTACACGCTTAACCAAAGCACGTGGAGAGAGATGAGATGGCAGAGTCTGACTGGCGAAGGCTAGCGATGAACGAAGGTACAATCTGTCGAGGCGGGTAGTTCCCAGAAGGAACGTGCGTCGGCCGAGGTGGCGAAGTCCACTGGAGAAAGTGTGTGGCGAACGAAGGTACCATTTGTACGAAAGATATATCAGGGGACGATGGACCCAAAGACAACAAAGATATATCTGGAGCAGAAGGGGCTATAAATACCAAGCTTCACCAACAAACAAGGGTATTCGATACCCATGAGAAGAAGATCTAGTCTTAAGCTTATACCTCTTTAATGTTTAGAACTTAAGTATTTACTTCAACTTGAGTTCTCTTTATTACTTTGGGAAGTATTTAAGATCTTAGTAACCACCAAAACTTAATACAAACAATCATTCATTACCTCGTGGACGTAGACAAAAGTCGAACCACGTAATCTCTTGTGTCTCATGATAACTTAGTAGCATTTACATTATATTTGTGTTCTTCATTATTATTGTGATCTTGAGTACCTTTTATTACTTAGTGTTAGAAACCTGCTCGAGTCGAACTATAAGCGTTTCTATCTCAAGCTTGTTTGTCAAGTTTAGTTGCCAAAACTAGAAGTCTTGATTTCTAGTCTACTTATAGCCAAGTCACGGACTAGGATAGAAAGTGTAGTTGAGATCTAGACTCCACGACGTTCATCATGCAAAGACGAAGAACTATTCAAGGAATTCTTCATCGACTAAAAGGTATGTGGAGACTTGAACTTATCTATCACTCAAAAGTCTATCTACTCTATATCCTATCTTGAGATAAAAGTCGTATAGACTTTGATTATACACATTTGTTATTTCGAGCCGAGTTTATCTCGCTTATCTATTTCTCGAAATATGTGTTGGTAAGCTTTCGCTTTGGCCAATTCATCTTTACACGTGATTTAAGTCATGTTGATTATTTCAATATCTTGAAAATCGCTTTGATAAAAAATAGTGTGTGAATAACCTCTATTTAACATCCTCTAAGAATGTTTCAATGATTGAAATGAGAGTTTAGAATATATAACCTTGAATGGATATAAACATTGTATGTGAACTCATCGTGTGTAAGTCCAAAATCCTTGAACCAAAGTATCGTGCTTTCTTAGCATAACTCTTAGGAACTAAAGTCCACGTACCTATCGCATGCTGCCGGAAGTTCACATCCAAGTGAATTTATAACCTGTAATTTATGAACTAAAAACAAACTCCTTCGGGTACTTAAGTATGCGTCTGCAGATGCATACTTGAGTGGGTTATTTTCTAAAAGCGGTTTATTCGTGAACTAAGACATATATAAACTAAGGAATGCATATTTGCAAACCGTGGCTATAATGTTCATGAATCGATTGAGTGAATCAAAATCGTTTTTGCTTCGATTGTGTCTTATATACTTCTATGAGATCTAAGCAATTGAACAACTATCTAACTAGTTCTTTTGAGTCATTTGAACTAGTTATGGTGAAGATGAATAAGGTTGATATGAAAGTGCTTATATGGCTAACCATTTGGTTAACTCTTTGTTGAACCAACTAGGTGTACACGTTTAGGTACGGTTACACAAACCTAAATGAACGTGCATTTCATTTGTGTATAACAAGCTAAGTTCGATCTAACGGTTGAAAGATATTAGCTTGAATCTAATCAGGTTTTCATCTAACGGTGAATATTGAATGCTTTGTTACCAAGGTACTCCCTCTGTTCTTTTTTATCTGTCCTAATTTCTACTTTGGTATGTCTATTTTTATCTGTCCACTCTGCTTATAGACATACTTTTCCCTTAAACTATCAAATATACCTTTTATTTTTTATAATCATAAAATCATTTTTAATATCCAAATCTTAAATAATATCACCATATATAAGGAAAAAAAAACTTACTCAATATCTTTGTATTAATTGTCATTCCTTTTTAAATAAAAACATTTATGAATAGTTATAAAATTCATAATAAATTTCTACTTATTTTAACATTAACAATTTAGTTTTGGTAATAATATAACATTAAATAGGCTAGTCAAGGGCTAGTCATGACAATTTATAGGATTTCCTTAATATCTTGACTTAGTCAAAGCGGACTCTTAATTTAGGATGGAGGGAGTAACTTAGATTGCAAACCACGATTTGGAGACTTTATAAAGGAGAACTCTAGCAACCGGAAAGTTAATCCCCATACCTCATGTGTGATACTAGTTGTATAAAAGCTAGAATCGATTCTCCTTTAACCTTAGGTTTCTCACGAAACCATGTAGGTTAACGACTTGAAGACTTCATTGGGATTGTGAAGCCAGACCCAACTATTTTCTCTGTAGTTGCGTGATCTAATCTTGTTGTTTCTATCGTATTGAGTACAATTGTAAAATTGGCTCGAGATTAATTTCTCCGATAGGCAAGATAGAAAAGTAGTCAAAAACATCTTTGTCTCGTCGTTTGTGATTCCACAATATCTTTTTTAGCTAGTCGATTAAGATTATTGTGAGGTGATTGATATTTCTAAAATTTGTTCTTCGGGAATATAAGTCCTGGTGTATCAATTGGTTCATGTTTACCTTGATTTATCAAAAGAGAACAAAACTCGTAGGTATTTACGTGGGAGATGGATTTATCTATTCTGTAGACTTTTCGATGTGATCTGATTTGTTTTATTAAAGTCTTCAACTTTGGGTCGTAGCAACTCTTAGTTGTGGGTGAGATCATCTAAGGGAATCAAGTGCGTAGTATCCTGCTTTGGGATCGAGAGGCGTAAGGAGCAGCTGTACCTTGGATCAGTGTGATATTGATTGGGGTTCAACCACGGTCCCAGGACCCGAGTTAGATTGTAGTAGGCTAGTGTCCGTAGCGGCTTAATACGGTGTGTGTTCAATCTGGACTAGGTCACGGGGTTTCGCATTTGCGGTTTCCTCGTTAACAAAACTTGGTGTATGTGTTATTTCTTTTAGTATTATATTTTGTTATATAATTGAAATATCACAAGGTTGTGCGTTGAATCGATCAATTGGTAAATGATATACACATTTTTGTGTACGAATTGTCCTCGATGTTTGTATTGTTAGAACTTTCGATTTTTGTACTAATATTGTGTTTTTATGTATTTGTAGGTATTTTTGGGGAATAAACATTTTTGGAAAAATCATTCCGAAAAGTTGTCTAAAGCACCCCGAGGACATTTGATATGCGGACTCTCACTTTGGTTTAGGGGCACCTCAAATTTTAAGGCACCTCAATCACTATTTGCACCCCATCTCTGTTAGGGAGGTCATCTTCTTCATTTCAAAATGGACTTTTGGCGGGAAATCTCACGAGTGCTGCTGGGGAGTGGGGTTCACGTTTTGGACGTGATTTCATGAGATTCAAAAGCTAATTTTTGTTGGGTCCGCTCAATTCGACAAGAACGGGATGGTATG
This sequence comes from Papaver armeniacum, assembly GCA_023531295.1. Taxonomy (NCBI): domain Eukaryota; kingdom Viridiplantae; phylum Streptophyta; class Magnoliopsida; order Ranunculales; family Papaveraceae; genus Papaver; species Papaver armeniacum. Next base: position 97,586 of record JAJJWW010014042.1, on the reverse strand, counting down.
GGCTTTGGAATAAGTTTAAATTGGGTGGATAATCCATTCGAGAGCAAGACGAGGGGAGTATGATATTCACGGATTTTTACTGCATTGAATTTCGGCATGATTTGGTTGGATTTGTTTCTGTTTTGGATTGACACCATCTGTTACGACTAAACGGGGATGGTACGTCTTTTGTTTTGAAAGAAAAGGAAGAGGAAGGTACGTGGAAGAAAAAACAAAGGTGGAGGTATACCGGACTTTCCTCATCTTTATCGCGGGTTGGTTGAAATATATCATGAGATTTTGTGTGTTGCGGCATGTTTGGATGAATATTGGAGCGTGCCAACTTGATTACACAAGCGTGAAGAATTCAAATAAAGAAGTCTTCATAGCATGCGGGGAAAAGAATATCGGGATTTTGGTATATCCGGGTGAGAAGAAAGCAGGGACATGTGAGTGAGATAATCATGAGATCTTGGAGTATTTACGAGGTTGGAGCGAGTGTGACTCAATCTATTACGAAGGTTAACGTGTTTATGTGAAGTATGGATGCGAGAAGATGCGTAGAAGAGTTAAACATGGAAAGAAATATCGGTAATAGGCGGGGAGTAAAAGAGGATTATTCTAACTTAATGACGAGATTTGATGGTGCTCTTTGGGTATAAAAAGTATCTTTGGGAGTCAGAGAAGGGTCATGGAGAGTTAGGGGTGAAGTTTTGGTTCGTAGAAGAAGTTGCTGACGAGTTCTGCACTTTCAGGCGAAGAAGAAGAGGAAGAACACAAAACAACATATTTAGACAGTCGCAGAAACCGTTTCCTATACATTCAAATCCAATAACTTTGTAACAATTTTTGTAACAATTATTTTGAGTTTGCAATGATCTGTTAGTGTTTCTCTCAGAACGAGATGGGTTCTCAGAATGATTATATCTATTACAAACACACCGCTTTATACCCTTTCCTCTTCCAAATACCTTCTTGAGCAATGAAAGCAACTTTTGAGTGTGTTTCCAACCTAATGAGCTAAATCCTATCATCGGGTCGACGGAGGAAGCCAAACTTCACAAATGCGGTAATTATATTAATTCTTTTTATGAATAATTGCACAATTATTTAATTGAATTATGATTATCATTGAATAGTTGCCATTTCAATTGATGGGTTATGCTTGCTTAATTGTTTTGATATCCCATACTTTAGACTTACAACCATTACTTTCGAAATCTACTTTAGTCAATGAATTAGAGTCAATGGAACTTTATATTATGAGCTATTATTGTTTAGAATTGGTATTTGAATTGCATGAAATTGAAGTCCTGTGGAATTAAAGAGTCCCGATCATCTCTTCATCTTGTCAACTTTTGTATATATATTTTCTTATTTTTAGTATTTTTCATTATTTAAGCCTAAAATCAATTTCAACAAAGTCCGAGTGAACGACAACCTTTTTACTACAACATCATTGAAAAATACATCAATTTTTGGCCATTCTTACTGGGGACTTGTTTATAGATTTGTTTTTAGGTTTTTTTTTATTTATTATTATTTTTGTTCTTTTTACGCGTTTTGGTAATTTGTTTGCTTTCGATTTGTAGTGGAGGCGAAAGAAAAAGAGAAAGTCTTGAAAAAAAGCAAAACCCAAAATAGGAAAGAAAAGAGATCCGAACGGAGTGAAGAAGAAAATTTTGTATATAGTGTTATTATTATTTATTTATTTTAGAAACTGTAATTAGGTAATTATTTTTGTAATTTTTATTTTTATTTTTGGACTTTTTAATTTTTAGACTTTATTTTTGGACTTTTGGACATTATTATTTTTTAAAACCCCAAGGAAGGGTTCGTTTAAATAAAACTGCTGCATGGAAGGACGACGGTTACGATACCGTCTCGGCCCCTCGGGTTCGTACACTGACCTCGGAGTCGGTGGCTCGAGTCGACTTCAACGGTTCATCCCCCGTCCTGAACGAGAGGTAAGTTTTTCGAACACCGCGAATCCCAATCAATGGGTTTATTTTGTGTTGAGAATGTCGAATGGTATTACAATAGCCAATACTGACGAATATACGACTAATTTTCAAAATGGACATTACTTTTACCATAGTGTGAATAGTGGTTGGGAACGCCAATCTTTTGAAGGTTATGGCCCATACCATGGTGAGCCCAATTACTATCCACATGCCCACCGGTCATACGAGCAAAATTCCTATAATTCCTTTTCTCTAGATGAGGCGCGTAAGATACTTGAGTCAACACGTAAGTTACTTGAGTCGACACATAAGTTAGCGGACACAAATGACTTAGTTATTGACGAAAGAACTGTAAATGTGTGAGTGAAACTTCTTTAGAAGATAACCTCAGGAAGTTAGCTGAGTCAACATGTAAGTTAACAGAGTCAACACGTAGGTTAGAGTTAGAGACGGAAGAAAGAATTGCTCGAATTACTTTGAATTGCCAATACATTGCTTCAAAAATAACCCTTGAAAATGAGGAAAATTTCTATTTACATAATCAAGATGACGAGGTTAGAATTTAAAGCAATACTTTAGATAAGGTTCGACCATCTTCATATTACTATGATGATGATGATAGTGTTGATGAAGAATCTAAAGTTTTTAGGCGTAGTGATCAGGAATTTGTTAGTCCAATTGAGCTTTATAATGATAGTAATATTTCTGGTTTAAATCCAAATAATTTTAATAATTATTCACCTATTCAAAAGGATGAGGATTTGACTACAAATACCCCCATTTTAGACGATGTAGTATATGCTTTTTACGAAGCCGATGATAGTTTTTAGGAACGAGTTTATTCTGAGAATATTGTTTTAGAGTCTAGCGATTTAGAAACATTAGACTTAGAAAAACAAAATGAACTCTTAAAGATGAGTGAGGATGAACTGACTTAGAAGAATCAATTGACCATTTCCGGGATTACATGACCTAGAAATTAGGGAAGTTGTGACTAGTCTTTCTAGAGACACTTTGAAAACTCTAAGTTTGGGGGTGATTATTATCCATGTGCTTTAACTCTTAGAAAGGTCCCTCACTTGGTACTTAACATATATGCCTCAACCATTTTACAAGATTATCTTCATACACGTTTTCCCGAACCTCATGTTGTCCATAAGGAATTTCATTGTTAGAAACCCATCCTCGGTTGATGTGGTTGACCCAGGCTATGATCTTTTAGATTGATTTTGTTTTCCCACCAAATATTTTTATTCCAAATGTGGGAATGAATGAGTTTCAAAATGTGTTTGTTATTAAGTTACGAGACTAAACCTAATTACTTTAGGAGATTAGGGTCAACACATTTGCTTAAGATTGACCACCACTTTCATCGTAGTCAATCGTGTGAGTCATAACCGATTGACTTTAAGGATCCACGAGATATTTAGGTTATTATTATGTGCTTCTAAGTTTTTCCACTCTAATACACGAATCGGATCTTAGCTATGAGGAAATGCAGTCCATGAAAATATTTTATCTAGACCCGGTTATAGAACTCGAACACGAACCACAACTAGATGTAGTTGTCTTGAATAGGAAACTAGACAAGGGTGTGCTTTATTTTTAATTTTCTTGGCATGTTGCGATTCCCTCTACTTGTGATAGACTTATTTGGTTTTGGTGATCCATGATTATTAGGCTATTACTTTATGATTCTATGAGGTGACTAATTCCTTCCGATGTCCTGGTGAAGACTTTAAACTAAGCACTTCTTGGGAGGTAACCCATGCTCATGCAACACGGTAATATCTTTCCTTAACTCTTTTGCTTCAAGTGGTAACAGTTTCTCCTTGTTCATGCTTTTAATTTTATCTTTAGAACATTGAGGACAATGTTAGAATTAAGTTTGGGGTATGGGAGAAACTTTTTAGTTGCGATATCAACTCCGAGTCTAGAAATTTATGTTTATTAAGGTTGGCACTAACCAATCTAAGTGGATGGGAACATTTTTGTTGTAGGAGTTGAGGAACCAATCTGATTAGATGGAAACATCTAAAGATTCTATTCATAAAAGCACAAAGTTCAGGTGTTAGAATTAAAAAAAAAAAAAAAACATTATAGTTTCGCCATATCTCGTTGAATCCTTTTCACCTTCTGTTTTTATTTTTCTTTTCTTATAAGTGATTGGGTGAAATAGAGTGATTGAGATACCAAAAAAAAAAAAAAAAAAAAAAAAAGACCAACAAACTAACCGGAATAAATTCAATAAAGTCGACCACGGGTACCCTTGTATATGCCAGTTGTTTTGACCTAGAGTTAGGATTATCACCCATTTGGTTTCCTTGTATATGCCACCGTGTTGATATTAGTCGGACCGGTGTCTCAATCCATTAGGATAGGTTCACCTTAATCAACATCAAAACCATTTACGTATTTCTCTACATCCATCTTCTTAATCTTTCCATGTGATTGGTTGACTCCGGTTATGATGTACAGAAACTATCTGAGTAGAGTTCTGTCACTTATATGAATTTTAGTATGCTTCAGTGCAAACTCGTGTACAACAATTGCAATTTCGCATCAGGGTACTTCCTCATATAGTCAATGAGAGTATGCCAACCAAGGAGATTATTTAGTGCCTTCCAAGGTTCTCGTAGATAGCTAGGGTCCTGAGTAAAGGTTTTGTGGGTAAACCTCACAAACCCTCCCGAGACTATAACTCGGCCACTAGGGCCACCTAGGGTTTAAAGGCTTGTTGCACATGCTAAGTGCAATCGCGATGCTGCGACAGTGAGTTAGGATTTTATTTTTCTGTTTTAGATTTGCTCGAGGACTAGCAAATAATAAGTTTGGGGTATTTGATAGACACATTTTTGTGTCTGAATTGTCCTCGATGTTTGTATTGTTAGAACTCGATTTTTGTATTAATATTGTGTTTTTATGTATTTGTAGGTATTTTTGGGAATAAACATTTTTGGAAAAATCGGCTCGAAAAGTTGTTTAAAGCACCGGAGGACATGTGCTATGCGGACTCTCAATTTGGTTAAGGGGCACTTCAATCACTATTTGCACCCCCATCTCTCGTTAGGGGAGGTCATCTTCTTCATTTCAAAATGGACTTTTGGCGGTAAATCTCACAAAGTTTCTTTGGAAGAATTAGGGTTCACGTTTTGGACGTGATTTCATGAGATTCAACAGCTAATTTTTGTTGGGTCGGCTCAATTCAGCAAGACAAGGATGGTATGGGCTTTGGAATAAGTTTAAATTGGCTGGATAATCCATTCGGAGCAAGATAGGGGAGTATGATATTCACAGATTTTTCTGCATTGAATTTCAGCATGATTTGGTTGGATTTGTTTCCTGTTTTGGATTGACACCATCCTGTTACGACTAAACATGGATGGTAAGTCTTTTGTTTTCGAAAGAAAAGGAAGAGGACAGAAGTGGAGGTATACCCGAACTTTCCTCATACTGTCGCGGGTTGGTTGAAATATATCATGAGATTTTGTGTGTTGCGGCATGTTTGGATGAATATTGGAGCGTGCCAACCAGTTACACAAGCGTGAAGAATTCAAATAAGGAAGTCTTCATAGCATGTAGGGAAAGAATATCGGGATTTTTGGTATATCCGTGAGAAGAAAACAGGGGACGTGTGAATGAGATAATCATGAGATCTTCGGAGTATTTCTGAGGTGGGAGTTGAAGCTGGTACGGGTGGTGGGAGAAACGAAGGAGGAGATGGCTCTGCCATTTTTGGTCGGGTGAGAAGATTAAACATGGAAAGAAATATCGAGTTTGGTCGGGTGAGGGAGAAGAATGAGATTAGGTTTTGGTGTTGAGGGTTTATATACGAGACTTCTTTGTGAGGCGGGTGCATCGGGAGTTGAAAAAAGTTGGATCTTGGGGGATAGATCGAGAAGGGTCATGGAGAGTTGGGGTGTTTTGGTGTTGAGAAGGAGTATCAAAAGATGATGTGTAAGAGCTGGAGCGACCGTAGGATGTGGATGAGTGAGATCTCAAAACTTGGAGAGGATATTTAGGATCGGGTCACGGTTGCCTTTACTTCAAGCCCAATAACTTGTAGATGAGTTGCTACTTGTTGGGTTGCAATGATCCGTTAGCGTTTCTGAACATTGGGTTCTGCTCCCATAGATGCTTGACTCCAATTCTTCGCTCTTTGGCCCTCGGTCCTCTCCAAATACTTTCTTTATTACCAAAAACAAAAATTAATTAGTACAAATATTTATTCTAAAACAAATGAGCTAAATCCTATCATCGATTCTAAAGCGCCAAAAGATGAGTAAAATGCCAATAAAAAGGTGTATAAATATGCAATATTTGGCACTCATCACTAATTGCACAGTTATTTAATTGAATTATGATTATCATTGAATAGTTGTCATTTCAATTGATGGGTTATGCTTGCTTAATTGTTTTGATATCCCATACTTTAGATTTACAACCATTACTTTCGAAATCTACTTTAGGAAATGAATTAGAGTCAATGGAACTTTATATTATGAGCTATTATTGTTTAGAATTGGTATTTGAATTGCATGAAATTGAAGTCTGGTGGAATCCTGAGTCCCGATCATCTCTTCATCTTGTCAACTTTTGTATATATATTTTCTTATTTTTAGTATTTTCCATTATTTAAGCCTAAAATCAATTTCAACAAAGTCCGAGTGAACGACAACCTTTTTACTACAACATCATTGAAAAATACATCAGTAAATCCAACCTTTGGTTGTTGATTGAAATTGATTGATCCTTGAACATTGGTCTTTGGTACTGTTTAAGTTAATTTCTCTTGTATTCAATTAGACTCGCAAATTTCTATTTGCTTGAGTAAGTATTGAATCGAGAAATTGAGCTATAACTCTTTGATATACTTTGTATTAAGATTGAGTCCAATTGTCTAGTTGATTCTCTTAAAAGTATATTGGAGTTATTCCATACTGATTGCTAAGCGAAATATTGTGTGAGGTTGTTGTACCCCCACTTTTCGGTTGGTATCAGAGAGGGCAAACATGTTTAAAGACCTTATAAGTCTATGTTTGTAGCGATCTCTCTCTGTGGACGAAAGAATATCTCTTGTTGTTGCGCACACCAAAATGTCCTCCAAAGCTTTCGATTATGCCAAATATCTTGGAAATACCTCAAAGGATAACTCCTTAGCTGATTCTTCTGAATCTCGAGGTAGAAAGGATGTTTTATCAAATTTTGATGAGATATTTGACATTCTGTCAAAAGCTTAAATGGATATCACCAGAATCTCAAAAAAAATCGACTGTGGCTATTGATTTTCATAATCATGCTCAGCTTATTGATGAATTTGAGAAGTCTCTTGGTCGAGAACGGGAACTCTATAGTATAATTGAATCCTTCTCCAACAATATCGAAAAACTTATTCAAGAAACTACTCTTCAGCGTGAAAAGATTAGTGTTCTTGAGAATATTATTAAAGAAGACTCAATTAGAGAAAAACGTTTGATCGAGACACATTCATCTGATCTAAACAGACTTCGTGTAGGAAAGGAGAAACTAAGTGCATCCCTTATTCTAGCCCAAGAACAATGCAAATCCTTGAAAAAGGAAAACTCTTTTTTAATGAGAAATTCTTCTGTACCTATGATCAATTTTCAGACAGAATTACAGTACATGAAGAGATGTTCTCCCAAGGAAGTTTTCGCTAAGAAGTGTTTACATAACTTGCAATCTTCTAATAAGGCTATGAATTCAAAAAAGGCTCCTGTAAATGTTTCTCCTCCACGAATCTGTTCCTTCCGTGGGAAAAAGTATCACTATGTTCATCATTGTTTTGCTAGAAAGAAACAGATTTCTGATCTTCAAAATCTACTTCTTTTCACTGTCGACAGAGTAAACTCTTTAATGACCACTACAATGGATTTCATCCCTACAGAAAAATAGGATTCTCATAAGATGGGTATAAATGTTCACTCAACTCGAAATCCCAACAGGAATCGTGTTTCTCCGAATGGTGCAAAAATACACATTCCCAACATTTATGAGAATAGGTCTGGTAAATCTAAGTATAAATGGTGGAGGCATGTCTCTTCTAATTCTTTGGAACCGATTTCTAGAGGTCCTAGACTTAATCCTCAGAAAAATGCTTCTGTTATGTTGAATCCTTACGGAATAAGAAATAACCGAAGGAAGATAAGAAATACCAGTCTCAAACCTTCAGATAGAATTTACAACTCGTCTCTCAATACATATAGTGAGATTACATATCACTTGACTGCCTAATCATAGGCATTCCCATTCTTGTATCTAACTTGAGAGATGCAAGAATGATCTTTGGGAGACACTCAAGTCTATGGTAGTTTTCCATCAGTATTGTGTTTCACTAAGCTGTTTTCCTTTCTTTTAATGAGAAAGTAGAGTCTTTTGACTCTTTGTTGCTATGCATCTCACTTTTATGCTCTGATTAACCTTTTAATCATTGAGTCATGTTGAAGTCGGATACATGAAAACAAAGGCATTTTATCTTTTTGAAACTCTTCTGTTATGTTATTTTCAACCAGTCCACGAACATTCGTGTCTTTATTGGGAGTTTAGGATTTCCACACAAGGGTTTCACTCTCTTGCTTAAACACACACACACACACACACACACACACACACACACACACACACACATATATATATATATATATATATTATAAAAAGAAGTGTTGTATGTATATCCGGATATATCCGACCATCGATTTCGTCATCCTAAGGCCCGGATTGAAAATTGGGAGAGGGATATTTTCGTTCTTCAGATCCCTGCGTTTCCCGATACGGTTTCACTTCCGTTTACAATAGGGTTTCTTAATGCTAAACAATAAGAAGATATTTCATCCGTCCGTCCCTGTATACATATAATTTTTGAGGTATACATCCATCCGTCCGTTTTATATTCGGTGGAGACGTTTCCTAACACAACTATGTTTCGGGAAAAACAAAAGCTAACTCGATTCCTTTCTTAATTATTGGTTTCCTGATTCATCTATGCTTCCGTGAATATATGAGTTTCCTAGCCAGCGTTACTACGTCTTCCCAACTAATTTCCAGTATTACTTTCTCACGCAAGTTTTAGAATTTTTTTTCCTGTGCTTTTCAATATTTTGAAGTTCTTTCTTGCTTCTCTGTTGTGATTCCTGACTGTTTTTTGTTTTGTTCAGGGTTTTTACTTTGTGCTTTTGGAGCATGAAGCAATATCATAAAGATGATGATGCAAAGTTTTCGTGGGATGGTTGTGGTTTGTTGATTTTTTCCATATTTTTTTATAGGGTCAATGTAGAATCAAAAAGATATGGAAGATTTTAGGGTTGTCGTAATCACATCTACGAAACAATTACGTATTAGAATCTACTCCGTATTAGTTTTTTTTTCCTGTTTTTTTTCTTCTCCTGTTCATCCCCTTTGAGCCAACCTCGAACTCTATAAAACCAAACATATCATGATTCTAAATGGAATTCCATGCTGATGTTATAGTGTATGGATTTTTACATTATTTAGCCAGTTCGAAAATTCGGGTTTTGATCAAATTTATTTTTAAGTTCGTAGCTCAAAGGATAAGCCCAATGGTGTTTCTTTCATAGTTTTTTTTTAACAGAAATGATTGGTGTACTGGGAGATAATCTCGCAGCAGACACCGTGTGGGAGAGAAAAAAGTGATGGACTGTGACGCCCCAACCTCCTAAACCTTCTTAGATAATAGGATTACAATCTAATTGAAGCATCAAAACTAGATTACCGATTTTAAGAATCATAATTATAGAAAGTGCTAAATAACAAAACCCAAACTCTCTGATATTATATAAATGAAAGTCTTTCAAATTCTATGAATATATAATTGTGTTGTTTACAGAATAGGAAAGGACACATATAGAAAAAGATACACATCAACACTAGATCCAATAAAACTCCAAGCTACGAAACCGATATCTTGAGCGCATTCCTTCAGATTCTTTGAAAACCGATGGGGGAACAAGTGAGCACATCATCCCAAGGGGTGCCCAATGGAAAACAAATAACTCTCAAGTAATCACTAACATGCTTAACAGTTCTAAAGATAAAACAGGAATTTAAAAGAGACAATGGTGAAAGGAAACATTCAGCAATTCACGCATCAAGAAGCAAAGGTTAGTCAAACAAACATAATATGCACATGAGTGATTTCCCTTAAATAAAATAGTATATATAATATTCTGACGGATGGCGTACCGCCCTACTAATACTATTGCCGACGGATGGCATACCGCCCTACTATCATAATAAGCAGAAATGTAGTACTATTGCCGACGGATGGCATACCGCCCTACTATCAACATAAGCAAGAAATATAATACTATTGCCGACGGATGGCATACCGCCCTACTGGACTTAGCTAATAGCCGTGGGGAAACACGGACACTCCTCGCAGGGAAATCTCACAATGCATATCACAGACAAACACATCGTAGCAAACATCGTACATGAAGATATAACATACATTGCATACAAAAGTAACATAGGAATAATGCATCAAATTACACGCATTCATGCACACATATAGTAAAGTCTCATCATGCTCATGAGATAAAGAAGAATTTAATGATTACAAGAAGGTTGCAGAGTTCCCACCTCTTTTGATGACAAGCCTCGCATACCTTGAGATCCAAAATCCACTGGTTCATTCTTTAGATCGTTCGTTGTTAATAACGACTAACTGTTAATCACACAAGCACTCTTAAGATTAGCCAAAAGGCTCATACAAGGCTCATAACATAATCTCGTACAATTCTTTAGTTATAGGCTAAGTGAACTATTTAATGGTTCTAAGCCCATTTATGGTTCTACACCTTTACATTAACCATCTTAATCATATCTAAAGTTTACTAATTCAATTAGGTTGGTTCTATAGTTTATTAGATAAGTCTTACAAAGATCTACCACTTGGTAGAAGGAACCAAGAGTTAATTCGGACCATAAGTGGTCCAAAGATACAAAATAAGGTTTCTGGCCCTAAGCCCAAGCCCATGGGTTTAATCCGGCACGACCCACTAGTCCGGCCCATTACACAAGGTCCAGTCCAACAGAGTCAACTAACGGTCACTGACGGTCAAAAGAGTCATCTAACAGTCAACGTCTAATGTCAAGGTCAAGTCCAGGTCAAAAGGTCAAGGTCAATTGGTCAAATCCAACTCGGTCAACTGAGTTAACTCAGGTCAAGATAGGGAACTCGGTGAGTCAACACGATTCAACTCGGTCAAACTAATCGAGTCATGCAAGCTAAATCGAAAACATCTAATTGACGGAAACACAAGGCATGAGCCACTGCTCGAGGCCATACCATCTAACGCACACAAAACATAAGGCATAAGCCAAAAACTCAAATACAGCTTCATCTTCACTACCAACCTGATTCAGGCTTGATTCACGGCTTTACCAATTCATTTATCAATCTCAGATTCATTCTTTACACAAAAATTACCTACAGCCTCAACTAAGGATACATTCAGTTCTCAATATTGGCAGCACCACCATTGAAGTACCATTACCAAACTCAGACCACTCTCAACACCATAAAGTCACTACTTACACTTGTATTTCAGACAACATTGCTCAAGTGATTCTAATTCTCCACCAACTTAACTAAGCTCATCCTATATCTCAAACCAATACCATCAATTAAGGAACATCACCACCAGATTCCACTTGAGAGTCTCAAGTCTCATTCAATACCTCCACTAATCTCAGTTACATCTTAACACCTGCAATGGTTATGCACAATCCAACATATCACCAAAGAATCTTTAATTACACTTCCACAATAATTCACCCAAACATCACTATAACTCGGTCATCAACAACACAACAAGCATTATCGGAGCATCCACTACAATTACGTAACTCATTCCAATATTCCCATTTCGATTCTTGCCACCATTACCATTCAACGAATACCCCACGCCTCAAATATCCACATGTGCACTATAACACTAATACAAATCAACAATCTTCAATGCAGCACTATCACCTGCAATATTAGACCAGTGTCTTCCAATTCCACTGACTAGATCTCCATCACCAAATCACCCCATGACTGTCCAACCCATCTCCTTCAACTGCCCTGCCAAAAAGACTCTCTACAACATCAATCACTATCACCTGTAATCTTTTACAAACCACACCTCATATTTCCACCAACTATTCTACAAAACAACAGCAACAACATCTTCTCTTTGTTCTTCATCTATAACTTGAACTTCATCAACAACAACCACACTTCTTCGTATAATCCTTGTTCTCAAATGTAATTCATTAACCTAATCCTTCTTCCAGAAACTCAAACTATAACAACAACCCTATTCTTCACCTCTAATTCAATTCTTATATCATCATCACCACCAAGAACCCTAATTCCTAATTTGATTCACTAAGAACTACAATTAAACCCTAAATAATTAAATTCATCTCAATTAACAACAAACCCATCTCTAATCTATCAACACAAAGGCATTTCATAAACAGAGAACAATCGAATCGAAACCCTAAATTAATTCTCTAATTTACCTTTTTATGCTTCTTCCAAAACTTAAACGATAGCGAGATCATCACCCTCTCTCTCGGATCAACAAACTAACAAAGTTTCCATGAATCACCCACACAAAAGAACTCAAATCTCGAGAGATCGGGATCGAGAGAGAAAGAAGGAGAAGAAAAACAGAGAAGGAAGAAAAAAGAAGAGAAAATAAGAAAAGAGAAAGTGATTTTTCTCTCGACACGTTTGGTGAAGATAAGGCCAACGAAATTATTAAGGCACCCGCTTTGGATAAGGGCATCCATGCGGTTTAGATTTAAAATGATTATTTGCCTTTCTTAATAATCCAAGTGATATCTTCTTCGTTCGGTGTCCGAATGACACGTTCGAGTAATCTATTCCATAACTTTTCGAGATCTATCTAGTGATACTAGTTTCGTATCTAAATCATTGTTAGATTAATTTCTATTAATTAACGTTCGTGTTAATCTAATTGATTCATTTGCGGCTAAATCGTGTCTTGATTGGTCTAATAGCGTTGTGAGCTTGAAGGTCCTTACATTCTCCCCACCTTATTCATTTTCGTCCTCGAAAATCGAAACACTCTTCTGGATTGTAAACTCCCCACCTTATAGATAAAACTATCTCTCAACCAAATGCAAGTATTGCTCATACTTACAAACGCGCGAAAGCCAACTCATTTCAAATGAGTTCGAAACAACAAGAAACGAAGTACAAACCTGTTTGGTTTTCTACAACTAAAATCTATAATTTGTAGCTCTAGGGTGAAAAGACTAATTTTCTAATTTAATACACTATTAATTCTAATTACAAGAGAAGATACTCTATCGGAAAGTTTTTATACGAATCTGTAATCTATCAATCAAAATTATCGAACTCAGCTATATATACTGATTTAAACACTAACAGATAAATAAGTTTAAGTTCTTCGCACTAATTTTCTATCTCAATAAATTGATGGCTTTATATAAATACAAATATAAAGGTACTCAACGAGTTTCTAATAAATTTGGGATCTATCAAATATACTAGCCTTGTCATTTTCCTAGTATTGGATATCTACGTGTTCATAATTTTAAACTAATTACTCTCTAATCTCTATCAGCTTCTAAATCATAATGCAATTGGTTTACCTACATATTTTTTTTTCATAAAATGTACACACAACAAAAAAAAAAACAAATCAATCAACCAATAATTCTTTTAGTTCTTAATAGCTTTTAGTGATTAAGATTCATCTCACAACCCAGCCCAGTTCTAAGGTAATCTAGTTCACTAACTGGTACTAGCTATTATCTATTGTTGCCCATGTAAGATCTAATAGTGGGCTCTGATACCAACTTGTGACACCCCAACCTCCTAAACCTTCTTAGATAATAGGATTACAATCTAATTGAAGCATCAAAACTAGATTACCAATTTTAAGAATCATATTTATAGAAAGTGCTAAATAACAAAATCCAAACTCTCTAATATTATATAAATGAAAGTCTTTCAAATTCTATGAATATATAATTGTGTTGTTTACAGAATAGGAAAGGACACATATAGAAAAAGATACACATCAACACTAGATCCAATAAAACTCCAAGCTACGAAACCGATATCTTCGAGCGCTGCATTCCTTCGATTCTTTGAAAAAGCGATGTGGGAACAAGTGAGCACATCATCCCAAGGGGTGCCCAATGGAAAACAAATAACTCTCAAGTAATCACTAACATGCTTTACAGTTCTAAAGATAAAACATGAATTTAAAAGAGACAATGGTGAAAGGAAACATTCAGCAATTCACGTATCAAGAAGCAAAGGTTAGTCAAACAAACATAATATGCACATGAGTGATTTCCCTTAAATAAAATAGTATATGTAATATTCTGACGGATGGCGTACCGCCCTACTAATACTATTGCTGACGGATGGCATACCGCCCTACTATCATAATAAGCAGAAATGTAGTACTATTGCCGACGGATGGCGTACTGCCCTACTATCAACATGAGCAAGAAATATAATACTATTGCCGACGGATGGCATACCGCCCTACTTGACTTAGCTAAGAGCCGTGGGGAAACACGGACACTCCTCGCAGGGAAATCTCACAATGCATATCACAGACAAACACATCGTAGCAAACATCGTACATGAAGATATAGCATACATTGCATACAAAAGTAACACAAGAATAATGCATCAAATTACACGCATTCATGCACACATATAGTAAAGTCTCATCATGCTCATGAGATAAAGAATAATTTAATGATTACAAGAAGGCTACAGAGTTCCCACCTCTTTTGATGACAAGCCTCGCATACCTTGAGATCCAAAATCCACTGGTTCATTCTTTAGATCGTTCATTGTTAATAACGACTAACTGTTAATCACACAAGCACTCCTAAGATTAGCCAAAAGGCTCATACAAGGCTCATAACATAATCTCGTACAATTCTTTAGTTATAGGCTAAGTGAACTATCTAATGGTTCTAAGCCCATTTATGGTTCTACACCTTTACATTAACCATCTTAATCATATATAAAGTTTACTAATTCAATTAGGTTGGTTCTATAGTTTATTAGATAAGTCTTACAAAGATCTACCACTTGGTAGAAGGAACCAAGAGTTAATTCGGACCATAAGTGGTCCAAAGATACAAAATAAGGTTTCTGGCCCTAAGCCCAAGCCCATGGGTTTAATCCGGCACGACCCACTAGTCCGGCCCATTACACAAGGCCAAGTCCAACAGAGTCAACTAACGGTCACTGACGGTCAAAAGAGTCATCTAACAGTCAACGTCTAATGTCAAGGTCAAGTCCGAGGTCAAAGGTCAAGGTCAATTGGTCAAATCCAACTCGGTCAACGAGTTAACTCGAGTCAAGATAGGGAACTCGGTGAGTCAACACGATTCAACTCGGTCAAACTAAGCCCAGTCGGGCAAGCCGAGATCACCAAACATCTAATTGACAGGAAACACAAGGCATGAGCCACTTCTCAGGCCATAACATCTAACGCGCACAAAACATAAGGCATAAGCCAAAAACTCAAATATAGCTTCACCTTCACTACCAACCTGATTCAGGCTTGATTCACAGCTTTACCAATTCATTTATCAATCTCAGATTCATTCTTTACACAAACATTACCTACAGCCTCAACTAAGGATACATTCAGTTCTCAATATTGGCAGCACCGCCATTGAAGTACCATTACCAAACTCAGACCACTCTCAACACCATAGAGTCACTACTTACACTTGTATTTCATTTAAATATAACACCACCACTAATTCAACTTGTATCTCAGACAACATTGCTCAAGTGATTCTAATTTTCCAGCAACTCAACTAAGCTCATCCTATATCTCAAACCAATACCATCAATTAAGGAACATCACCACCAGATTCCACTTGAGAGTCTCAAGTCTCATTCAATACCTCCACTAATCTCAGTTACATCTTAACACCTGCAATGGTTATGCACAATCCAACATATCACCAGCAATCTTTAATTACACTTCCCTGTAATTCAGCCCAAACATCACTATAACTCGATCATCAACAACATAACGACAAGATTATCGAGGCATCCACTATAATTACGTAACTCATTCCAATATTCCCATTTCAGTTCTTGCCACCATTACCATTCAAGAATACCCCCGCCTCAAATATCCACATGTGCACTATAACACTAATACAAATCAACAATCTTCAATTCAAGACTATCACCTGCAACATTAGACCGGTGTCTTCCGGTTCCACCGACTAGATCTCCATCACCAAATCACCCCATGACTGTCCAACCCATCTCTTTCAACTTCCACTGCCAAAAAGACTATCTACAACATCAATCACTATCACCTGTAATCGTTTACAAACCACACCTCATATCTCCACCAACTATTCTACAAAACAACAACAACAACATCTTCTCTTTGTTCTTCATCTATAACTTGAACTTCATCAACAACCACCACACTTCTTCATATAATCCTTGTTCTCAAATGTAATTCATTAACCTAATCCTTCTTCCAGAAACTCAAACTATAACAACAACCATATTCTTCACCTCTAATTCAATTCTTATATCATCATCACCACCAAGAACCCTAATTCCTAATTTGATTCACTAAGAAACTACAATTAAACCCTAAATAATTAATTCATCTCAATTAACAACAAACCCATCTCTAATCTATCAACATAAAGGCATTTCATAAACAGAGAACAATCGAATCGAAACCCTAAATTAATTCTCTAATTTACCTTTTTTTCTTCTTCCAAAACTTAAACGATAAAAGACATCATCACCCTCTCTCTCGGATCAACAAACTAACAAAGTTTCCATGAATCACCCACACAAAAGAACTCAAATCTCAGAGATCGGGATCGACAGAAAGAAGGAGAAGAAGAACAGAGAAGGAAGAAAAGAAGAAGAGAAAATAAGAAAAGACAAAGTGATTTTTCTCTAGACACGTTTGGTGAAGATAAGGCCAACGAAATTATTAAGGCACCCGCGCTTTGGATAAGGGCAGCCATGCGGTTTAGATTTAAAATGATTATTTGCCCTTCTTAATAATCCAGGTGATATCTTCTTCGTCCGGTGTCTCAATGACACGTTCGAGTAATCTATTAGTAACTTTTCGAGATCTATCTAGTGATACTAGTTTCGTATCTAAATCGTTGTTAGATTAATTTCTATTAATTAAAGTTCGTGTTAATCTAATTGATTCATTTGCGGCTAAATCGTGTCTTGATTGGTCGAATAGCGTTGACGAGCTTGAAGGTCCTTACATGGACCCCACCCTTAACCCCAACCCCTGCAATTCTCTAGCGGGGCTGCCCTAATGGCCCTTAGATCTCTCCGCGGTGTAGATCACGGGAGATTACTTCAGTGTGTGTATCATCTCTGTTTTTTTAACACCGCACCGATGCTTCTGTCATGAATTCTTTACAGGGAAATCGATTTGGAGCAACTAAAGAAGAATTTGAGGGCTATAATCTTTCCTCATATGCATCCCCTGGCCCTAAATGTAAATTTCGCCTCTGTCGAATCATCCAGCTGCACTTTTCTATCTTTCCGTCTTTAATGTTGAGAGATATATCTATCTTTCCGTCCGCTTAGAGCATAAAATTTGTTTAATGTTGAACGCAGTGGAGATATACTTTGAGTTACGCCCCAAGCAGAATTTGGTCCTCTTCGAATCATCCAGCTTTGGTCTTTTCTATCTTTCCGTCCGCTTAGACATAGTATAATGTTGAGAGATATATCCCGTTTGTTTGAATACGAATGGGTTAGACTAAGAATAAGACTATCGTCTTTTATAATAAGAATTTATCTACCTTTGTGATATGGGATTTTCTCCTTCTGCCGTTATTCTTTCCCATTCTTCCGCCTCTGCAAAATTATTCGTTTTGTTGAATTCACACCATCTTCATAACAAGGTTCGTAGTTATTTCTAGAAACTGGAATTTCCCCATTATTTGAATTGACGATTGATATTGCTTAGGCATATAATATATGTGTACTACTAATGTTTGAACAGGAGTATGTCTAAAATTGAATAAAATCCACTTAATCAGAAGTGGGGAATGGGTTTACAGGTAATTTGATTTAATTATTTGTGTGTGTTAGTATTTTTCTGTTGTTCTTAATTAAGGAAACAATAACAGTGTTCTATGTTGTTAACGTACTCCACTAATAACTAATCGTGTGGCACTTAGCATTAGCTTAGGCTTAGTTTGGTATTGCTGCAGCTTTTGTAAAAGCACTTTTCTGCTGTGCGTTGCTGTGCTGTGTTGTGAGAAAAAAGCGATTAGACGTTTGGTAAAATATTAATTAAAGTTGAAGTGATTAAAAAAACAATCGAGTGTGTTTGGTAAAATTTCGATTCAACCATAGTTGTTGTAGCAAATGACAAAACAGACATATCTCTAATGGTAGGTTTATTCAATTTTATGGGGTTTAAAAATAATTAATTATTTTACTATATAATATTAATATTCATACTAATTACCACTATTATTATGATTGTTAAAAAATTATTTTACTTAAATACTTATATATATATATATATTTCAAACAAAAAATGAAACTAAAATTAAGTAATTATTTAATATTTTTTTAGTTATACTGTTAACAAATTAAATGAAATGGTATATAAAATAGTTTGAAAAATTAAAAAAATTAAAGAATGCAATATAAGAAATAGTAAAAAAATTGATTGTATATAAATTTAAGGGGTAACTTTTGTCATTTATAAAATAAAGTAGGGATAAAAAAGATAAATCAATCATTAAATTTAGGTGGGGCCACAATTATCTTTTGTAGGCTTTTAAAAGCTCCTTCTCCCCAAACTTTTAAAAATTGAGGAATTTGGGAAGTCTTTCAATAAAAACACTTTGATTTTTTTTACCAAACACTAATTTCAAAAATTATTGACATAAATAGCTTTTGAAAGTGCTTTGGAGAAAATAAAAACATTACCAAACCAAGCCTTACTCGAGTGAAACCTGTCTCCTAAATGTGAAGGGGTCTTTTCTCACAAACCATTGGTAGTACTCATAAGAAGCTTAGTAAAATTCCGTCATATTCCCTTTTTCTTTTCATCGATGAAATGGTGTTTATAAAACTTATTTTTACATTGCAGGGAATTGACAACATTAAATATCTCTGGTACTTAAGGACGACTCAAAATTGTTAGAATTTGGTTTTTGTCTTTCTCTAGAGACTAATTTGAACCCCTGGATATTCTTAAGTAACCAGTTTCTCTGTTTGGTTTTCCGTACTTGCTACTACCTTTGCTTTCCAAGCTGAAAACAAAGTTATGTACTACTTCAACCATGAGGTGAAGATGTAGATGAACACTTTGTTTCTTTTTTAGCTAAGTCAGTGCAGACGAACACTTACTTTAAGTGCATGTAGTGTCAATGTTGGGTCATTGTTTTTAAAGACAGTTACTTCTTCATTGTGCTGAACGATTGCCTCATAAATCTCCTTTATAAACCGATCAAAAAATTAAAAAAATCCCCTTCTGAAATTTGGTAAACATAGGTTGTATACTTTTCTTATTTTTATTTTTTTCCTTCTGCACCCTGTAGCGACCCACTCATTGCCAAAGAGTGGCAAGCGGGAGACCCACAATAAAGGTTATAAAACTACGAGAGGCTATCCAGAATGTGACCATTTGTAATCTTGACATGAATACTTGCAAAGTTAAAAAAATGCAGGTGTATTCATTTTAGAACCCATCTAAAGGGTTACTTTAATACTACCTTAATACTAAATATTGTCGACCAAAAACCGATCAAAAAAAAATATTCCCGACCAAAAAAGAAAGAAAATACCAAATATTAATATAAAGTGCCTGGTCGGGTTGTCGCTCTCATTTATTTATAGACTTAACTCCCAGGGTTTCACCTAATCACGGCTAATTGTAATAGGACATTACATTTTCCTTCGAAGTTTCTAATCTAGGGCCCCGGCCCCGGCCCCGGCCCCATCCGGTTATTATGATCCGACTAATTAAAACACGCTACTATGGTACGACTAATTAAAACACGCTACTATGGTACGACTAACTAACACACTATAATATGACACAACCAACTAAATATTGAGACCGTTTCGTTATGACCCGACTAACTAAATATGCTCCCGTCTATTACTGACAGACTAAAATTTTATAGGAAGATACTGACCGAACGACCAAACAATAAACAAAACTCTAAAAAGGTGATACGACTAACTAACACACTATAATATGACACGACCAACTAAATATTGAGATCGTTTCGCTATGACCCGACTAACAAAATATGCTCCCATTTATTACTGACAAACTAAAATTTGATGGGAAGATACTGAAGGACCGACCAAACAATGAACAAAACTCTAAAAAGGTTGAGCACCGGCCGTAGGCCGGGGTGATACCTAGTCTATACTGTAAAAAAAAAATGGCCTCTGTCTAGCCTGTTGAATCCGACCATCGATTTCGTCATTCTACGGCACAGATCGAAAGTTTGGGGAGGGATATTTTTGAGCGTCCGATCGGGAGACAAGACAAAAAGATATCCTTTTTATTACTTGCGGACCTAACTGATTTATTACTTTCGGACCTAACTGATTTCCGTTTATAAAACACATACCATATTTTAACTGATTTCCGTTTATATAACAAATACCGAATTTAATTGATTTCCGAATCCGTGTTTCTACCTTTTTGGTTACCTAACATATCTGTGCACCCTCTATATAAAAATCATTCGCTATATTTACAACACAAATTAGTTTCTCAAGATCAAATCAAGTAATTCGTCTCAAATCAAGTAATTCGTATGTGATCAAGTTTGTTTTGATATGTTGTGTATGATCTATATGAGGTGCGCTATTATTCTAGCTTAAATTTATGTGGTCTCTTCCAATTACTATTGCTTAACGATTTTTTACTCTAATGTATGGATTTAACTAAATATTTTTATTCTAATATATGGATTATAACTCTAATGTATGTATTGCAGATACCCTTCAAATCTAACACCGTCGAAATGTACAAATAAGAATACATCAGATGTAACCTTCTTATTACGGACAACGGTTCCTTGATTCAGTTATTTAGTATAGGAAAATAATTACACATATAGATAGACAACGATTTTTTGATACGATTCTTTGATTTACCAGCATTATGGTACTTTTCCTGATAGATTTAAAATAAATCTGTGCTATACAGTTCGCTGAAGGGTCATGCAATGATGTGGAAGCTAATCAATTCACCATTGAAAGAGAGCATGAGAAAAAGGAAATTTCAAAAGCAATATCATTGGCGCAACACGCACGAAGAAAAAGAGAAAAACAAGAAAAAGAGCGACAGGAAAGACTCAAGCAAGAATTGACAAACAGTCGGATTCCACAAATAACATCAATGGTAAAGCCTGGACCTGATCAAAAGAAGGAAACTTCAATAGTAAGATCCTTGGCACAACAAGCACGAAGAGAAAAAGAAAAACAAGAAAAAGAGCGACGGGCACAAACAAGGATTGCCAAACAACTGATTTCCACATGTAGCATCGGTCACTAATTTCGTGACTCAGATATGTGTCCTTGGATCTGATCAAGTAAGTACAATTATTTATTATACTTCAACACAATATTTATTTAAAGGTAACTGAATCAAAAAACTGTCTTTTTCAGATTACCGAAGAAGCATATAGTCATGTGCAGTCTAATCAATCCACACCTAAAAGTGAGAGGAGAAAAAAAGAAACTTCAAAAGTACAATACGTCGAGCAAGAGAGAAACAGGAAAAGCAACGTCGGGAAATGGAAATTCAAGAATTGCAAAATAGGAAACCTCAACAAATAGTATATTGTAATCAATTCGCCATTCAAAGAGCTAAGGTGTTATTTCATTCAAGAAACTGCTTAATCTTGCGTTTAAAAACATAAAAACATGATTTCTTTCAAACGCTTGATTACTCACTTAATTGAATTGACAGGAAATGATGCGGAGGTCCCAAAGAGAACGTCGCGCCCGACCGGATAATAAAGCATCAATGGTAAAGCCTGCTTTCATACACACAAAAATATTCCGAAAACAAAGACATTGATATTAAACAATACTGATTTTTATGATTATCATTTACAGGCACACTGCTTGGCGCAACAAGCACGTCAACAAAGAGCGAGAGAACATAAAGTTATTCGACCATCAAAAAAACCGTCAATGGTACCATTCTAATCAACAGTAATATCTAATATGCTGTTTATTAAAAAAAAAATATGATACCAAACGTTATTTAAAATTGACAGGCAAAATGCATTGCACAACAAGCAGCACAAAAAGCACGCAGACAAAAAGAAAAAAAAGAAAAAAAATGTCTGGAAGGATCCATAGTGAACGAAGGTTGGTAGCGGGCAATTTGATCTAATGCATGAACATGCAGTGGAAATCCAGGAAAGAAAAAAAAATGGTAAGAGAATGCGCACAAGAAATCTTTGCAGGTAAGAAAATCAAAAATTATCAAGATAATGTTTTTATTGCCCTAAATCTCAACTCTCACATTTATTTGTACTGACAGGATAATCCTAATCGCAGGAAGAATGAAAACTGTAGAACTTACTATACTAGACAGAGAGACAATGAATCCTGAGACCCCGGAGCTCCTGCGGCGATCTCGAGACAAGATTTTCTTTAGGTACATATGAAAATAGAGAACTAAAAGCAAATTAACATAACCATCTGCTTTGTAATTTCTATACTTTGCAATTTAAACCAAACAAGGATGATTTTTAATCAAATACTGCGAAGATTACAAAATTTTTAATTGTGAAATCATGCAACATCAATTAAAGAGTTCATCGCATTAAAAATAGACATTATGCCTTACCGTTGCTTCCTATTATAACACTGCTAAATTTCTCACTATAGTGGATCATTTCCAGTTTATTGCAAATGTGTAAAACTATTAGTCAAAAAGCATTAAGTTGAACACTTCTTTTATTGCGATTAAATACACTGTAGGAGCCAACAAATCCTAATACTGAAGCTATGTGTCGTGATCAGGTACGAAATTTTGAAGTAATCCATAAGGAAGTAGAAAACTAAGAAAAACCAAACTAATGAAGCTGTGTGTGGTGATCAGGTACAAAATTTTGAACTAATACTTAAGGAAGTAGAAAACTAAGAAAAACCAAACATCATTATGCTCCCCAATTATGTTATGGATATATCGGTTTTGGGTTATTGTTGTACGACATATGAATTAAGGTGCCATATATCCAAGTACATTTTGAATACAACATAACGGTCTATCATTCTCAGCAATCTTTAGAAACTAAAAATTCAAAAAGATTAAACAAACCTTTGCTATCTATTTTAACGTTGCTAGATTTTAAACTTTAGTGTGTTATTTACATCTGGCGTAAATGTTCCAGGAGAAAGAAGATTGCACTTTACCCATCTCACAGAATCAAGAATAATAGGCGCGAGAGAAATATAAATACGAAGATATCAATTCACAATGCTGGAACTTGAAGATATTCCTAAAAGTCTTGGAGATGTTACAAATCTGTCAGGTAAGACACCATTTAATCATTACACCATTTATCATATAGCTATAACAATATATGTATATATATACATATCATGGGGAAGCTTAGCCAAAGGTATGAAATGAAAAAAATGACAACCGTAATAATAACAAGTGTCAGACTCAGATCATCATAGAAGACTACAGTGGGAAACAAACATAGCATACGTTACGGGGAGATGCTTCAATACATTAGAGGTAAATATCAGTTTGTCGGTATTTTTTAAGAATAATTACATCAGTTCTTATTGTGAATGGATATACCGTTAGTGGAAACCAAGCCACAAATTCAAACTCCAACCAAATCCGATATGCGACCATAACAATAAGTCCTGATTGTGAATATGCAGAGAAAATGATGCAATTTATTCATTCAAAGGTGAAGACGGAAATGATGAAGACTTTGGTGAGATGATGGCATTAGCTAAATTAGCAGAAAAGAAGGATTTATACCTTAATCACAAAAGTCATACGAATTTTTGTAAACTCTAATGATATACCTTAATACTCATTAATAAAATTCTAATGATGTCTGTTTGTAACCTCTGATTGAAGCATACGATTTTTTCATGAAAACGTTAGCTAGAGACAATGGTTTATATGCCCCAAATGTTTATATACCCCAAATGCATTCGTATTGTGCAAGTAGACAAACTTTATAGTACAAGTATACAAGCGAATTTCAAGTCAGTAAGAGCAACCGTAGCGTTGTTGCCAAAAGCCATATTTGGCAACAAAAGGTAGCGCACTCATGATTGTCAAAAGCCATATTCGTAGTTGTTTATGGGTAAAAATCGTTTCCGCCGATTTCGGTAAATTCGGTAGGTGAGTGAGAAACTTGTTTAAACCCTAAACAAATGTCTTTGCTGCGTGAGCACTTTATAGATTCGAGAGATCAATCATACAAGTCCGTCCTAAACCAAGAAATGGCCGTTCCGGACTTGCTTCGGTCACAAAGTGGAGGAGAAGGGTTGATTTGGGGAGGGAAGCAAAGAAAGGTGTTGAGACCAGAATAATGCAGGGAGATTAGTGTCTCGACTTGTATCGGAAAGTGAAAGCTTGGAAGCTTGCAAGAGATGAAAGCTTTTTGAAGAGCTTGCAAAGTTGCCTTTTACGAGAGTGTTGTGTTTTTCTCCCGACCGAGACTTGTTGTCCTGGTGGAAATAGGTAAGACCTATTTATACAAGTCGAGATTGAAACGTATCCACTGGCCTCATGAAGGAAGAGATTAAAGGGTGAAATAATGGGAGGAGGTGGTAACCGCATGGTGTTTATGGGTGAAAACGTTTTCACCATTATTTCCTCATTTATTTGACCGCTTTATTCCTATTCACGCTTTCTTAATGTGAGCGTAGTGTACGATGGATGATGTGACCGCCAAACCAAGACCCTGGAAAGCATTCCCCAGTTTGTGTTGATGTCTCGAGTGTTGGTTGCACCTTGAGTTCAAGTGGCGCTGCTAGTGGAGCGTGTGGCATGTGCGGAATGCCTTTATTGCGGGTTGCACCTTGAGTGCAAGTGGCAATGCCAGAGCTGCTAGTGGCGTGTGTGGTATGTGCCAATGGCATGTGTGGAATGCCTTGGTGGTAGGTTGTACGTTGAGTGTTAGTGGCAATGCCAGAGCTGCTAGTGGCGTGTGTGGCATGTGCCAATGGCATGCTCGGCCATTAGGGCCACGGCCTGGTAGGAAAAGCTACCAGCGATGCGCGTTGGCATGCGCCAATGGCATGCTCGGCCATTAGGGCCATGGCCTGGTAAGAAAAGCTACCAGCGATGCGTGTTGGCATGTGCCAATGGCATGCGTGGCCAATTTGGGTCACGGCACGGTAGGAAAAGCTACCCGGCGATGCGTGTTGGCATGTGCCAATGGCATGCGTGGCCAATTTGGGTCACGGACTGGTAGGAAAAGCTACCAGCGAGCGTGTTGGCATGTCCCAATGGCACGCGTGGCCAATTTGGGTCACGACCTGGTAGGAAAAGCTACCAACGAACGTGTCGGCATGTGCCAATGGCATGCATGGCCAATTTGGGTCACGGCCTGGTAGGAAAAGCTACCAACGAGCGTGTTGGCATGTGCCAATGGCATGCTCGGCCATTAGGGCAATGCCCTGGTGAGAAAAGCTACCAGCGAGCGTGTTGGCATGTGCCAATGGCACGCGTGGCCAATTTGGGTCACGGCCGGGTAGGAAAAGCTACCAGCGAGCGTGTTGGCATGTGCCAATGGCATGCGTGGCCAATTTGGGTCACGACCTGGTAGGAAAAGCTACCAGCGAGCGTGTTGGCATGTGCCAATGGCATGCGTGGCCAATTTGGGTCACGGCCTGGTAGGAAAAGCTACCAGCGAGCGTGTTGGCATGTGCCAATGGCATGCTCGGCCATTAGGGCCACGCCTTGGTGATAAAAGCTACCAGCGAGCGTGTTGGCATGTGCCAATGGCATGCTCGGCCATTAGGGCCACGCCCTGGTGAGAAAATCTACCCGAGAGCGTGTTGGTATGTACCAATGACATGCTCGGCCATTAGGGCCACGCCTTGGTGATAAAAGCTACCCCGAGCGTGTTGGCATGTGCCAATGGCATGCTCGGCCATTAGGGCCACGCCCTGGTGAGAAAGCTACCAGCGAACGATTTGGCATGTGCCAATGGCATGCGTGGCCAATTTGGTCTAGGTTGTGCGGTTTGCAAGCCTAGGTGCGGGCGCTACTTTGGCATGGCGCGGCTAGGGCCAAGGTAAGGGTGTTTGGCTTGGCGTGGCGTGACCTGCGTAGCTACGGCCAAGGCGAGAGTGTGTTTGGCATGGCGCGGCTAGCTTGGGCAAGGTGTGGTGGCATGATTTGCCATTGGCATAGAGGTGCGGCTAGCTTAGGCTAGGTGTGGGCGGCATGATTTGCCATTGGCACGGAGGTGCGGCTAGCATGGTTGGCATGCTTTGGCGTGTTTGGTTTGACTAGCATAGCTAGGGCCAAGGCGGAGTGCGTTTGGCATGGCGCGGCTAGCTTGGGCTAGGTGTGGTGGCATGATTTGCCATTGGCACGGAGGTGCGGCTAGCATGGTTGGCATGCTTTGGCGCGTTTGGTGTGGCTGGCATGATTTGCCATTGGCACAGAGGTGCGGCTAGCTTGGGCTAGGTGTGGCTGGCATGTTTTGCCATTGGCACAGAGGTGCGGTTAGCATGGTTGGCATGCTTTGGCGCGTTTGGTGTGGATGACATGATTTTCCATTGGCACAGAGGTGCGGCTAGCTTGGGCTAGGTGTGGTTGGCATGATTTTCCATTGGCACCTGAGGTGCGGCTAGCATGCATGCTTTGGCGCGTTTGGTGTGGGCTGGCATGATTTTCCATTGGCACGGAGGTGCGGCTAGCATGGTTGGCATGCTTTGGCGCGCGTTGGTGTGGCTGGCATGATTTGCCATTGGCACAGAGGTGCGGCTAGCATGGTTGGCATGCTTTGGCGCGTTTGGTGTGGCTGGCATGATTTTCCATTGGCACGGAGGGGAATTAGGGTTTTGTTCGTTGTAACCCTAATTTGGAAAAATACCCCTTATTAATTACTGACTAAATGCATTAAATGTTCTAATAAATGTGTCATCGGTGACATTAGGTTATTTGGGGTTTTACGATTTTACCCTTTGTTTAAAATCCACCATCAACATTAAGTCCCCTGCTTAGCTCGGAAAGGAGCTTTGTTGCGAGGTAAGCATAAGA
Organism: Papaver armeniacum; assembly: GCA_023531295.1. Lineage (NCBI taxonomy): Eukaryota > Viridiplantae > Streptophyta > Magnoliopsida > Ranunculales > Papaveraceae > Papaver > Papaver armeniacum. The sequence continues at coordinate 70,318 of JAJJWW010014042.1, read as the reverse complement.
TGGTGACAAACTATCAACAAGAAATCGTAAAGAGAATTGAAGAGGCTTGTCGACCTTTTTATAAATAGGATTTGGAATCCTTGCCTCCGCGCTTTGCGCAAATCGAAGGGTCGGCACAATTGGGAAGTCAGCGTCATTGAGAGGTAGGAAGCTGGGCGGCATTGAGAAGTTGACACGAGTTGGGAAACTGAGCGTGCTAGCTGGTGGGACCGGCGCAAAGTGGGAAGCTAATCGCGCTAGCTAGTAGGACCGGCGCAAGGTGGGGAAGCTGAGCGTGCTAGCTGGCGGGACCGGCGCAAAGTGGGAAGCTGATCGTGCTAGCTGGCGTGACTTGGGCGGCGTTGGGAAGTTGGGCGCAATTGGTGGGAACGGTGCAACTTGGGCGACGTTGGGAAGTTGGGCGCAATTGGTGGGACCGGTGCTACTTGGGCAACGTTGTTGGAAGTTGGGCCCGTTCCTTATATGCACGATTTTTGGTATGGGGAAATCCTTCCCTATTTCCTCCACGCCCATATATATAAAATACCTTTCTCTCATCTTTGTTCTTTCATCTTTTCATACTAGGTATGGGTTTCCGAAATCTTTTCCCTTTTCATGTAGGTTTGCAATGATATTGCGCATATGATTTCTTGGCGTGCTTCTTGTAGAAAATATTGTATATATGCACCCAAGGGAAATAGAAAATTCGAACCCGCGCTCCATATATAATTTTGAACCCGAAGAAGGATACCATAGACGCATTCGAGCCCAGAAAATACTGCGTATATAGTCTTGAACCCGAAGAAGGATACCGTGAGACGCACTTGAGCCCGTATAAAATACTTTGCGTATATAATTTTTTGAACCACCGAAGAAGATACTGCGTGTGCATTTTCGAACCCGTAGAGAATACCGTATATGTGCTTCATATGACTTCGAACCCATAGGAAATATTGCATATATGAATTTCGGACTTGAAGAAAATCTCACATGCAGTTTTGAACCCGTAGAAAAATGCTCCATATATAATTTTGAACCCGAAGAAGGATACCATAGACGCATTCGATCCCGTAGAAAATACGCGTATATAATTTTTGAACCCTGAAGAAAATACTGCGTGTGCAGTTTTGAACCCGTAGAGAATACACCCCCTCTTTTTTTTTTCCTTTTGTTGGGTGCGGTTATGTGTCAGGGAGATAATTTCGTCTTTCTCCGTGTGCAGATATCTCGTTACTAAGTTGTTATGAAGAAATCCGACAAGATGTTACCTGAACAAAATTTCACCTCATCGAAGGATGTTCATAGTTCCAAACCAAACATGGATGATGAATTCTTTGCTAGACCCCTCGCCCTGCTCGGAAGAATCACCCCGGGTTTCGTGCCAATTTTGTTAACCGGTGGTGAAGATGAAAAGAAGACACGTTCGGTTCGCCCTGCAGAGAACACCATACGATTCTGTCTTCATAAAGGGGTATATTCTTCTTCCAACATTGATTTCAGGATGTGTCAAAGCCCATTGCGTTCTTTTGATAGATGGGTTGAGTTAATGGTGAGTAGGGAGCACATAAATACCAACTTGACTCGAGCGCAGATTATTGATGCTTGTCGAGCTTGATAAATCTCCAGATTAGGAAGGATATCCCGGGCTTGGTTGCTTTCATCTCCGGATGGTGTTCGGACACCCATACGATCATATGTATATGGGGTGAAGTAACTTTCTCCTTGGAGAGTGTGGCTCTCTTCTTTGAATCTTCCCGAATCGGAATCTTAATATCCGATTGTCTGAAGGTGAGAAGAAGATACGGGAAGACCTTGCTGCTAAGTTGGGAGATTACGCTCGAAAAGACTCCACCGCAAAGTCGAAGGATTCTGTCCTAAAGAGGATGAAAGGTGCTTTTACAAATTGGTGGATATCTCAATGGTTTCCTGACGAGCTGAACCTAAACATAAAAGCAAAGTGATCTTCATGTTGAGCATTTTTGGCTCTCTCATTGTCTAGAGACATTTTTGATGACGGTTCTGGCAAGAAGGAAATAAGACCAGAGTTGCTAGTGATTGTTGTGAAGTTAGAAAAAGGTGAAGTTCTTCCCATTGGCAAGCTATTCCTTGGTTCCCTGTATGTGCATCTGGATTACCTAGTTGCGAACATGCGAGTTTCGAATGGTTTCATGAAAGTGGATTCATATGTGCACGTGGTAGGCTTGGGAATGTGTTTCTTTTTATGCCTACATGTTATACCGCAAGTGCACGGTGTCTTCAATGTAGCACAAGGCAAATATGGGTCGAACCACAGAGACTTGTGGTGCTGTATGGTTGATCTAAGGCTTACTCTAGCTGAATTCAAGTGAAGTAAATGTAGCCGTTATTTGGTTTTGTCGAAACGACTAGGTTGAAAGTTGTAACAATGAAATACAAATGAAATAAAAGCAGTGGGAATGAAAGGGTACTAGGGTTATCACATCCACCTCTAATTCCTATTATGTATTCAACTAAGTTGAGCTTTTCTTGTTCCTGTGACAGATAAGGGCAGTGTGTCAATTCCACCACTTGTCTAAGGAGTTTCACCTAATGATAACTCAATTATCAGCTAAGGCACTAACCCAGCAGCACTAGTTGTCTAATTAAGCACAACTAGTCAAGGGAATTAGCATCTATTTCTAAGGCTTGAGCTGCAAAGACACTCAACACAATTATAACCTAACTACAATGTATACTTGGCATGCATTGTGAGAGAAGAGTATTGGATGCTAGAATTGAAGATATCTGATAAAATTAAGCACTCAAGCAAAGTTGAAATCATAACAGTGAATTAGGGTTTCATTGAAACCCTAGCAAACTAAACTAGAACATCAAAAACAACAAATAACACAAATTAAATCTAAATTGTGCTCACTAACCTGGCATAAGTTCAAACACCCACAACTGAATTCTATTTATACATAGGAAAATCAAAACCCTAATTCACTTCAAAATAGAAATTAATGCATACCCTTTCGCCCATACCCTCTGAATCATTGTCAGCTCTGTTCAATCGGCTCTGATAACTCCATGCGTGGGTTGTTGGTGAACCCTAGCTTTACTTTTCTCTAAGTTAGCTTCTAGGGTTGGGAGAAGCTAAGAGAGAGAAAACTAGACCTAGAGAGGCGGAGAAAGTGGTTGATGGAGCTAGTGGTGATGGCGACAGGAGATGGATGTGGTAGTGATGGTAGTTCTGCCATGGGTAAGGGGAAGAGGGTGGAGCTCTAAGAGGTATGGGGGAAGAAGAAAGAGAAGATGGAGGAGAAAATGAGGTTAGGTCGATGGGTATAGGGTTAGGTGATTTTGCTGTGGAGCGGAGGCATCGAAGTTTGATGAGGAAGGCGGAGCGACCGTTGGATCTTGGGAGGCAGAAATCTCACGGCTTAGAAATGATGGGCTTGGATCCGGCCGGGTCTTGGATAGTCTCTGGGCCCATGTCTTGTTAGATGGGTTGCTCCTTGTTGGGTTGCAACTGATGCGCGCGCGGGCTTTGGCTTTCTGTTCCATAGACGCTTGTCTCCAATTTTCTGCTCTTTTGGCTCCTCCGAATCTCCGAACTTTATTTATTACCTAAAAACACAAAATTAATTAGTACAAATATTTATTCTTGAAAACAAAGAAAATACGAGTCCGGGATAATATCGATTTACGAGCACAAAAGATGAGTTAAATGCCAATAAAAGGTGTATAAATATGCAATATTTGGCACTCATCAAATACCCCCAAACCCGAATTTTACTTGTCCTCAAGTGAAACAAAATTAAGAAATCCTAACTATACCCCCGTCGCAGTCTCTCGAATGCATTTAGCGTATGCACTAAGCCTTTAAACCCCTAGGTATCCCTAGTGGACGAGTTGTAGTCTCGTGAGGGTTTACCCGAGGTGTACCCACAAAATCTTCTCCAATTTCAGTGTAAAGAGTCTCAAGCATCCAAGGAGCTATGAGGACATAAAGTTTCGCATGCTAGTAACAAGAAGTTAGAACTACCAAAGAACGCATTCTCATCCTTAAGTGTTTGAGCGAGAAGTAACCATACCATATGAAAGAATTCGGATTCGATTGTGATCATAAGCCTCGACTTCGCCTCACTAATAGGGTTTTATGACAATTGCACTCAAAAGATCGCTTTTTTAGTCTCTCATGTGTGCAGCGGAATAAAGAGAGAAATCCTGCACACTTTGAAGATAAGAAGGATAACCTTCCGAAATAAATTCTGGAGACTCCACAGAAGTGTGGACAAAAAGAATCTTTTTCTGATGATCTCTAAGAAAGGAAATCAACCATTAGCAAGGATGGGAGTACTCACTTACCTTCTCACCCGATCGGCAATTAATATCACTCTCTGAAAGATTCATAGAAACGTCTTCAATCTTCGGTCTTCTGGTCTTCAATAGGCGATGATGAACTTCTGAACTTCACAAAAACTTGACAAACATACATTTTTTTTTTTTTTTTTTTGATTTAACTTGGAATGAAAATAACAATAAAACAATAAGACTCAATTTTTTACACTTGTCTTGATTTCACAAACTTCATTAATTCTCATCCTATTTTCTTTTCTTTGTTGCACGTAACCTTGGACTATTTCAACTTTTCTTCAAATATTCTGATGTTGCTCCGCTTGCTGACGACGATGTGTTTCTATGAATCAAGGATGTTGTTGAGAGGGAGAGAGTGATGCTAACTCGCAAATCGGTATTTAGAAGGAGTTTTCATCTTTAAACGTCACCCTCATGATTGACAAAAATAGCACTCAAGAGATCAAAAATAGTGCTAAAAGTGGTGCGAAGTTGGGTAGCTCACCATTCCTACCCGGAATTGACATACGGTGACACACACTCTAATGACTTTTCTAGAAAGTTGCAAAAAATGAAGGTTGGTGCCTCACCCGATGTAAAATGGGTAGTCTCCACTATGGGTGATCACAATTCTACTACCGAATATCTAAACAAGACCTAATTCGCCCTCCGGTATGGTTAAATCCAACTTTAACGCTCTAATCAACTAAGAAACCCGATTGTGTTCTCCAAGACTTTCCAAGTTCTCGTTATTTCGGTCGACTCTCTATGTAAACATAGTTAGAAGCATGCTAGTGACTCTAAAATCTCTAAAAGTTGGAGGTTTTTATTTACAAAAAGAGTTTTTTTTTTTTTTTTTTTTTAATAAAAGAAAGACTAAAAACTCTAAATGCAAATGCACCCCCAAACCTAAATCAAACATTGTCCGCAATGTGTCGACAATGATAAAATTTTAAACAAATCACATACCAAGAGAACTATGCCGATAAGAGAAAAGGGAAGAGATTACCGGATATGTCGGCGGGAGCAAGGTTAGAGCTTCATTTGTCAAGGCTAGAATCCAACATTCTCGGTGGAGATCATATCGGATTAGCACAATATATGTACAAGAAGACTCAACCGATTCAAGAAAAGAAAAATTAACAAGTCCTACTTTGGATTATATACAATGAAATTCACCATATACCAACAATCTAAAGAGTTGAGGATCAACCCAAAAGACAATATGTACAAACATCAACAGCCTTACACGGATATAACATGAGAGTGCAAGTAAGATCGCATATGTGAATGAGTTTCCCCAAACCTAAACTTGTCAACAGTGTGTTTGAAAGCACAAAATCTTGCAATTTTAAAGGTATATCATGCAAAAGGTCTAACTCAAAATGAGTTTTGCTAAGAACAAAAGACATACATATTCCAACTGTGGCTCTTTAAAAGTGTTATACTTTGATGCAAAATAGTCCAAGAGGACTTGGGAAGCACAAAGCTCGAGGCCTAAATTAAGCATTTTCAGAAAAGTTGGTTTTGCAATTTTGTAACAAACTACACCTAGGTTTGGTGGAGGAGTTTCAATCTGTGCCTTAGGAGAGAGATTAGGTAAATCTAAGTTGTTTTCATGTATAAGATCATTTGCACCATCACATACTTTCCTAAGGTCGAAGAAAGTAAATCATGTTCACCTGCATAGAACAATTCATCAATCTCCATGTCATAATCATCAGAGGAGGCAACATATTGTGACATGGGCAGGGAATCAGACACAAAAATACTATCATGATCCATAAGAACACTAGTGTCAACAGAAGATTCATCCTTTCTTAAGTCACAAACAAGTTGTGTAGCATGCTCACTTTCACTGAAGAATTTCACAAACCCAAACTCAGAGTCAACATCACATGTATGAATGTTAGAAGAAGTATCATTCATAGGGTTCACAGAAGAGACGCCTAACGTCTCTGAACCCAAAGATTCCATCATATTTTCAGCATGCACATGCTCTTCTAACATATCATAATCATCATCATCATCATAACAAAAATGCATTTCCCTATTCAAACTTGTAGCATTTCTAGTGTACTCATTTACCTCTAGATTAGGTTCATATTCAGTGTTAGTTGCATGAGTAGGACTAGAAACACTATTTTTATCAGGAATAACAAATATCATATCATAAACTTCTTTCCAATCTTCATTTTGTAACTCAATCAGGTTCCTTTGAAGAATCAAAGTGAGATGTTCAAGTGAAGGGGAGTCTTCACTAGTGGGTATGCATGTTTCATATGAATGATCATTACATGGTTGTGCACATGGTTCACTACACAAGGGAAACTCATACATGTTGCTATATGGATGATCATGCATTGCATTCAATTCAAACCTAGCATTGTTTTGCTCTATGAGGTTTTCTTCCACTGAGTGCATATACGAGGTCGGGGAGTATAAAATTGTTCAACTCCCCCCACTGTGGTGATTGATACATGTGTGCATGATGATTAGGGTTTGCATATTGAGGCTCATGACCTAGAAAAGGTTCATAATAATCCCTAAAACTAGTGACATCATGGTTTGTGGGTGGTTCATAATGTGAAGCATGCCCATAAGCAAGTTCTCTGATGGATTTGTTTCCATCCCCAGTTGCATACCAATTTGACATGGTCTAGCAACTCAATTTGAACTCAAAAAGAAACAACCATAGCCTAGCACAGATCAAGCATGTATAACAAATGATGTCTCAAAATAGGGAAGCTAAGCCCAAGGGGTGCAAAGCCCAGTTGTTTTGGGCTCAAATTTGGTTTCAATGGGTTTTGGTTTATGTAGGCTTGTTTGGTTTTTGTGGGATTCAGATTGGTTTTTGTGGGCTGGTTGGTTTTGTGGGCTTTGGTTTATTGCACAGTGGGCTTCAGGTTTGTGCAAAGAGCTCATGCATAGAACAAGTTTGTACACAGCCCAGAGAGATACAACCCACAAAAGAAAATGACACTGATTAAGTGTAAGCCCGGTTCACAGTGGGCTTCAATGGTTGTGCAAAGTAATACAAAGACAGAGCATAAATTCACAAAATGTAACTCTCAACTTCTAGCACAGAGGAGTGCTTCCTGCCGTTGTTTTAGGAGATACATAAGATGATTGGTAGGCTTGTGCACACATTGTATGTGTCACAGCCATGTTGTGGGAGGCCTAGTGATTATGTACAAATGCAATGGTTGCACAGGCTAGGGTTTTAGCTCAGCACAGTTTATGTGCTCATACAACACAGAGCAATACAAGACAGCCTAGGTTGGCAGTTCTCACAGAACTAAGCACACTCAGAAGTGCTTCTATTGTTGGAGACTTACACAGCACATCTTAGCAGGCTTGTGCACATCGCAAAGCAAACTCACAGAACAAAAGACACATCACGGAGTAGGGCGGCTCACGAGAGCGAGCAAACTCTCGGAAAAATTAACACAAAGACAACCTAGTTTATGTGCAAGGTTTGAAATGATGCAATTTGGTCAGCCAGAGCATTGTCCGATCGGGGAACTAGGGTCTATGACAAACAGATTTCGGGGATACATCGACTCGGGCTTAACACATCGAATAATGAGTTCAATAACAAAGATTTTACTTAAGAGCCACAGATTGATGCACAAAGATACCCCAGCAGCTAGCTCGGAGTCAAACACACTAATGGCGAGTAACAATCAAGTAGATGAGCAATTTGAGCACTTTACCAAAAGCCTAACATGCCACAGAGTATCAACAGACTATGCTCAGGGTTGTGCTCAAACTCACAGCTTCAGGGGCTGGAGTTGAACTCGGGAGGCTCAAAGGTGCACAGACAAACACTACAAAACAGAGGCCTTTAGTGACGGTTCTTAAACCGTCACAAATAACAAAAGACCGTCACAAATAGCAAAAAGACCGTCACAAAAGCACATTTGTGACGGGTGACAATCCGTCGCTACTACTGGGGTCACAAATGTTTTTTGTGACGGGTTGAGATCATTTGTGCCGTTTGGCCAACCGTCACGAATAGTTATTCTATTTGTGACGTCTGATCAAACCGTCATAAATTGTTTTCTTGCCGCCGACAAAAAAATCGACAACGGCAACATACCGGTCGTCGGTCACCGATTACTGTTCTCCGGTGCCGGATTTTAGATTCTCAGAATTCTCGAGCCATTCACAAAAATTAAAAAGCTTTTAAAAACTTGCATCATTCACACTAAACAAAAAATTTATATCATTCATAACAAAGTTTTACATTGATGCATCATAGAAACTTACATATTTGACAAGAAAGATGTTTAAGTTTAACTGGTTAAAAAACATAAATACGGGAAATGAACAACACCCAGAGAGTTCAAAATGCCTGTGGAAAGTTTGGGACAAGATAAAGAACACACCCGATGGCATGAAAAAATTAAAAAAAAAAAAAAATCATCCCATTCCCTTGTATTCAAAAAAACAAGCACCTGAGTTGCTAGAGTTATACATAAGTAGCATATTAGTCGAGCATCTATGTGCACCAAGATCTTCCATTCATGGACTAGTCCCGATCTCTGCGTCGATCGATGGGGTAACAGTCTTGTATTTCCTGTAACATATAAATCCATTTTAAGCATTAGTATCACAAAAACTTACATGGCGAGGTTCAAAGTTTAAGGAAATAACTTAGTGAAGCAACTAAGTTTACCTTAGTTCGCCTCGATTCTGCAATCCCCATCTAGAAGGTCTCCGTCATCATCATAAGATAGTCCGGCCAATTTGGCAAGTTGTTCGTACAAAGGAGCATAAGCTGCTTAGGACAATGAAATGTTTCCAGGTTAGTGAAAGAATCTAAGATAAGGAACCTTACTATGACATAAATAACCATAGCACATTCGACCTTCAAAGAATTTATGAAAAGTTAAAAAATTTGATCCGTACTTATGACTCTTATGGCCTGTGAATGATAATCTATCAACCTATAGCATTCATTTGGTTCGATTATATAACAGACAACATGAAACCACAAAAATGGGCCAAAAGGTGGAGACTTAAACGATCGGGACGTACAAGTACGCATGCACGTTGTTGTTACTTTGAGTACTCAACCAATAAGTGCTGCTGCTGTGTTTGGGAATTGTTATTAAGTAAGCATTCACATTTCCATTAATCAATTCACTAATGTATCTGGACTAACACGTTATAGCCTCCTGCACTGATTTCTCGACGCTTTTTCCCTTCAACAACCTACAAACAAAATCATCACATCATTCAACAAGTCAAAACACAATCACATGACATATATCACTCAAAAGTGTACTATATTCTAGTGAATCAAAGAAATTGGCAGTAAAAGTGTACTATATTAGATCGGTTTGAATGCCTACATATGCTTGAAAAAATTATGCATAAAAGTATCCATCCTGCATCAAAGATGAACTTACATTTATGTCTCCTTTATCCCGTAGGATAGTCTTGAAGCTAGATGTGGTAGCTGCTCTTAATAGTGGAAGAACCCTGCAAGTAAAAAATTTAAGTAACCAATTCAATGTAATATGATAGGTGGAAAGTAGCAAGATTTAAATTGTAAAGAAATGAACAACTAAAGAACTAAATGAACATTTAGTTAAGATAAAAATCACTTGCATATGGAAATTCTACCCGCTTCCACCTCCGCAACATTCTATTCGATAGATTGTCATCAAACAATATTTCTCTATCTTCGTACCCAACAAATTTGTATCTAAGGTCGTATCTTAGATAGAACTCTACATGAAATTCAACCAAAGAGAGTATTTGAGAAAATAATTAATGTTACTTGAACCATTAAAATGCAAGCTATTTCCTTAGTCATAGAAGTGAAGTCTTCTACACAAACAGGGAGAATAATTAGTGTTTTTTTCACAAATAACTTCTATTGAGAATCAAAATAAGGATCACAGATCTCCTTTTGAAATTCAACTGTGAACACCAAATTAACAAATAGGGAATCATGATAATAAGCTCTAAATCCTAAAATATCAAATTAAAATAATCTTCTACCCAAAATTCGGGGCTCGAACAAAAGAGAAAAATGAAAAAGTAAGATAAACCCAAATCATGAGCTAAAAATTTCACTCATTAGAAACCGAATACTTACATACCTTTAAGAAATCACATACTTAATAATCGCGACCGCCATCAAGTAATTAACTCGATACCATGATTTTTCCTAAGAGAAAGAAATCCAGGATAATTATAGGGTTTTCTAACGGAGTTAAGGAAGAGAGCCTCAAAACCCGATTCATGTACACAAGAACAAAATTAAAAAATTTCACATATAAAAGATTAAAGTAAAAGATAAAACCCTAGATTGCAGTAAAAGATTTTGCTAAGAGAAATTACCATGAGAAGAGAAAGAGAATTTGTGAAATCTGCTTGTACTAAGATAATATCGTCTTACCGAATGAGATTAGGATATTCATTTAATGAAAGTAAATAGATCTTTATTAAAAGCAAACCCATCACTAATTCCCGATTCCATTCGATTTCTCCAAATCTCATGATCTTTATCTCCATCATCGATTCTCATTGAAACCTTAATCTTATCTCAAAGAGATGGATGAGATGATAACACGAAGAGACGGGATGGTAACAGGAAGAGGCGAGAGCAAACCTCTCTGTTCTTTCGGCGGAGAAAAAATGGAAAAAGTTAAGGGAGAAAACCAGATCTGTTTGAGAAGAGAAGAAAAGGGCAGGAGGAAAAAGAATAATCATAAATAAAAATAAAAAAGATTTACACTTTGCTCGGCAGTAAAACCGACAGAAAAACCGCTCCTTTGACTAATCTCACCATTTCCTACGGTTGGTCAAATCACCCTCACAAATAGTCACTATTTGTGACGCCCTTAAAAATAAACCCTCACTAATAGGACCTATTTTTGTAGTGAAAGATGCTTCAGTAACTTTCAGTTATGCACAGCTCATGGGAACAAGGTTCATTAATGCTCAGGTCAGCAAAATAGCTAGTTTGTCAGGCAAGGATAGCTCACAGATTTAACAGGTTAAGCTCAAATTACACACAATCACAGGCTTTAGATTGCACACATTTCGAGATATTGCAAGGTTGCACACAAATTGATGACAAAGACTTGCGGTTATAGCTTCATACAATATATGTAGATAACACAAGGTTTAGGTTGAGCACCACCGCAATTAGCCAAGGCAAGCGGCTACGGGGTCGGGTTATGCTCGGTAGACCAAGTTGCGGCTTAGGCTCTACAAATGCGCAGGGCTGGAGCTAAGCACAGAGCCGATGGCAATTAGGGTCACAGAATGTACAAGCACGAGATGGAAAACACACGGTTTGCACGAAGCACGTATGCAACAAGGTTGATGGTGGTAATGCTCGGTATGCAACTCAAGGTGACTAGCTTGGCAAGGTTCAAAGAGATGTGATTAAATGACGGGAAATGTGCACGGTTTATGCCCAAATCCACACAAGGTTCAGCGAGATAACACATGTGCGGTACTACAATATGCTTGTTATTGCTCATTCACAAAATCAACAAGGTCACAGGATTGCTTAGCAATGTGGCTAGTTTATCATGCAATTATGGTTCAAAGGTTCACAGGTCAACAAGCAAGCATACATGCTATCATTCATTCATTCAAGGTCTAGCATGCTTATCTCAACAGGTTAACATTCAATGAGTGAAAAGGCTTAGCTCAACAGGTTCTTTGGTGTCAACTTACTCAGTTGACTTCCACTGGAGTTTGCTGCTAACCTGTTTGGACTGATTTGTTAACAATTGCTCTTCCTTGCCTCAGCTTTCCCAACAGCTTTGCAGGTACCTGTGAGCTCAACAGGAGAGTTTAGTTCTCAATACTGCACAACTAAAGCAAGAGCACTAGTGCTACAATGATGAATTGAGCTATGCTTTATTGCAAAAAAATGGGGCCACGGAAAACAAAAATAACAAAGAAAGTGCGGTGGCACTATGGACTATGCAAGTGAACAAAAGTGATGAGAGACAGAGCAACAATTTAAGCTAAGTGAAGCTAAGAAACAAAGGAAACACAAAGTGAAGCTAAGTTACACTAGCAAGAGATTAAAAGTAGAAAATTCAAAGCATATATATACAAGTATGAACTGAACTCGGTTAAGTGCTAGCCACTAATCGACACAAAGACACGCCAAGTCCCGGCAAATGGCGCCAAAAACTTGGTAGGCTTGGGAATGTGTTTCTTTTATGCCTACATGTTATACCGCAAGTGCACGGTGTCTTCAATGTAGCACAAGGCAAATACGGGTCGAACCACGAGACTTGTGGTCTTTGTATGGTTGATCTAAGGCTTACTCTAAATTGAATTCAAGTGAAGTAACAGAATGTTATTTGGTTTTGTCGAAACGACTAGGTTGAAAGTTGTAACAATGAAATACAAATGAAATAAAAGCAGGGAATGAAAGGGTACTAGGGTTATCACATCCACCTCTAATTCCTATTATGTATTCAACTAAGTTGAGCTTTTCTTGTTCCCGTGATGTATAAGGGCAAAGTGTGTCAATTTCACCACTTGTCTAAGGAGTTTCACCTAATGATAACTCAATTATCAGCCTAAGGCACTAACCCCAGAGCACTAGTTGTCTAATTAAGCACAACTAGTCAAGGGAATTAGCATCTATTTCTAAGGCTTGAGCCGCAGACACACTCAACACAATTATAACCTAACTACAATGTATACTTGGCATGCATTGTGAGAGAAGAGTATTGGATGCTAGAATTGAAGATATCCGATAAAATTAAGCACTCAAGAACACTCAAGCAAAGTTGAAATCATCAAAGAGAATTAGGGTTTCATTGAAACCCTAGCAAACTAAACTAGAACATCAAAAACAACAAATAACACAAATTAAATCTAAATTGTCAACTTTCTGTAACCTGCATAAGTTCAAACACCCACAAATGAATTCTATTTATACATAGGAAAATCAAAACCCTAATTCACTTCAAAATAGAAATTAATGCATACCCTTTAAGCATACCCTCCTCGAATCATTGTCACCTCTGTTCAATCGGCTCGAGAACTCCATGCGTGGGTTGTTGGTGAACCCTAGCTCTACTTTTTCTAAGTTAGCTTCTAGGGTTGGGAGAAGCTAAGAGAGAGAAAACTAGACCTAGAGAGGCGGAGAAAGTGGTTGATGGAGCTAGTGGTGATGGCGACAGAGATGGATGTGGTAGTGATGGTAGTTTTGCCATGGGTAAGGGGAAGAGGGTGGAGCTCACAGAGGTATGGGGAAGAAGAAAGAGAAGATGGAGGAGAAAATGAGGTTAGGTCGATGGGTATAGGGTTAGGTGATTTTGCTGTGGAGCGGAGGCATCGAAGTTTGATGAGGAAGGCGGAGCGACTGTTGGATCTTGGGAGGCATAAATCTCACGGCTTAGAAATGATGGGCTTGGATCCGGGTCGGGTCTTGGATGGGTCCTGGGCCCATGTCTTGTTAGATGGGTTGCTCCTTGTTGGGTTGCAACCGATGCGCACACGGCTTTGGCTTTCTGTTCCATAGACGCTTGTCTCCAATTTTCCGCTCTTTTGGCTCCTCCGAATCTCCGAACTTTATTTATTACCTAAAAACACAAAATTAATTAGTACAAATATTTATTCTTGAAAACAAAGAAAATACGTAGTCCTGATAATATCTCGATTTTCGAGCACAAAAGATGAGTTAAATGCCAATAAAAAGGTGTATAAATATGCAATATTTGGCACTCATCGCACGTTGCTTTTCGCAAACACGGCTATGGGAGCACTTTGAGAAGTATGCTCAAATCAAGTTGCCCGATTCCCGAGTTGGGGCGGCTCCCGAATTCTTGGATGGGTGAACAAGCGTCCAAGAGTTGGCATGAGCTTGGTTAGTCTTCTCGATAAATCGCATGAAATCAGTTTTCGCCCATGGGAGCCGGTCCATAGGTCGGTGACTCAAATTGACACATTTGCTTCTGCTCCGATCATGTCTTTATCTTCCGACTGTAACTTGAGTGTTGGTGAAAACTTGTTTATTCAAAGCTGCATGTCCTACTATATGCCGTCTTTCTTCATGGGGTCTTCCAGAATAGCCGCTACAATATTGACCGTGCTGCTCGTCACATGAGTTTCGATCAAGGGGTGCCTCTTGCTTACCAGTGGTGGTTCCTAAGGATTCATTGCATGCCGCCCTCAATGCCAGTGCCCTTTAAGCCGGGTATCCGCCTTCCTTCTTTCGGCACTGGAAGAGTAACTTCGACGACTTTTGGCTATAATGAGTTACGCACGATGAGTTCACTATGATCCAAGATTTTGTAAATAACGTGGTAAAGAATGTTCGTTGTAAACCTTCCTTAGCGCTTTGAAGAAGTATCCAATGTTGAGAGATCCCAAAAAGCGAAAGTTGCTCTGCAACCCGGAAAGTCCCTGCAAAGGAACAGAGAACGAAGAATCGTGGCGGGTTCCTGTGGTTTCAAAAGATCCTCCCACAGCTCTCGTGTATTTGATTCTTCCAATAACTGAGGTATGTGTCGCCTCCTTGTTGGTTTGTCTCAAAACACGTGAATTTCGATGAAAACATGTGTCTTGTTTCTTCCCAGGCTTCGGTAGTGTTAATGCTTTCGCGCCCTTGCACGTTGCCGGAGACGACAATTTCTTCAAGAATTCCACAGACTTTTGAGCCTCCTCATAACGGTGATGAGTCGGACAAAGAAAAAGTTCGACAAGTGAGAGTGATTCCTCCTGGCAAAGACTGGTTCTTTTTCTGGGAAGTGGTTCTTGAGTTTCGGGTTCTTTTTCTTTCTTCTTCCGTTTCTTGTTTTGAAATATGTCTAACTCAACTTCGCAGGAGGAATCCGGTTCGGAGGACGATTCCGGGGTGGAGCCACACGAAAACTTGCCTTTGGTGACCACCGCCGCGACTTGGAGATGGGAGTTAGCCAATTGTCGAGCACGAGATGTGGTTCAAACGGTGGATGATTCTCTCGATGGTTGATGCAGTAGACATGGAAGAAGACCCTTTGCGAGTCGTGAGGCCGATTGAAGGCGCCATTTTGATCCCCGTACTTGGTTCCTTATCCGTGGTCATGTGTTTGGTTGGTGGTTTCAACGTGTCAGCTAAGTATGAGGCGTTGTACACCGTAATCCGGGAGAAGTACGAACATATGGCCACAACCAGGAAGGTCACTAGTCGATTTGCGCTGGTTAAGCGTGTGGAAGAGGCTTTATCTTCCATCGAGGATATGCGTGAGGTGACTGGATGGTAGGCTGGGAAGATGTGTTTATATTTATGCCTACTTGTGATAACCGCAAGTGCACGGCGCCTGTTGGAGGCGTGGCAAGTACGGGTCGAACCACAGAGACTTGTGGTGCTGATATGTTGATCAAAATACTTCCTAAACTGAATTCAAGTGAAGTAATGGAATCATAAGTTTTGTCGATGCGACTTGAGTTTGCATTAGTGACTAAGATAGTGAAATAAGATGTAACACAGTGACAATGGGGATTGAAAGGGTACTAGGGTCTTCACATTCACCTCTAATTCCTATTATGAGTTCAACTAAGTTGAGCTTTCTTGTCCTGTGACAGATAAAGGCAGCGTGTCAATTCCACCTCCTATCTAAGGAGTTTCTCCATGTAATTCTTCAAATATCACCGAGGGTACTAACTTGAGCACTAGTTGTCTAATTAAGTACAACTAGTCAATGGAATTAGCATTTGGGTCTAAGGTTTAAGTTTGAGGTACTCTCAATGCAGTTTGTAACCTAACTACAATGGATACAAGGCATCCATTGTGAGAGAAAAACATTGGGTACTATAATTGAAGTTATCTCTATAATTTAAGCATTCAAGATTACTCAAACTAAGTTGCAATCACAACAGTGAATTAGGGTTTCAGTGAAACCATAGCAAACTAATTTAAAACATTAAAAACAACAAATAACAAAAATTAAATCTAAATTGCTGCTCTGGCTAATCCAGGCATAAGCTCTAACATCCTCTACTCACTTCTATTTATACATGCAAACATAAACCCTAATTTATTTCAAAAAAGAGAAAATAATGAGTACCCAATCGCCCATACTCTCTGAATCACGTGTTCTCCTCTGTCAATTTGGCTTCAACAACTCCCTTGATTTATTGATGAGAAACCCTAACTCTAGTTATCTCTTTCCTAGCTTCTAGGGTAAGGAGAAGCTGTGAAAGAGATAACTCGAGAAAGAGTGGTGCGGCTGTTGCAGGGATGGGTGAGGCAGGAGATGGTAGAGATGGCGTTGCAGAGCTTGGTCGGGGAAGAGGAAGGTGGAGCTCTGCAAGCTCTGTCGGGGGATGAAGGAGAGAAGAGAAGAAAGAGAAGAGGAAGAGAGGAATGGGTTTGGTCGACTAGGGTATAGGGTTAGGGAAACTTCGTTTGTGAAGCGGGTGTATCAAGATATGATGAGGAAGTCGGAGCGAGTGTAGGATGTGGCTAGTGAAGATCTTAACGGCTCAGGGCGATGTGCGGTTTTTGGTGTGGAGCGGGAGTATCAAGAAATGATGTGAGCGACGGAGCGACCGTAGGATGCAGTTGGGCGAGATCTCAACGGCTCGGGATGAGCGGGTTCGGATCCGGGTCACGGGTAGCTCTAGCCCATGTCTTCCTTGTTGGGTTGCAACTGATTCGCGCGCGGGCTTTGGCTATCTGCTCCATAGATGCTCGTCTCCCATGCTCTTTTGGATTCTCAATTTCTCCTCCGAGCTTTATTTATTACCTAAAAACACAAAATTAATTAGTACAAATATTTATTCTTGAAAACAAAGAAAATACAGAATTTGGGATAATATCTCGATTTCTCGAGCACAAAAGATGAGTTAAATGCCAATAAATAGATGTAGAAATATGTAATATTTGGCACTCATCAAATACCCCCAAACCCGAATTTTACTTGTCCTCAAGTGAAACAAATTAAGAAATCCTAACTATACCCCCCGTCGCAGTCTCTCGAATGCATTTAGCGTATGCACTAAGCCTTTAAACCCCTAGGTGTCCCTAGTGGACGAGTTGTAGTCTCGTGAGGGTTTACCAGAGGTGTACCCACAAAACCTTCTCCAACTTCGAGTGTAAAAGAGTCTCAAGCATCCAAGGAGCTATGAGGACATAGAGTTTCTGCATGCTAGTAACATGAAGTTAGAACTACCAAAGAACGATTCTCATCCTTAAGTGCTGAGCGAGAAGTAACCATACCATATGAAAGAATTCGGATTCGATTGTGATCATAAGCCTCGACTTCTACCTCACCATTAGGGTTTTATGATAATTGCACTCAAAAAGATCGCTTTTTTAGTCTCTCATGTGTGCAGGCAGGAATAAAGAGAGCAATCCTGCACACGTTGTAGGTGAGAAGGATAACCTTCCGAAATAATTTCTGGAGACTCCACAAAAGTGTGGACAAAAAGAATCTTTTATGATGATCTCTAAGAAGGGAAATCAACCATTAGCAAGGGTGGGAGTACTCACTTACCTTCTCACCCGATCGCAATTAATATCACTCTCTCAAAGATTCATAGAAACGTCTTCACTCTTCGGTCTTCTGTCTTCAAATGTTGATGATGAACTTCAACTTTACAAAAACTTGACAAACATTTTTTTTTTTTTGCTATAAAAATTACAATAAAACAATAAAACTCAATTTTTCACAAACTTCATTAATTCTCATCTTCTTTTCTTTTCTTTGCACGTAAACCTTGGACTATATCAACTTTTCCTTCAAATATTCGATGATGCTCCGCTGTCGACGATGATGTGTCTCTATGAATGTGTTGATGTTGTTGAGAGGGAGAGAGAGTGATGTTAATTGCAAATCGGTATTTAGAAGAAGTTTTCATCTTTAAACGTCACCCTCATGATTGACAAAAATAGCACTCAAGAGATCAAAAATAGTGCTGAAATTGGTGCGAAGTTGGGTAGCTCACCATTCCTACCCTAATTGACGTACGGTGACACACACTCTAATGACTTTTCTAGAAATTTGCAAAAATGAAGGTTGGTGCCTCACTTGATGTAAAATGGGTAGTCTCCACTATGGGTGATCACAATTCTGCTCCGAATATCTAAACAACACCTAATTCGCCCTCCATGGTTAAATCCAACTTTAACGCTCTAATCAACTAAGAAACCCGATTGTGTTCTCCAAAGACTTCCAAGTTCTGTTATTTCGGTCAGACTCTCTATGTAAACATAGCTAGAAGCATGCTAGTGACTCTAAAATCTCTAAAAGTTGGAGGTTTTTATTTGCAAAAAGTTTTGAATTTTTTTTTTTTTTTTTAAATAAAAGAAAGACTAAAAACTCTATATGCAAATGCACCCCCAAACCTAAATCAAACATTGTCCTCAATGTGTCAACAAATAATAAGAGTTCAAAAAGTCACATACCATGAGAACTATGCTGATAAGAGAAAAGGGAAGAGATTACCTAGGATGTCTAGGGAGCAAGGTTAGAGCTTCATTTGTCAAGGCTAGAATCCAACATTCTCAGTGGAGATCATATCGGATTAGCACAATCTATGTACAAGAAAACTCAACCGATTCAAGAAAAGAAAAATTTAACAAGTCCTACTGGATTATATACAATGAAAATTCACCATACACCAACAATCTAAAGAGTTGAGGATCAACCCAAAAGACAATATGTACAAACATCAACAGCCTTACACAGATATAATATGAGAGTGCAAGTAAGACTGTGTGTGTGAATGAGCTTCCCCCAAACCTAAACTTGTCAACAGATGTGTTTTTGAGAACAAAATCTTGCAAAATTAAAGGTACATCATGCACAAGGTCTAACTCAAAGTGAGTTTTGCTAAGAACATGCAGACATACATATTCCAACTGTGGTTCCCTAAAGGTGTTATACTTTGATGCAAAATAGTCCAAGAGGACTTGGGAAGCACAAAGCTCTAGGCCTAGATTAGGCATCAGAAAAGTTGGTTTAAGATTTGTGTGACAAACTACACCTAGGTTTGGTGGAGGAGTTGCAATCTGTGCCTTAGGAGAGAGATTAGGTACATCTAAGTTGTGTTCATGTATAAAATCATTTGCACCATCACACACTTTCCTAAAGTCAGACACAGGTAAATCATGCTCACCAGCATAGAACAATTCATCAATCTCCATGTCATAATCATCATCACTCTCATGCACAACATAACCCGGAGAGATATCATGTCAAAACCTAGGCATGGAATCGGCACATGCATTGAATCATCATTACGTGTCAATGCACAATTCAGCTATTCCTAAGTCACAAACAAGTGGTAAGGCATGCTCATTTTCACAGACAAATGCACAGGTTCCACATCAGCAGCACATGTATGAATATCAAGAAGCATCATTCATAGGGTTCACGAAGAGACACTTAATGTCTCGAACCTAAAGATTCCACTATATTTTCAAAATACATATGCTCTTCATATTCATCATCATCATCATAGCAAAAATTCATCTCTCCATTCAAAATGGTAGTATTTTTAGTGTACTCATCTACCTCTAGATTAAGTTCATATTCAGGTGTTAGTTGCATGAGTAGGACTAGAAACACTATTTTCAACATTATCGGGAATAACAAACATCCTATCATTTTGTAACTCAATCAAAGTTCCTTTGAAGAATTATTGTGAGTTGTTCTATTGAAGGAGAGTCTTCACTAGTGGGTATGCATTCCTCATATGGATATTCATTGTATGGTTGAGCATGAGGTTCACTAGAGAAGGGAAATTCAGATATGTTGCTATATGGATGGTCATGTATTGCATTCGGCCTCAAGCCTAGCATTTTGCTCCATGAGCGTTTCCATTAGTGATTGCAAACACGGAGTTGGGGGAGTACAAAATTGTTCAACTCCCCACTTGTGGTTGATGATACATGTGCTCATGGTTATTAGGGTTCTTAGAATACTGATCGCAACCTTCGAAAGGCTGATTATGGTCTCAATGATTACCAGGATAGTCACTTCCAGACCATTCGTACATTGGATTATCATGGCTTTCCCTATTCGCCTAAAATCATGCAAAATATAGCAATTTTCAGTAGGGTGGCCTAAGCTACCACATAAGGTACAAGCATCCATTTCATATTGCCTAGGGAAATTAGATTCGACCATTGCTCATGTAATTGCCTTTCTAAAGCGGATACTTGAGCTTCTAATCGATCTAAAAGTGATGACTGGGTATGAGAAAGGTGTTCATTTTCAACCTGTGATGGATGATACATGTGCTCATAATGATTAGGGTATGTGAAGTCGGGGCCCTGAGAAGGCTCATAATATTCCCTAAAATCATCATGGACTCCATGGGAGTTCATACTGTGAAGCATGCCCGTAAGCAAGCTCTCTCCGATGGATTTGTTTGTATCCCGATTCTAAGGACCAAAATCCTAACATGATTTAACAACTCAAATTGAACTCAAAGCCCAGTTGTAGTGGACTCAGTTTGGTTTATGTGGGCTTTGGTTTGGTTTATGTGGGCTTTGGTTTGGTGGGATTTGGTTTGTTTGGGCTTTGGTTTGGTTTTGTTGGGATTAATTGTTTGCAGCCCAGGTTTTGTGAAACTTGCACAGCTTGATTAATGACCCAAGATTTGGGCTTCAGTGTGTGTAGTTGAAGCGGCCCTCAGTTAGGTGACAGTTAATAGCCCAGTGCACAACCCAAGATTTGGGCTTCACTTATGCAAACAAAATTATTTGCAACCCAAAGATAGCTTGCACAATGGGCTTTTAGTTGAAAGTGTAGCCCAGTTGGCAGAAGCAGAGCCTGTGAGTTACAACTCACAAAACTAACACCTAATTTCTCAAATTTAAGCACACAGAAATGCTTGCTGTTGGAGAGTTCACAGGATATTGAGCATGGATTACTCAGCACAGGTTGCACATCCCAGTTTATGCAGGCTTACACATCACAGGTCTGATTGCAGTGCAGCTTATGCACTGGTCAAGCCGAGCACAGGGAAACAGAACTCACAAAAATAACACAAAGACACAAAGCATAGGATGGCAGATGCACAAGAAAGACGAATGCAACATGCAACGGATGAACAACTATTCAGGGTATGCAACACTGTGGGGTAGACAAGCATATCATCGAGATGTTGACACTCTTGCAAGGTCATCAACAAACTCACACACGGCTATGTGCACACTTGGATAGTTATGTGCAGCCACAGTCAAAGCACAAGAAAAATAACAATTGGCGGATTGCACAGTCTAAGCGCAACTCACAAAGACAAACGATTATCAAAACTCACACAAAATGACACAAAGAATCTCTAACACAGGAGGAGTGCTTCTTGAAAATGCACAAAGCACGGGGTTAAGTGTTTGGTTGGAAAGGTTACACAAGTGAGGCCAAGCACATGATTATGTTGCACAGAGCAAGGGAAACAAGCAAAAACCACAAAGATTGACACGGCCCGAGCGAGCACCTGATTCAGGTTTGCACAAGGTCACAACAAACTTTGGTTGACTGAGTTATAGCATGCAAGGGTTTGGCAAACACTTGGCTCAAGGTACAGGCCGATGGTGTCAATGCACACAACATGTCAACAAGGCTTACAATTAACTTGGTACATCTAAGTTGCAACTCACCCTCAACAGCCTTCGGAGGCTGGAGGTGAGTTTCAATTTTCTCAGCTTATGCTCAGGGCAATTCAAAGTCGAACATCACAGCATAAATCAAGATTCAGTTAAGTACAAATTCCAACACTCTTATGACATACTTGTCATGCACAGATGCCACAAATGATGTCAACAGAGTCAAGCACCAAAAATTTCGGTGTGAGCAAGGTTGAGCAATGCTTAAGGGTACAGGGGGTATGTGGCATCAACTCACTCGGTTGATGTCAACAGCCTGGGTTGATATTAGTTGACTTCGAGTGGGATTTGCGGGGAACTCGGCTATAAGCTTAACTCACTCGGCCTACTGGGCTGGAGATAAGATGCACAAGAGCTCTAAAAACAATGATTTTAGGTGTGGAGCACACTTAGGAAGGCAGCTAGTTTATCATGCAAACAAGGCTAGTGCTCACATGCTCAATGTCAGTATGCAAAGAAGTGAGGCAATGCTTCAAAGAACAGTGTGATTCATACATATGCGCATCATGCTAAAGCTCGGTTCAAATACATGGCACTAGTTCAAAGAGCATCTTGGTTATCAGGGAACATGGTTTATCATTTATGCACATATGAAGTATGATGGAGTTCTAGAGTGACCAACCAATTTTAGCTCCAATAATAACTGTGTTCTGCTCCTTTACCTTCCACAGGTTGGCTTGCACAAGAAGACAAAGTGCACGCTACTCAAGAGAGAGTTAGTTCTCGGGAGAGTTACACAATTTGAAGTAAGAATATCAAAACATTAATGTTGAAATTTCAGATACAATGATTACTGCAAGCAGCAGATGTAACAAGGAAGGCAATTGCTGATGAGGATAGTGACTTATGCTCCACAGAAACTATGATTCTTAGTGACCGAGAAATTTACATTTATTGCAAAGACAGAGAGTACCAACCGAGAGGAGTCTACAACATGAAAGGGTGATATGAATGTGGTGTTTTGGATCGACTAGGATCAAGAGTTACAAGTAACTCTAAGATTCAAGGCAATGTTGCTTAAGTTCCTTGTAAACTAAATGACAAAGCTCCGGATGAGCTACAAGTACTACGAGATATGCACCGAGATGCAAATGATATGCTTGAACCTCGCAACTAAGCTACAAGCAAGAAACACTAAGATGATAAATATGTACCGGGAGATGCAATGCGATAAAGAAACTAATAGGTAAATGCAATGTTATACTAAGTTACAATATTAAAGGATAATATGCTAACAGTTAAGAGAAAGAAACTAACAGTTAGGACTAACAGCTAATATGCTAAAACAATGAAGATGCAACAAAAGAGAGCAAATAAGTTATATTAAGACAGGGCTACAAGCAAAAATTTAAAGTGAATATGTACAAGGTGAAATGAAACTCAGTGAAGACAGCAATGGATCAACAGGGCACACGCCAAGTCCCCGGCAACGGCGCCAAAAACTTGGTAGGCTGGGAAGATGTGTTTATATTTATGCCTACTTGTGATAACCGCAAGTGCACGTCGCCTGTTGGAGGCGTGGCAAGTACGGGTCGAACCACAGAGACTTGTGGTGCTGATATGTTGATCAAAATACTTCCTAAACTGAATTCAAGTGAAGTAAACAGAATCGTAAGTTTTGTCGATGCGATTGAGTTTGCATTAGTGACTAAGATAGTGAAATAAGATGTAACACAGTGACAATGGGGATTGAAAGGGTACTAGGGTCTTCACATTCACCTCTAATTCCTATTATGAGTTCAACTAAGTTGAGCTTTCTTGTCTGTGACAGAGATAAAGGCAACATGTGTCAATTCCACCTCCTATCTAAGGAGTTTATCCATGTAATTCTTCAAATATCACCGAGGGTACTAACTCGGTGAGCACTAGTTGTCTAATTAAGTACAACTAGTCAAGGGAATTAGCATTTGGGTCTAAGGTTTAAGCCGAGGTACTCTCAATGCGCTTGTAACCTAACTACAATGGATACAAGGCATCCATTGTGAGAGAAAAACATTGGGTACTATAATTGAAGTTATCTCTATAATTTAAGCATTCAAGATTACTCAAACTAAGTTGCAATCACAACAAGAATTAGGGTTTCAAAGTGAAACCTAGCAAACTAATTTAAAACATTAAAAACAACAAATAACAAAAATTAAATCTAAATTGCTGCTCTGGCTAATCCAGGCATAAGCTCTAACATCCTCTACTCACTTCTATTTATACATGCAAACATAAACCCTAATTTATTTCAAAAAGAGAAAATAATGAGTACCCAATCGCCCATACTCTCTGAATCACGTGTTCTCCTCTGTCAATTTGGCTTCAACAACTCCCTTGATTGATTGATGAGAAACCCTAACTCTAGTTATCTCTTTCCTAGCTTCTAGGGTAAAGAGAAGCTGTGAAAGAGATAACTCGAGAAAGAGTGGTGCGGCTGTTGCAGGGATGGGTGAGGCAGGAGATGGTAGAGATGGCGTTGCAGAGCTTGGTCGGGGAAGAGGAAGGTGGAGCTCTGCAAGCCTGCGTCTGGGGATGAAGGAGAGAAGAGAAGAAAGAGAAAGAGGAAGAGAGGAATGGGTTTGGTCGACTAGGGTATAGGGTTAGGGAACTTCGTTTGTGAAGCGGGTGTATCAAGATATGATGAGGAAGTCGGAGCGGCGTAGGATGTGGCTAGTGAAGATCTTAACGCTCGGGCGATGTGCGGTTTTTATGTGGAGCGGGAGTATCAAGAAATGATGTGAGCGACTGAGCGACCGTAGGATGCGGTAAATGGCGAGATCTCAATCTGCTCGGGATGAGCGGGTTCGGATCCTGGTCACGGGTAGCTCTAGCCCATGTCTTCCTTGTTGGGTTGCAACTGATTCGCGCGCGGGCTTTGGCTATCTGCTCCATAGATGCTCGTCTCCCATGCTCTTTTGGATTCTCAATTTCTCCGAGCTTTATTTATTACCTAAAAACACAAAATTAATTAGTACAAATATTTATTCTTGAAAACAAAGAAAACACAGAATTTGGGATAATATCTGATTTCTGAGCACATAAGATGAGTTAAATGCCAATAAATAGATGTAGAAATATGCAATATTTGGCACTCATCACTGGCCACACCGTTTCTGAAGACGTTATTGCCGACTAGGAGCACCATCGCAACGTGTGCGTAGAAAAGGAGTTCAACGCTTCGTGGTTTGTCGAAGGCCTTGCTGAGATCCGTAGTCAAAAGATGCAAAGAATCGAAAGCCTTTCTGAGAGGAGATTGCACGACAGAGGTAGAACTCGAAAAGCTTTCCAAGATGTTAACTATGAAGAGAGCGGCTCTTGAAGATGCAAAGTTGACTTTCTCCAAGAAGAGCGGATCTGTTGATGATTTTCCTTGAATGTTTCTCTCGTTAAACTTTCATTTAGGTTCTTCTTCTTCTTCTTTTTTTTTTTTTTTTGAAAAACATAATCGATGTCCGGTTCAAAGTTCGACTTGTTTTGATAGATGCCTGATAGCTTTTGAGGATATTGGATTATTTCTCGATGAATGGTTTTGATAATATAACTCGATTATGTTTTGTGAAAGGAATATTGCTTTTATGAAAGTGTGTGCTAGCAATAGGCACAAGACACGTAGTATGACGGTTTTATTAAGAACCTAAAAAGATCGTATATCTTTCCCCGGTCTAAATTTACTCACTCCATAGGTTTTTACGAACACGCCCCTCTCCATGTAAAAGGCGGCTTTGCTGGTAGCATCGCCAAAGAAGTCCCCAATCGCTGGTAGCATCTTCGACGAGTCCCCGCTTTTTTCGGTATAGTTTTTACAATCGGTAACCGGTTGTCTGGCACTTGAGTCGGATTGAGTCGCCTTCCCTATCATCTTGACATCTCAAAGTCAAGAACGAGATCGACAAATCGATATTGTAGCCGATAGATCAATCCTCCCGCCGTGGTCGCCAATTGTTTATGGGTAAAAATCGCTTTCCGCCGATTTCGGTAAATTCGGTAGGTGAGTGAGAAACTTGTTTAAACCCTAAACAAATGTGCTGCACGTGAGCACTTTATAGATTCGAGAGATCAATCTGTATAAGTCCGGCCGAAACCAAGAAATATCCGTTCCAGACTTGCTTCGGTCACAAAGTGGAGGAGAAGGGTTGATTTGGGGAGGGAAGCAAAGAAAGGTGTTGAGACCAGAATAATTTTGGGAGAGTAGTGTCTCGACTTGTATCAGAAAGTGAAAGCTTCGGAAGCTTGCAAGAGATAAAAGATTTTTTGAAGAGCATGCAAAGTTGCCTTTTCTGAGAGTGTTGTGTTTTTCTCCTGACCGAGACTTGTTGTCTGGTGGAAATAGCTAAGACCTATTTATACAAGTCGAGATTGAAACGTACCCAGGCCTCATGAAGGAAGAGAGTAAAGGGTGTTGGTTGCACCTTGAGTGCAAGTGGCGCTGCTAGTGGAGCGTGTGGCATGTGCGGAATGCCTTTATTGCGGGTTGCACCTTGAGTGCAAGTGGCAATGCCAGAGCTGCTAGTGGCGTGTGTGGTATGTGCCAATGGCATGTGTGGAATGCCTTGGTGGTAGGTTGTACGTTGAGTGTTAGTGGTAATGCCAGAGCTGCTAGTGGCGTGTGTGGCATGTGCCAATGGTATGCTCGGCCATTAGGGCCATGGCCTGGTAGGAAAAGCTACCAGCGATGCGCGTTGGCATGTCCCAATGGCATGCTCGACCATTAGGGCCATGGCCTGGTAAGAAAAGCTACCAGCGATGCGTGTTGGCATGTGCCAATGGCATGCGTGGCCAATTTGGGTCACTACCTGGTAGGAAAAGCTACCCGAAGCGTGTTGGCATGTGCCAATGGCACGCGTGGACAATTTGGGTCACTGACCTGGTAGGAAAAGCTACCAAATGAGCGTGTCGGCATGTGTCAATGGCATGCGTGGCCAATTTGGGTCACGGCCGGTAGGAAAAGCTACCAGCGAGCGTGTTGGCATGTGCCAATGGCATGCTCGGCCATTAGGGCCATGCCCTGGTGAGAAAAGCTACCAGCGAGCGTGTTGGCATGTGTCAATGGCACGCGTGGCCAATTTGTCACGCCCTGCAGGAAAAGCTACCAATGAGCGTGTTGGCATGTGCCAATGGCATGCGTGGCCAATTTGGGTCACGGCCGGTAGAAAAGCTACCAATGAGCGTGTTGGCATGTGCCAATGGCATGCTCCTTTAGGACACGCCTTGGTGATAAAAGCTACCAAATGAGCGTGTTGGCATGTGCCAATGGCATGCTCGGCCATTAGGCCACGCCCGGGTGATAAAACTACCAAATGAGCGTGTTGGTATGTGCCAATGGCATGCTCGGCCATTGTGGCCACGCCTTGGTGATAAAAGCTACCAGCGAGCGTGTTGGCATGTGCCAATGGCATGCTCGGCCATTAGGGCCATGCCCTGGTGAGAAAGCTACCAGCGAACGTGTTGGCATGTGCCAATGGCATACGTGGCCCATTTGGCCTAGGTTGCGCGGTTTGCAAGCCTAGGTGCGGGCGCTACTTTGGCATGGCACGGCTAGGGCCAAGGTAAGGGTGTTTGGCTTGGCGTGGCGTGACCAGCGTAGCTAGGGCCAAGGCAGAGTGTGTTTGGCATGGCGCGGCTAGCTTGGGCAAGGTGTGGCTGGCATGATTTGCCATTGGCACGGAGGTGCGGCTAGCATGGTTGGCATGCTTTGGCGCGTTTGGTGTGGCTGGCATGATTTGCCATTGGCATAGAGGTGCGGCTAGCTTAGGCTAGGTGTGGCTGGCATGATTTTCCATTGGCACGGAGGTGCGGCTAGCATGGTTGGCATGCTTTGGCGCGTTTGGTGTGACTAGCATAGCTAGGGCCAAGGCAGAGCGCGTTTGGCATGGCGCGGCTAGCTTGGGCTAGGTGTGGTCGGCATGATTTGCCATTGGCACGGAGGTGCGCTAGCATGGTTGGCATGCTTTGGCGCGTTTGGTGTGGTCGGGCATGATTTTCCATTGGCACGAGAGGTGCGGCTATCTTGGGCTAGGTGTGGTCGGCATGATTTGCCATTGGCACGGAGGTGCGGCTAGCATGGTTGGCATGCTTTGGCGCGTTTGGTGTGGTCGGCATGATTTGCCATTGGCATAGAGGTGCGGCTAGCTTGGGCTAGGTGTGGCTGGGCATGATTCGTCATTGGCACGGAGGTGCGGCTAGCATGGTTGGCATGCTTTGGCGCGTTTGGTGGTCGGCATGATTTGCCATTGGCACGGAGGTGCGCTAGCATGGTTGGCATGCTTTGGCGCGTTTGGTGTGGTCAGCATGATTTGCCATTGGCACAGAGGTGCGGCTAGCATGGTTGGCATGCTTTTGGCGCGTTTGGTGTGGGCCGGCATGATTTGCCATTGGCACAGAGGTGCGGCTAGCTTGGGCTAGGTGTGGTCGGGCATGATTTGCCATTGGCACGGAGGGGAATTAGGGTTTTGTTCGTTGTAACCCTAATTTGAAAAAAATACCCCCTATGAATTACTGACTACATGCATTAAATGTTCTAATAAATGTGTCATCGGTGACATTAGGTTATTTGGGGTTTTACGATTTTACCCTTTGTTTAAAATCCACCATCAACAGTAGCCAAATTGTCAAATTAAGTTTCGATATTTGAGAACTGTTTTTGGCAATTCTCAAATATAGCATCACGTTGTTATAAAAGCCGTGTTAACTTAAACGCATCTTTAAAGAACGTTCATCGCCAAACGCACTTTATAATCTTGTCTTGTTTGTAAAATAGAAAGTATTTATAAATCCGTTTGAAGTAAACGGTTTTGAAAACTGCGTTGTTTAAAACACATTTAAAAAGTACGTCTGCATGTTGATGCATTTTATAACTACGTGAAAGTGAGACGTTTTTATAGAATGATTTTGACTAAACGTTTTTATAAAGTACGTTTCACCCGAAACGCAATTTATGATTGCGTTCAACTCAAACGTAACTAAAATTTACGTTTCATACGAACGGTAATTAAAACTACGTAACTATGAGACGTTTTTATAAAGTACGTTTTTACGAGACGCTTTTAATAAATCCGTTCATGATTTAAAAACTATTGATTGATCATACCAATTTCCGTTCATGATATAAAAAGAATTGGTGAAGAAAAAAGAACAACTCAAACCTTACCTGAATCAAACTCTTTCTCTTCTTTTTAACTACTCTCCATCAAAATCTTCTTGTCAGTACTAATTAAACAAGGTGCTGCTAGTGTAGATGGGGAGGAGAAGGAAAAAAAATGGGTGCGGCTAGTGTAGATGGGGAGGAGAACGAAAAACAACGAAATAGGGTTTAGGTTCATTGTTATAATCGTCCATATGACGAACGGCCACGATAGGCTTAAGTTCAACGGTTGAGATTTTATTTTGTCTTAATGCATTTATATGCTGCGTCTCACTCCACACTTATTTTATAAATCCGTATGAAACAAACTAACTTTTAAACGCATTTTTAAACAACGTTTACATATATACGGAATTTTAAAATCCGTTTCCCCTCTCACGTACTTATTAAAGTAGAAATTAACGTTTAATCCCAAAGTTATTGGGCTTTAGACACTCTAGTCCTCTCCTTTCAAGCCTAGTACTAGAAGGTCCAAATTTACACATTTCAGAACGAGTTGGTCCTTTGGCGAACGATTTAGTCCAAAATGGACTTTTTTTTGTGACAAAAATACCCATCAACATTTCTTATTCATCGTCGGTTTCGTTTTATTGGTTTCATTTGTCGAAACTCGACGAGCTTTCCATCTTCTCCTTAAAGACTCGCAAGATTTTGACAAAATTTCAAAGAAGGATTCGATTCATGATCGTGTTTACATCATTTAGGCGTCTCTACTTTTTCATATTTCTCTCAACACCGAAGAATCTATGGAAGAAGATCTCAAATTAAACAAACATATCTGGTAAATTTAATCTAAATCATTAAAAAAATCATTAAATTTTACACCAGCAATTTAATATTTCTTCGCAACCTTATTACAATTCTTTTATGATGCTTTAGGTATTCATTTTATCTTGATTAGTTATCAGATGCTATTCTTTTCTTATATCTAAGGTTCTTTTTAATTAAATAGAGTTTTGGTCGAGGAGAAAACGAGAAGGAACTGTAAATTTTGGTTTCATAGCGATTCTTTTTGAGCTGTCTACTAGTATCTCCAATCACTGGTAATTGCATCCATCTGATTCCTTTAATTCTATAAATTTTGATCTCATCTGTGATTTTAGTTTTGGGAGGGATTTAGGTTTTTGCTGTTTTTTTTGTTGATTAGGTATAGATTTCATATTAAATGATGGGTTCCGGTGAAAACATATTAGCTTTTGTGAGTATTGTTGAATGTATATCTCATTTTAAAGATAGAGAAGGAACATGATTGTAGGGATTTGGAGAAATTTTGGAAATCATTGTAGTATTTTGTTTGTGTTTGTTTGGTTTGATTAATTGTAGCTGAATATTGTAAACTTGTTTTGTTTATGCATTTTGTTGGTATGGCTGGAATGTTATTAGGATTTGTTGTAATTTAAACCTTCTTGAAAGCACCTCTGTGTACGAATAAAAACCAAGGCATCTCCCGGCACCAAAGGAGACGAACTTAATTAATTTCCGACTATTAAAGTTAGTTGCTTATTAGTTGTCAGACCACCATCCGGATTCCACGTCTTAGTATGGGAAGCAAAGAAATGATTTTGCTTATTTCGGCATGTGAACTCCATTAGGAGTTAGGTGGATGACGTGGTCATTTCACAACCACATTTCCTTTGTGGGATGTGTTAAATATCAGGCAGGGGTCATCTGTTATTATCGATTGAAAAAGGGGTTTTGAGCATCAACTCTCGTCTTCCTCCAAGCAGCTGTTGGCATCATTTATTTAGAAATGATTGCAGTGGTGATTGTATTGGTTATCTGTAGTGGTGGCTGGCAAAAATGATCTTGATTATGTGTTTTTAGAGGTGGGAATTTTTCATCATCTTCTATTTTCAATAGAAATAATAATTATAACTAATATTTGAAAGATGGTGTTGAAATGGAGCGGTACCATAGAGCTAATTATGACTCCTGTGTGCTCAACGGTTCTAAATGTCATGTCTGAACACAGAAGGATAATATGTATTTCTCAATTCTTAGCACTTTGAATGTACGGAATTGTTGTAAACTCTGACTTTTGACTTTAGGGTCCAAATCATGTTGATGTAACAGCTTGTGCTACCGGTGCACATTCAATTGGTGATGCTGCGAGGATAATTCAATTTGGAGGTTCAGCTGGAATGGTAGCTGGAGGAACATAATCCAGTATCCATGCTTTATCCATGGCATGATTTGGTAGGTAATGATCATTCATTTAAAAAGTCTACCGAGTAAGTCGGTCTTTTCTTTTCTAAATGGTATGAACATGTTTTTGGTCACCCATGGGGAAATGGTAGTAACCTGGAGCGTCTAAGACATGTAAATGTTTCATGCATATACTCGATTATTATTATATTATATTTTCATGTTTTCTTGGTCAATCTAGGCCATTGGATTGTTTAGTCTTCTGGAGTTGTACTATGTAATATTCTTAATATTTGGAAGCCAATTGGTCATACTTTCTGCAGTTTGATACACTGCTGAAACTGGAAAAAATCAAATTTAACCCCAAAATAATTTGATTTTTACCAGCACATCTATATGGCACTCATGTTTACATTCGAGGTATCATCTTTGTATAAGATTTCGTGTGTTCAAGTTGAGGTGCGTGTCTTGATGCTGCTGGCAAGACTACCATTTTGTATAAGCTCAAGCTTGGAGAGATTGTAACCCCAATTCCTACCACTGGTAAGTCATATTTTTCAATAGAGTTTCAGTTTAAGTTTTTGTGAACTTGCTTCTGTACTTCATATTTTAAGTCTTATGTCATATAATCTTTAGGAAGTGATTCTTTTTTCCTATTCAATTTTGGGTGAACTTTTTGCAGAAATGTGTTTTTTCGAGTGTTACTCTCCTTATTTTATTTTCAATTGTTAATGTGCATTTAGTTGTATACATGTTGATTCTTGATGTGTACATAATTGTACACGTTTATTCTTAATGCGTACATAATTGTACACTTGTTGATTTTCATGATTATTGTTCCTTTCTTCTTGTTAGTTTCAATGATTATTCACCTTTTAACCTATCTATCTTCTTTTACCTTCTTTTGGATCCAAATTTAAATACCTCGTTGAGTTTCTGTAAGCACGAATGCTCTAAATTTTCAGTATTAACTTAATAGTAAACTTGTTTTCTAACAAAAAAAAATGAATGTTTTTGATTTTTTTTTGTGTTTTTGTTTTAATGGTGTAAACAGTGTGTCTGTGAGTCACTAACTAAATCATGTGGCTGCTATGGAAGCATCATAGAGGATGAAATATAGCATGAACAATATGAGTCGACTGCAGTAGGGAGTCTTAAAGTGTACATAATTGTACACCTATTGATTTTTAACGTGTACATAATTGTACACCTTCATCAAATATAATGTTGTTGTGTTCATTTATAGCCAAATTTGTAGAGTATTTTATAGAGTCGAATTTTCTCTGAAGCCAATCTGAGATTTAACACTCTAAGTTCCCATTCTTATATCCTCATATGTTTAATGGTTGATATGCAATTCAGTTACTTACCAACCTCTGTGAATGTACCTTACAAATCGATGATTTGTACAGGAATAGCTCGTGTGTTTGAAAGACTTATTTTAAGATAACATGAACAAGTCATGGGAAATCTGTATATATTTTTAGGTGATACATTCATAACTACATATTTTACATTTTGACTAGTTGTGTATATACTTCTTTCATTAGAAGCATGGCTAACGTATGTTTTTCTTTTTTGGATGGTCTTCCTCATATACAATGGTTCAGCCTGAAATAAAAGGTGTTGTTACCTGTTGGAATCGTTGGATTAGAGATGAAATTTTGGGAGGAAAGAAAGAAGACCAAGATAGGATCAATCGATTCAATCAGCAGCTTCATTTTGTTCTAAGCACAGCTCCGATGTGGATAGGTTTGTTTACTTCAATTGCTTGCTTTTCATTTTTGTGGTTTCATTTATGCCTGAAGAAGTTGTCTGGTGTTAAGATACTTGTAAGAGTCACATTGTATGCATGGTCTTATAGGATACTGTTATATATGCAAGTATAAAATACAAGTTTGATTTGTCCAAATATGTGTGTTAAGTGAAGGTCTCACGTAAAATATGACTTTCAATATATATATATATATATATTGAATTGTTAATGTGTACATAGTTGTACATATGTTGATTCTTAATGTGTACGTAATTGTACACATGTTGACTTTTATGTGCACACTGTTGTACAACTGTTAGTTAATGTGTACATAATTGTACACCTATTGATCGTTATTGTGCACATAATTTCACACATGTTGATTTTTAATGTGCACATAGTTATACACCTGTATTGAGCTCTAGTATGTATGAGAGATTTAATTTTAAGATATTAACTTCATTTATATATACAATTCACAGGGAACAGATTGAGAATTGATAGGATGAGATTGGGGAACAAGGTCATTGGATACAATGAACGGAGAAGCAAATACTAGTAAGTTCTTTAACATATGGGTTACTAGATCCTTACAGATTTGAGTAGAATCCGACTTTCAGCTCTTTAGATATTGAATTGGTAATGTGTACATAGTTGTACACATGTTGATTCTAAATGTGTACATGATTGTACACATGTTGTCTTTAATGTGCATATTTGTACACCCTATTAGTTGACGTGCACATAGTTGTACACCTGTTTATCATTAATGTGCACATAGTGGTACACCTGTTAGTTGACATGTACATATTTGTACACCTATAAATCGTTAATGTGCACATAGTTCTACACATCTTGATGGTTAATATGCACATAATTGCACACCTGGTGATCATTAATGTACACATAATTATACACCTGTTGATTTCTAATGAGTGCATATATCGATTCCTGGATTCGATATTTTGTTTTGTGAACTGAATTTTTCATTGGGTGCTCTACATTTAACATGATTTTTTCATCACATTGGTTGGTATTGGTTTTTATCGTCTTGTTTTCTTTGAAATGTTACCTCCAAAAGCTTGCATTCATATCCAAGAAGGTGGTTTTAAGGGAGGAAAAAGTGATGCAAATAAAAACAGCTTGATGATGCGAGGAAGGATTGTGCAGAAGTTTCTCTTACCAGGTGAACGAGATGGAACGATTTAGATATGGCACATGTGTTTGTTATGTCCTCATCTAAATGGGTTCCCACCAGCAATTCATAGAGTAGTAACTAAGGTGTACATAATTGTACACATGTTGATTCTTAATGTGTACATAATTGTACACCTATTGTATGTGTTTCTCTCTGTTTATATGTGCTTGTTCTGTTTTAAATGTACTTAGTTTTTGTTTGATTGTAGCTGTATTGTTGATAACTTGTGATTGTATTCTCTTTGTTTCAGGATCCTTTTGTCAATGGAGAGAAAGTCCCAGCCGATAATTTGAATTTGGCGCCAAAGTTTTACCACCTCGAGCTGGAGTTCCAGAGAACTTGGCTCATGTCAAAAACTACATGAAGGTTTGCAAAAAGCTTGTTACACATACTTAATACCCATCATTAGTTTTGTTTGCATAAAACTACTTGAAGAATTGCTAAAAGCTTGTTGTTCTTAAATACACATACCATATGCCCATCATCCGTTTTGTTTGTATATCGAAGAATTGTCTTTTATCACTTAGCAGTCTAGCTGTTCCGATTCAACCAATTAAATTCTCCCTGTTGGTGGTTTCATTTTCATTTTCATTTACACGTGTTGATTATTAAAGTGTACATAGTTGTGCACATGTTATTCATTTTGAAGTCTAAGAAATTAGGGAAAGCACTAATGTGTACATAGTTGTACACACATATTATGTTATTTATGTGTGCATAATAGTCCAAATGTTGATTATTTAGGTAAGAATAGTTGTACACTTGTAGGACTATATTTATGTATACAAACCAAAAATTAGGGAAAGCACTAATTGTACAGGTGTTGGATTTTCTATAGATATGTACAAAGTTGTACACTATTGTGTTATCTCAGTAATATGTGCATTTTTGTGGCATAAATGTTGGATTTTTATAACACAAAACATCAAAAGTTACTGCATCTCTTTCTTATACCGTCAAAAGTTGTCCTCTCATTAGAAATTTAGATCCTTATAACATCTCTTAGGCAAAGATAATGTACATTCTAGGATATATGTTGCAGCTTCAGTGCCATTTTCGAACAGTTTTATTAAAATAATCTCTGCAGACATGTATGAATACATTTAAGCTCATACTTGTAAGTTAGTATAATCATTTTTTCTGAGCTTTAGCCTTGTAAGAACTGGATGGTTTATCAATGTGTTACCCAAGTATTCATGCTATTAGTGATTACTCAATTATATAGGCCTAGGTGAAAAATAATTTAGAAACCGGTGCTACAACGGTATTTTAGCTTACGAGTCACCAATATCTAGCATTCTAGCTCCCACGTATAATTATTTTGTTTTTTTATTAGATTCCTTGTCCTAAAAACTTCATGAAACAATAGTTTGATCTCTCGTGCTGACCACTTTTTCCTCTTCGTCATTGTATGTATAGATGAACAAGTATAAATACATTATTTCCATGTCTTGCGTATCAACAAGATGCTTTCATATGCCCTGAGCCGATGTGGCTTCAAACTGGTATAAGAGGAGCGTTCGGTAAACCCTTGGGAATGGATCACCTAGCTAACTTGTTATCGTATGAGATTCAAATTGCAGCCACTTTTGCTATGTTGGTGTACAAACTGGTGCACCTTGTTTTGTCTTTTGATTTTTGGATTTTTGTAGACATGTACATGTTTGTACGCCAATGTAAACTAAGATTTTTTAAAAATGAGAATTATATAGTCATATGGGTACTCTTTTTGTAGCTCTCGGAAAGAGCTTTCCGAATATATAAAGTTTGTGAATTTTGGACAAACGGTTCGAAAGATAAATTGTTTTTAATTCTTTTTTATATTATTTAAAATTGCTGACATCATTGTGAGTCACTTTGGACTAAATTGTAAATCAGAAAGGTTATTTGTGTACTTTCAATGAAAAAGGACTAATTTGTACCTAGTTGAATAGGTCAGGACTAACTAGTATATTTGGATGGGGTTTTGGACTAAACCGTATTTTTCCCCTTATTAAATGCGTTTCATCAAACGATATTTTAAACTACGTAACCTATGAGAAGTAGGGATGGCAATTTGCCCCACCCAAACCCATCCCCATGGGGATCCTCCCCCATGGGTTAGGGTTTTACCCGTATAAACGGGGAACGGGGCGGGTACGGGGAATCCCCGAAAGTAGTGATGCGGGGATGGGGTGGGAATGGGATTCAAGATCCCCACCCCATACCCGCCCCATATCATAACCTATTATATCTGATCGAGGAACTTTTTTGCAAGATAACGAAGAAGATTATGATGAGATGATTAACATGGAAGAAGATGTTCAATAACGAGGAACTAAAAAGCAAAAGGAACCATGATACTTAATTGTGGATCAATTGTTTTTTTTTTGTTTTTTTTTTTTGAAGCATGGAACTATTATTAAAATTATGCGGCAACTATACGAGGGTAGGTGATACCCAAAGAGTCATCCATTACAGTTTGATTAATGCATGGTGGGATTGTATGGCCCCAAAATAAAGTTGTAAGGTTCTCTAGTTGGCTGTTATCTGCCGCCAGGTTGGCCAATCCATCTGCTGCCTGATTGCCTTCCATGTAGTTGTGTTTGACGGTGCATTGGGGGATCTGTCTCATGATTTGTTTGGTTTCAGAGATCATTCCTGAGATGTACCAAGGCGGATCGGCATCTGAGGTTAGGAAGCGATGCAAGTTTTCCGAGTCAGTTTCAAGTTCAACCTTTGGCCAGCTTCGTTCTTTTGCCGTCCTGGTCGCTATCAGCATTGCCCATGATTCAGCTGCGAGGGCGGTGGGTGATTCCTAGTGGTTGTGCTATGGCAACTAGGGTGTTAGCCGAAGCATCCCTACAAATGAAACTCCGCTCCAAATATTCTGGTTGTCCTCGCTGCTCGTCGGTGTTGATCTTGATCCAATCTAGAATAGGTTTGACCCAGCCGATGTAGATTGTTGTAGTCGTTCGTGTTCCATTTCTTGGGTTTGCAAGAGGCGGCATTCCGTAGCACGGGAGGGAGGTTCTCATGTGCCCAAGAGAATTCTTGTTGCAGACCGATAGCCATCCGGGTAATGTTATCCGGATTCGGTTGCCTTTGTCGATAAATGTTGTCATTCCTAGCTATCCATAATGACTTAAAAAGGAAACGCAAAATTTTTGACTTAATGATGAGTTTTCAGTTGTAGAATTTGGGTGATAGTCATATGAGGATTTGGAAAATTAGGAAGATTTTGGGTTGTGGTTGAATGAGTATGAATTCTCGTGAGGAGAATGTTCCATGAGGCCACTGCCACTTGACAATGGAGGAGAATATGACCAGCAAATTCTGGATCAGAGTTGCATTGTGGACAGATGTTGGTATCGGTGAGGTGGATATGATTTAGAATGGTGAAGGTCGGAAGGCCTTCGTTGATTGCTTTCCACAAGAAAAGTCAGTAGTTTTGGAGGACAGGGAGTGTCCGGAGAGAAATTTAGTTGGTGGCAAAGGGTTTAGGTGGGAATGATCCGATAAGTCAAGTTAAGCGTTGATATCCAGATGATGTGGTATATTTTCCGGGGACGGTGAAAGGCCGGATGATTTCGTCGGAGGAGTTGTTTTGGGGTACATGGATATTCACGATTCGTTGGATTATATGGGGTGGCGGGAGGTTTAGTTTATCATGATTCCAGTGTGAGTGAAAGGATCAATGAGATCGGCCGACTGTCCTGGATTGGGTAAATGACTTGCTGGATCCAAGGAATTAGTGAACTGCGGGATCCTGTTTTCTTGAATATGGGTTGTTAAGCCATCTCCGATTTTGTGGAAAAGATGTTGTTTGATTGTGGGAATGAGGGATGCTAGTTGCCTCAATTGGGGACTGATTGAAGATGGGGTTGCTGGAGTTCCTGAAAAAAGAGGTTGCTGCTTCAGATATTTTTCGTTGCAAAGGCTAGCATATATTGAATCTGGTTTCTCATGGATGTTCCAGACCCGTTTCATGATTAGTGCCTTATTATGATCGCTACTTCTTCGAATTCCTAGCCCTCCTTCTGATTTTGGAATAGTTAGCTTATCATAACCCAGTGGGTGAAGCTTTTTGACTGAGGAGTCATGTCCCCAAAAGAAATTTCGGGTGATGCGATCTATTTTCTTATTCACATTGACAGGTAGAAGTTGTTCTTGCATGATGTGGTTTGACGTAGGGGTTAGGGAAGATTTTATGAGAGCTAATCTTCCCGAAGGTGTTATGCATTTCGTCATCCATCCTTTTACCTTGCGCGCCAATCGATTTAGTATAGGTTCAAAAATGTGGCGAGAGGATCTTCCATATTTGAATTGGACTCCTAGGTAAATCGGGGGTATCGAGGTTGTGGGCATATTGAAAGCTTGATGAAGGTCAAATAATTGTTGTTGGGTGAGCTTTGGATGATGGATGATGGTGGATTTCAAGAATTAATGTGTTGACCTCATTGATGTAATTGTATGCTTGGAGAAGTTGCTTGAGTTGATTCGTGCCCTCCGTTGTAGCCTTGTACGTGATGAGGAGATCGTCCGCATACATAAGATGGAGAATTGATGGAGCTTTTTGTGAAATGCGTAGTCCCTCCACAGCTTTTTTGGCCTCAAGGTTTCCCAAGTTTGTTGAGAGAATTTCGGCACAAATAATAAACACATATGAGGAAAGTGGATCTCCTTGTCTTATTTCTTTAGTTGGAGTGATATACCCATGCGGCGTGCCGTTGATGTTGATTGAGTATGTGACCGTTGATATACAAAGCATGATGTATTCTACAAAAGTTATCGGGAAACCTAACTTGGTAAAGGCTTCTCTAACGAAACCCCAATCCAGACTATCATAGGCTTTTT
Source organism: Papaver armeniacum (assembly GCA_023531295.1). Classification (NCBI taxonomy): domain Eukaryota; kingdom Viridiplantae; phylum Streptophyta; class Magnoliopsida; order Ranunculales; family Papaveraceae; genus Papaver; species Papaver armeniacum. Next base: position 31,362 of record JAJJWW010014042.1, on the reverse strand, counting down.
GGATATCCAATTTAAGTGCTATTTTGGGGTCTTTAGTGTTGGTTGAGGTTTTAATATGATGAAAGAGCTCCCCAGCTATTGCTATGTTATCCTGGATAGATCTTTGGGGTACAAAAGCGCTTTGATATGGGCTTATTAGGAAAGGGAGTAAGGGGCGTAATCGGTTGACCAGGATTTTTGAAATGATTTTGTAGGTGACATTACAGATTCCTATAGGCCTGAATTGTGATGGTTTGGATGGGTGGTCTATTTTGGGGATTAAATTTAGGTTCGTGTGGTTCATAAGTGGGTGGATACTGTAGGAGTTGAAGAAACTATGTACCATTTCTATTAATTGTAGGTGGGTTGTTTCCCAAAAAACTTTGAAAAACTTACTAGTGTATCCGTCCGGACCTGGAGCACTTTCAGAGCTAATGGAAAATAAGGCTTGTTTGATTTCTATGGGAGTTACTTCTTTCGTCAGCGACGCACACTGGCTGGGTGATAACCTTGGGGTTATTGCTGCAAATGGGCTTTCTTCTATCACTGTACTTGGAGCCGTATATTGATCAGTGAAGTGATCGATCATTAATCCAACCACGTCATCTTTGTCTGTAACCCAATTGTTTTGATGGTCTTGAAGTTGCTGGATGTTATTACAACTTCGGTGGATTGTTGCTTTGGTGTGGAAGAATGTGGTATTACGATAGCCCGATTGTAGCCATTGAATTCTTGATCTTTGTCTCCAATAGGTTACGTGGAAGTCAAGTAATGTCATGTGTTGTTCTCTGAGTTGTTTTTCACGGAGTTGCCAATGTATCAACTCATTGCAAGTCGGATGGCACATTGATGTTGTACCATTTTGATTTGCGCCGAGGATTTCTTTATCATCGTGGGGAGGTGGTCGAAAGTTTCTTTGTTCCACTTCAGTGAAGGATTTCACTTTGGTTGAAATGAGCTTGAGTTGCAAATTCAGTGTAGGTTCCGAATCATGAATCTTGGTCCACGCTGAATTCACCACTTGTGGTAGTTGTGGATGGGTAAGCCATAAGTGCTCAAACTTATAGTTTTTTCTCCCTTGCCAATCAATTGCTTTAGTTCGGAGCAGAATTGCCAATCAATTGTTTCATTTATTTTTCAGTTTTAGTTGGTTATTATAAACTTAAAATTTTAAAATGCACCGCTTAAGTTAGTATCATTGTTTGAACCATTATAATTATTTTTAAATTATTATTATTTACAAAATTTTAAATAGTTATTGTAATGTTATGGTAACCCATGGAAAACCCATCCCATACGGGGATTCCCCATACCCGTCCCCGCCCCATTCTTATGGGGAACGGATAGGGGATGGGTTTTGGTTTTTTGAACGGGGTAGGGGATGGGATTCGAGGTCCCCGTCCCATACCCGCCCCATTGCCATCCCTAATGAGAAGCAGTTTTAAATTGTGTCTGCTAAACACGGAATTTTAAATTACATTTAATAAAATGCCTTTTTAAATGAACACGCAATTGGTGGATATGGGAATTAATTGGGGGATATAGCTACAGGACAAAAACGGTGTCCCAATAGCAATTCTGGGTGACCCCCTATGTAATTATTTTTTAATTCCTAATCTAGCCCCCACTAATCAGGATTATTGATTAATTATAATTAGTAAAATGTTAAGTATTTGGGGGATAAATTAGTGTGTATTTATTTTTATTTGAATTTGTGTGGGTTAGTTGAAAGTAGAAGGTAGGAAAATGGTTTTTGAGTGGAATTTTTTTTTTGAAAATGGAAGATGATTGTGATGAGAGAATTGCTGCTAAGAGGTTGAAAATTTGATTTTTTTTTTCTTTGAATCCACCATTGTTGCAGCTGGAAAAGCTTGGTGCCGGCATGGTATTCAACCAAAAAATCATGCCGGCATTTGTTGGAAAGTTTCATAAATTGTTTGCCACTATCCGGGGGGGTTCGGGGGGCGTAGTTATCTGATTTTAGAGCATGCCGGAACTACTTCCGGCATGGTTTTTGCTTAAATTTCTATGCCGGAACATGATGAAAAGTATCCAGAAAATTGATTTTTTTTTTTTCACTTGACTACCTAAGCATTAATAGATTTATATCGAGCATGCCGAGAATTTAGTTCCTGCATTGAATTTCATCAATTCCTGCATGGTCTTCATCACTTCCCGGCGTGACCTTCATCATTTCCGACATGTTCTTCATCACTTCCGCACGGTCTTCATCACTTCCGGCGTGGTCTTCATCATTTCCGGCATGTTCTTTATCATTTCCGACATGTTCTTCATCACTTCCGGCAGAGAAGGAGAAGAGAATTTGAAAGGAAATGAGGAAAATTTAGAATTTGAAAGAGAATGGGGAACATTTGGGTTTCAAAGTTTTAACCCTAAAAAGATTAATAAGAAGTGGAGATGAAAATGGGGAATATGATTTTGTTTTTTGATTTTAAGTTTTTTGATTTTTATTTTGAGGGAAGGGTGTTTTAGTATTTTCGCCCCCAAAAGTCACCCCTTAGCACACGCCATGGGTTGGGGGAAGTAATTCATATCCCCCAATTAGTTTCTATATCCCCCAATTGCGTGTTCTTTTAAATACCGTCTTACCTCTAAACGTATTCTTAAACTACGTGGACTGGTACACGGATTTAACAACTACGTTTAACTTTAACACTTTTAAAAAATGCGTTTCAGTTACAAAGAGTTAATGAATACGTTTACAGGTAAACGAAGTTTTAAACTACGTTGCTCGGCTGCCCAGTACGTCACACAACTAAATTCCCAAATAAAAAGCTATATATGGGATAGCAATTTAAGATTATGGAACCGCAACACTAAAGTTGCTCTAAGTCCTATATGAGTTTAGAAGATACTTTCACTATAATTTTTATCACAGAGTTAGCTTACACTACATTAAACAATGCCACTTTTAAATTGGAAATAACTTAACTGAACCATTGAACAGATTCTACATCCAAAGCCTCAAAATTCATGATGGAAATAGTAACCCTGAGCACAACCTATTGATGGTTTTAAAAAATTGAAAACAATATTTTGGTCCTAACAATTATACATCTAATTGAAAGAAATTACATGACATAGGTTTAAGAATATATAGCAAAAGAGTATTCAAAATTAGCTTGCGACGAATTTGGGCATTAGTCATTCTTAGACAAAGTAATACTCCATACCTTTGCAGACCGAAAGAGATGATATCGCCATATCTTTGCACTTTTAAGATATTGCTTATCTCTTTGAAAAATGATAGTCACTGTTTACCTAAAATCTTTTCCTTTATTCAATAGGATAAACATGCATATTCAAATTCATAAATAAAATTCCTAATAGACAGATTAGAGAAAAAAAAAAACAAATTGATTTTAAAAAATTGAATATACATGTTTCCACATCAACAAATGTCAGTGTTGAAGATGAATTTGATTTTGTGTGAGCAGAAGAGGTTAAGATTTGAGATTCAATTGAATTTTGAGAAGAAAATAAAAGATCTGAGAAAAATGATTTAGAAGAAGATATTGAGAGTATTTTTGGGGTTTTCAAGAAAAAAAGAGAGGAGAAAGTAAATATCAATTGGATAGGTGATTATTTGGCTTTTCAATAATAAATGTACATAATTAACACTTGACCTTTACCATGACGCGTAGCCGAGTCAAAAAATACTCTTTTACTCTTTTTAACACTTGATTTGTTTACCATGACGCGTAGCTGAGCCAATATATATATATATAGCTTAACCTCTTCTGCTCACACAAAATTAAAATCGATAGGCTAAATCGATACAAGGTACATAACACTCTAGATTTCAACCAATCATGGTGAATTATAATATGGAAACTATGTTTTATAATATATGGGGACTATGTGTGATCCTAGAAATTTAAACTAAGGCCCCGACTAATTTGACCCGACCAAGAAAATTGGGCCCCTGAGTGATCGATAGGCTCATTATTCGAGCATGCTATCAACAGCTTGGTGCAAATCTAAATTATCCAGTGGCATATGGAACTCGAGCAGGCACTATCCAAAGAGGTCCAATAGCCTATAGAACTAGGAGCAAGTATGAAAAGATTGACTTCAGAACATTGTAGATGGTGGATTTTCAACAAAGGGTAAAATTGTAAAACTATACTCCGGATCCCAAGAATCGGATGAGTATTGAGGCCCATGTCTCTCATTAAATCATGAAAGCTCATGCCATAAATCTCTGACTGAGAAGGCTGTCTCTCAGAGTATATGTAGATGTGTAATCTCCCAGCTGAGGCCACGACACATCTCATGAATACTTAGCAATTTCAGTAATTATACCTGGATCCTAAGAATCGGATGAGTATTGAGACTCATGTCTCTAAGCGTGAAAGCTCATGCCATAAAACCTCTGATCGAGAAAGTATCTCAGAGAAGATATAGATGTGTAGTCTCCCAGCTGAGACCACGACACATCTCATACTGTATAGAATCGCAAGATTGGACGGCTCCTAGACAGCATGTCTACTAGTATAGAGCAATAACGTCTTCAGGATGCAACCATGTTTTCCCTGACTATACAAGAGGAATATGACACTCCAGCAAGTTCATATTGCTCAACCCTCGAATATTTAATGCTCCTAGATAGGAAGCCCCCGTTAGTATAGAGCCACTGATTAATTATCTATAATCACCCGAATATCCAAAGCAATATTCTACGATTCTTCGTTATATTTCTCGTCACTTCAATTCGTGGTTCTTCCCAAACAGAATTCCACGGGTTAGTGATATTCAACGAGACAAGCATCCGAGCATCGAATAAGCCCCGACAAAATGGTGCAAGTGTACTTAGCAATAATGCATGTACTTGCAAAGCATTTGAATGCGCAAAACGAGCATTTCAAAAATATGAATGAACGATGAACCTATGCAAAATATGAAGGAAAAATAATAATAATAAGATATTAGCAAAGGCACCAGGGACCTGGGCTCATCAAATTGGTCGGCCATGCATAGTGACTAAATCCCGCACCCAATTTTATATTTTGTCATATTTTATTATTTTCCCCACGATCTCGTGAAAATTCTCTCGTTCGAGCAAATCTCCTTCGTTTCAAGAAATTCTCTAATCTCATGATTTTATCAAAGAAATAATAAAATTAGGAAAAAGTGTCGCGGACCGAGCACCAGCCGGCCACAGCCATGCCCTAGCCGTGGCTTCATTCCCTCACCTCACGCCCCATTGTTTTATTATTTCTCTCAAATTATGAAAATTCCCTGATTTCATGAATTTTCCCTAAAACCATGAAAATTCCTAATTTTATGAATTATCTCTAAAATCATGAAAAATATTATAAAATTAGGAAAACTCGTGGGACCGGGCTCTCAGCCACTTTACCATGCCCTAGCCGGTACCACATGCCTATTATTGTATTATTGTTTGTTGTTTTAGTTTCCTGATTCAATGAAAACTCCCTGATTTTAACAAAATACCTTGGTTTTAACAAATCTCTCTGATTTTATGAAAATTCCCTAAAATCATCTACAATTACATAAAATTGGGAAGAGTACTCTGGGACCGTGCCATTGGCCGGCCGGCCATGCCTTGGCCATTGCCGGTCCCACACTCTACCATTCCCTATTTTATTATTATTTTATGTATTTTCTCTGATTTGAGGGAAATTCCTTAATTTCAACAAACTCTCCAGTTTCATGGAATTTCCCTCAAATCAGAGAAAATACATAAAATCACATAAAACTGGGAAAGTGTGGGACCGTGATTGTTAGCCGTCCGTCCATGCCCTATCCGTGACCGGTCCTACACCTTGCAATTCCCTGTTTCATTTATTATTTTTCATCATCTCATGTATTTTTCCTAGTTTCAAGAAAAACCTGATTACGCATATTTTCTCGAATGTTGCTCAAATGAGCATCTAAAATATAAACTCTCGGACGAGACACTGGACACTATGGTGACACGATCACATCCCCTTGACCCACCAAGGGTGGCTCTAAGGCCTGCAAATAGCCTAGGTCCCCATGTTTTAATGATTTTAACCTAATTTGCTCAATTGCTCATATTAGGGTCAAACTTCTTCCAAACAATTAAGAGTTTGCTTGAACGACCATCCATTGGTCCCACGGCCACCAAGAGCTGGCCCATGACCTCTTGGTCGGTCCCTCGATTCATTACCAAGTTTTTATTATTTGTCGCTCACACGAGCATTATTTCAATAAATGATTAAACCAAAGATTTAATCATTCTTTCACCAACTGTCCTCAAGAGACTTTGGTATTTTGCTCATTCGAGCATCCGGGCATACATGGTGAACTCGTCATCCCATTTAACTGCCCCTCGCTTCACTCTGCAGATTGATTTGTAATAAATCATCATTTCGTTAAAATTAGGTTTTGAATCCGAGCTTTGTAGAAACATGATTCTGAGCATTCAATACTCGACAATTTTATGTTGATTTCATGATCAACGTTTTTATTTATTTTACCCGACCCAGCAGTCAATATCTTAAATTAATATTTATTTTGGTCCTGCTACCAACAATTCATCAAACGAGCAATATTTGCTCAAACCTAATATTTGCTCAAACTAAAAATATTCCTCGACTAGCAATATTTGCTCGAACCAAAGATATTTGCTCGCATTCAAGAATATTGGTTCAACTATCAATATTATTCGACAATTCAATAACACAAATTTGCTCGTCTTAGGTAATCAACATAATAATACCTCGTCTCACTGAGACATATTTGATTCATGAATTTCAGAACATTTGCAAAACATGTTCAATTCAATAATACACGGACTCATCATCCCACAAATTCAACAACTGACTCCACAATCACGAGATATCAATCGTGTCACATGGGGGGATATTAACTAGGGTTTTGGTCTGGCGGTCTACGGCACGTGTGTTCACCTACGATGAGAATGTGAGCAAGTCGCGCAATCGGTTGGAAGAGTCGGCAAAGTAGTGGGTGGAAAATTAACCAAGTCTCCAGACGATGAGCAAACCGGTTTTAACACGATTTCCCACCTCCCCACTCTCTCGATTCCAACAAACTGTCACACTTCATGGGATCATGGTGTTTTCAACTCCGACATTATAAAATGTCTCGAATCCACGATTGAAAGAACAAGATTCGAACACTCAAACATTCGTCTAAAATAATTCTCAAGCAAGTTCATACGCACAATATTTCGCCTACACGAACTCATCGCTTGAGCATTCACTCTCCAATTGAGCAAATTCAATCATTGAGCATTCTTACGCTTGAATTCACAACACACCTACAATCTCATATCACCATTGATCTCACGCATTTCTCGCCTTCCTCCCAGATCAACCCATCATCTCTTGTGACCGAATTGACTCTTGGAACGACCATTGTTCTTGGTTTAGGCCGGAGTCTTACGGATTGATCTCTCGAACTTAAAACACTCCCTTCTTGCAGTGCATCCGTGAGGTTCAACATTTCGCTCGGGTTCAAGGAGTCTCCACACGGCCGACTCTTCAATTCCGTAAAAACCAAAATCGTTTACCCCTCTACAAACATAAATGAAAATGTTGGTGTTTTAGGAATACCAGTAACTCAAGCATTTAAGAAAGCAAAACATATGGTAGCTCGGGCAGGTACTCTAACAAAGGTATCCATCCTAATAAGTGATTTTCTTCAATCACACAATAATGACATCTGTTTGATGCAATCAAAATCCTAAGAGATCTCAATAACAAGGTAATTTATATCGTCTCAATGCTTTAAGAACTTAATGATGTAAATATTGTATTATGTTAAATGATTTTTATATAACAACATGGAAAGATGTCCATGTGCAACAAAGGCAAGGAAATAAAAGTTGGGTTGGTTGAGAACGATATCTCACTTGCAGAGAATGCCACCAAAAGAACTATGCAAAAGAGACCGAACAACTCTAAAATTTATTATTCATTGTGCGCTAAAGGCAATACTTTATGATGATTGAAAATCCCAAGTGTTCATCAAACAATTATTGTGGATTGCGGAACCAAAATAAGTTTATTAAATGGATTAAATAATTAGCTTTATTAAAACATGTAGGTACGACATGAATTTTTGAGACACGTTCACATTAGGTACGACATGATCAATTCCTTATATGTTCTATATAGACATACGTTCGATCATTGAGTATAGTTACACGAATTGCTACACAAAAATATGTTAAGCAACTCTGATACAATTGCCAAATGCAAACACATTTAAATTCGTAAATATTCTAAATACAGCTAATTAACATTAGGTTTGTAGTGACTAAATTTGCTATTGGGGATTACTGACCAGCCGACCAAACAACAAAAAAAATCAAAAAAGGTTGAGCCCCGGCCGTAGGCCGGGGTGATACCTAGTATATATATGTTATAGTGTTTTGCCTTCCAATAAAAAAGGATATGGAAAACTCCTCAAGACCTCAAGAAGTTATGAATATTGAGATGGAAGACGAATCTAAAGGATGCGATTTTGTTCAAGAACTTGTTTTGAAATGGATGATTGAAAGGAAAGAGTATAACGCCTCTTGGTTGGAGAATCATTGAGGATTTAATTCTTTCTAATGACTTAGAGTCGAGTTTGCAAACCTTCAACTACAAATAAATCAGCTTATTGATGGTCATGCAAAAATCCTTGATCATCAAAATACCTTGATCAGGAATCAGTAGAAGCTCATCATGGACTGTGTCAAAGCTAGGCATCTTTCCCGCACTATTGATCGAAAAGTTAATGTTCTAACTCATGAACATGGAATTTCTACGGTTAAGAAAATCAAGGACATCGCTGATACCTTCTTTGATGGACCCTTTCAAAGGTATGAAGTTATCAAAGAAACTTGATTTTCTTTTTGTCTAGAAAACTTCTTATGAGAAATTGTGTTTTTAAGAAGAATAACTAGAGTTTGAATAGCCATTATTGTGTTTACACATAGCTATGTCCAACATTTTCATCTTCAATGTTTTTAGATTTATTTATTTAAATTCTAAAGTTTGTTTGGAAGATGATTTTTAAAGATTAATCTTTATGGTTTTATATATTGCAATTTGTTATGGGATATGTGTTTTGCATCCGTGAACTATAATTGTCCCATACGAGGTCAAAAGTTAAGTCCTTTATATGTCGATATCCAAGTATTGATAAAAGATTGAATGAAATTTTGAGTTAAGCCTTTTATGTCTTTATGCAAATATTGATGGAAGAAAGGATGAGCTTTTGTTCACAAAGATTAAGTCTATTGTATGTCATTGTGCAAATAGTAATAAAAGATAGATGAATCTTGTTTATTCCGCAAAAAGATTGATCTTCCCCGATTCATATTTTTTATGTATATACTATGTGTCTGTAAGTTCTCTTATGTTTAGCATTTCCGATTAAATTAATCATAGGTTCTCTTGTGGTTAATTTAGTTGAGTATTCCGATTGAATTAATCATGGGTTCTCTTGTAGATAATTTAATTGAGTACTTTGGATACAAATTCATGTTTCATGTGATTTTTAATGTCCAAAGAAATCCTTCTTTTCTTGTGAAAGTAAGGTCGCTCTTGTTGTTCTTTCGGGAATGACATTTTATGGGAAGAGTTCTTAATTGAACTTGTGCTGAATTGCCAAATCATTGTGGGGAGTGCGGCTGTGGAATATTATAGGGGGTTATCTTGTATCTTTATAAACTCCTCGATGAATGCATTTAGCTTCGGCTATATGATTGCATCTAAAAAAGTTGATATGTGTTTTCTTTTGGTCATGAAGTGTTTCTGTGGAAACTTCATTAGGATCCCGCTAGTTTTCGTACCTTCGCCAATCTTATTGACAAAAAAGGGGAGAATTAATGTGTAGTTCACACTACAAATACATATGGTTTTCAGAGCATTATGTAAGGGGAGTGGTTTTCGTGTGAGATGAAATATTGACTAAGGGGGAGTGATACATATCACCATAGTATTATTGTCAAAGTTGTGATACAATTGAACTTTGATGTTGTGTAATAATATTATGACACTGTGTAACAATGATTGAGAGCTTTTGTTTTCTCATTGTTATCATCGACTAAAAGGTATGTGGAGACTTGAACTTATTTGTCACTCAAAAGTCTATCTACTCTATCTCCTATCTTGAGACAAAAGTCGTATTGCTATATAGACTTCGATTATACACATTTGCTATTTTGAGCCGAGTTTATCTTGCTTATGTATTTCTCGAAATTATGTGTTGGTAAGCTTTCGCTTTGGCCAAGTTCATCTTTACAAGTGACGAAAGCCATGTTTATTATTTCAATATCTTAAAAATCGCTTTGATGAAAAATAGTGTGTGAATAACCTCTATTTATCATCCTCTAAGAATGTTTCAATGATTGAAATGAGAGTTTAGAATATATAACCTTGAATGGATATAAACATTGTATGTGAACTCATACGTGTATAAGTCAAAAATCCTTGAACCAAAGTATGCGTATTTGTCAAGCCAAAGATAACCTAACTAAAGTCCACAGATCGCCGAAAGTTCACATCCCGTGAATTTCTCATTGAATTTGTGAACTCGAAAACAAACTCAACCGGGTACTTAAGTATGTGTACTTCATGCATACTTGAGTGGGTTATTTTCTAAAAACGGGTTTATTCGTGAACTAAGACATATATAAACTAAGGAATGCATATTTACAAACCGTGGATATAATGTTCATGAATCGATTCGAGTAAATCAAATACATTTTTGATTCACTTGATCCATAGAAGCCCCACCAATCGCTTGAGAACGAATACGGGGCACAAGTACTAAATCCTCACCATGACGAAGAGATGGCTAGTGGATGAGCTGGGAACGAAAATAAATGCTTGACTAGAAGTACCACCTAAGTCTATATCACCAGCAGAAGGAAGATTACCCAGTACGGTCCAATCTGGTGACGAAGGTGGAGGTCCAATAACCTTGCTAGCGGGGGCAGTAGAGACAAACTGAGCACTTCCCAAAGAAGTAGGTGTAATATCAAGGAGAAGTCAACAAGTGAAATCACAACCTTCTTCTTCGACTGGGAGTCTGAGTTACTGACCCTCACCACTGGAGTAGCACCCTTCGCAAACGAACCACTTGAGTTAATCTAAGTAGTAGGAGAAGATGGGAGGATCTTGGAAGATATCACCATGGCACTAGTGGTTGCCGAAACAATGGGCTACAAATCACTAGGAGCAAAAACGAGGATACCCTCGGCAACAAATCAGGAGTTGCAACTTGAGAACTAACTTGGCTCACCAATAAAGAGACGCCACCAACTTTAAGGTTATCACCTTCCACAGAACCAGCACGAATGGGACTAGGGCTATCTTTGGAAAAATCTTTCTCAATATCATATAAGTGGGGACTAAGGGAAGTGTCCTCGACATCCTCCATGTCCTCTTCATCTAGCTCTTCCTCAATAGTCTTAGGATCCTCATCGAATTCTTCAACATCAATCATAGTCTTCAACTTTCCTTTCTTCTTGGAAGACTCTAGAAGGGGCACATGCGCAAGCTAAGGATCGGGGAAAAACATTAAGGAATCTACGAATACTAAGGTAGGGTTATAATCCTTACCTCACGGGTTATTGGCTTAGATGCTTCAATCAAAGCCTTCCTTTTCCTTGTCCTAGTGGCTACGGAGTTACCAACAGAGCCCGGAGAAGTCCCAGCAGAAGAAGTAGGGGCAGGCTACAAAGGAAGTATCAAAAATACTTAGCAAAGGTAAAACAGAGATAAAAATAAAAACCTCTCGTAATGAACGAAGGTTACATCGTGAGAAGTAGCAGGTTGAAGACCCAAGGCTGATTTCCATCATACTAAGTAGAAAGGAGATGAAGCCGTACGAGGACGTTGGGATCTGCGGTAGTAAAACCATAGGCCCGTGGGGACCCACAACACGAAGAGGAGTACGCGTCCAACGATCATCATGGTCCGCATTTAATGTGACTGGGACTCGGAAAGAAAATCTTAACGAGAATAGGGGATGATAGTCAACCTAGTCTTGTCAATCTCTCCAACAACCGAAGGCTATTTCCTTCCCTAATTTGCTTAGCAAGAACATGGATATGGCGGGGACCAACACACCAAGGGAGAAGGTTTCTCTTCTGAATGACATTAGCATAAGTAGCATTTAAGTTGGCAGGGGTGTAATCCTCTTGCTTAGACCCCCCAGCAGCAAAAGGGTCATAATACTTCAGAGTAGTCTTGCCCTTGCTACGGTACTAACACTCACGAAGGGCACGCCAATAATTACCAAGTATATTGCATGACCCCTCGGACCTGAGTTTTGTTCACCGGGTCATCCCTGGTAGGCAAAACATCATAGTAGAAGGGATCCTTTCTACTAAACAAAGGCAGGAGCATACCTGCGGAAAATTGGCCAACACTGATCAAGAGATTGTTCTTATCATAAGGGAAGCTTCAGATCAAAGACTCGGTAAGAATGTCGTGGCCATCCACAAATAAAATTTCAAACTTATGCAAAGCGAAAAGACTAGGAGATCTCACCAAGGAAAAGTTAGTATAGCTATCTTTGTCACGCATTCAGCCTTTGGAGCTCAAAGTGAGGTGGATGAGAGGAAGATCCTCTAAAACAACCTCTTCTACCTCTCGCTCCACAACCACCTCGCCTCCCTCGTATCTCACTATCCTCGGGGGTGGAGAGGGCGTAGCATCGGGATGATTCATGCACCGAGGTGGCTCGAAGAGATCGACCCTGTGCTTCGGATCTTTACGCGCATGCTTCTTTCGGAATTCTCATAATTCCTAACACCAAAGATGAAGAACAATCCTTCAACAACGGCCACCAAAATTACAATCGGTTCAAAAAGCATGATTGGGGGAAATAATAGTACTTTGGGCATGGGTTTAACAAACCAACCAAAGGAAAACGATTTAATCCTTCCAAGAAGCAAAATGGAGTATGATTGATCACCACATTCAAAAATTCACAAGCAAAAAGCAATCACGGTAAAAATACGAAATGGAAACAAACCCAAGTTCTCAAACAGCATGAAGGGGCAAAGGAAAATCGAAATTCTCACATGCAAGATCAACAATGACTTCAACGATCAAAAAGAAGAAACAGAGCCAAGCATGAAGAATGGAAAGAATTGCAGTAATACCAAAGAACAACACATACTAACATGTTGATGAAGAACGAGCAAGGGATTTTGGAAGTCGAAGAGAAAACCAAAGATTGGAAGAAAAAGAGACAAAAAATCTCTGAAAAGGGATAGAGAGCGACATTCGTGAAGAGAAGGGGAAGTTAAGGAAATTCCTTCTTTCATTCTCTTCTTATAAAGCGACTAGAGAATCCAAAAATTTGGATGTCCCAAAATTCAAGGGAAGTTATTGCATGAAAGGAAACATGGGTGTAGATGGTGGATTTTTGATAAAGGGTAAAATTGTAAAACTATACTCCGGATCCCAAGAATCGGATGAGTATTGAGGCCCATGTCTCTCATTAAAGCATGAAAGCTCATGCCATAAATCTCTCGATCGAGAAGGTCGTCTCTCGCGAGTATATGTAGATGTGTAGTCTCCCACCGAGGCCACGGCACATCTCATGAATACCGAGCAATTTCATTAATTACTATGGATCCTATAATCGGATGAGTATTGAGACTCATGTCTCTAAGCGTGAAAGTTCATGCCATAAAACCTCTCGATCGAGAAAGTCTCTCGAGAAGATGTATATGTGTAGTCTCACAACCGAGACCACGGCACATCTCATACACGTATAGAATCGCAAGATTGGACGGCTCCTAGACAACATGTCCGCTAGTATAGAGCAATAACGTCTTCAGGATGCAACCATGTTTTCCCCGACTATACAAGAGGAATATGACACTCCAAAGTTTGTTCATATTGCTCAACCTCGACAATTAATGCTCCTAGATAGAATCCCTCCTAGTAGATAGAGACATCGCTAATTATCTCTAATCGCCTAAATATCCAAAGAATATTCTACGATTCTTCGTTATATTTCGTCACTTCAATTCGTGGTTCTTCCCAAAGAGAATTCCACGGGTTAGTGATAAATATTCAACGAGACAGCATCCGAGCATCGAATAAGCCCCGACTAAAATGGTACAAGTGTACTTAACAATAATGCACCACCAAAGATTTGAATGCGCAAAACGAGCATTTCAAAAATATGAATGAACGATGAACCTATGCAAAGTAGGAAGAAAAAATAATAATAATAAAATATTAGCAAAGGCGCTGGGGACTGGGCTCATCACCGGCAGGCCATGCCGTGACTAAATCCGCGCCCAATTTTATATTTTGTCATATTTTATTATTTTCCCGATCTCGTGAAAATTCTCTCGTTCGAGAAAATCTCTTTCGTTTCAAGGAAATTCTCTAATCTCATGATTTTATCAAAGAAATAATAAAATTAGGGAAAGTGTCGCGGACGTGAGCATCAAATAGGCCGACCATGCCTAGCCATGGCTCTGGTCCCACACCTCACGTCCCATTGTTTTATTATTTCCCTCAAATCATGAAAATTCCCTGATTTAATGAATTTTCCCTAAAACCATGAAAATTCCCTAATTTTATGAATTTTCTCTAAAATCATGAAAAATATTATAAAATTAGGAAAACTCGTGGGACCGGGCTCTAGCCGGCCGACCATGCCCTAGCCGGTCCCATATAGGGCTGCACAAGACCCACCCATCATACCCATACCCGCCCGTACCCGCTAAACCCGTGGGTTTTTTGTCCATACCCGCCCGTTGTGGGTGCGGGGTTGGTTAAGAAAAAAACTCCATTGCCCGTGGGTGCGAGGTTGGTTTTAGGTCATACCCGCCCATACCCGCCCGTACCCGCTCAATATACACCGTTGATTACAGCTAATCCTTCACTGGCCTTGAGAAGTTCAGCTCGCTCCCTAGACCACCTCTTTTGTCCCTTTCTCCGAGAGACTTCACGTTTTCAATGGTTGTTGGTGTCTTGAGTGTGAACATATCCACAGAGGTGCCAATTTAAGAGCTGCCTTCTTAACGTTGAGAGATTTCTTTACCATCAAAAATAAAACAGAAGCGTATTGGATTTGCTATCACTATAATTAGCTGCACGCGTCGAGCAATATATTAAAGCGGACTCCATGGATTGTAATCTTGAAAATTTCAATGTGGTGCAGCAGATTATAGCGAACTCCTCCTCCTCCTGATAAGTATATCTAATTTTTGGATTATATCTAATTATTGCGGGTTTAAGCGGGTTTAAACCCAAACCCGCCTACCTACCTACAAATGTGGTAACAAAACCCCGCCCGTCTGCTTGTGGGTGCGGGTTGGTTATGAAAAATAACCCATGACTGTGGGTGCGAGGTTGGTTTGAGCTTATACCCGCCCAAACCCGCCCCATGTGCAAACCTCTAGTCCCATATGCCTATTATTTTATTATTGTTTGTTGTTTTAGTTTCCTGATTCCATGAAAACTCCCCGATTTCAACAAAATACCTTGGTTTTAACAAATCTCTCGATTTTATGAAAATTCCCTAAAATCATCTACAATTACATAAAATTGGGAAGAGTTCTCTGGGACTAGAGTGCCCATTGGCACGGCCATGCCTTGGCCATTCCCCACACTCCACCATTTCCTATTTTATTTTTATTTTATCTCTCTCATCTCATGGAAATTCCCTAATTTCAAGAAACTCTCCATTTCATGGAATTTCCTCAAATCGTAGAAAATACATAAAATCACATAAAATCCGGGAAAGTGTGGGACCGTGCTTGTTGCCAAGCCTACGGCCATGCCCTAGCCGTGCCCTATCCCACACCTTGCAATTCCCTATTTCATTTATTATTTTTCATCATCTCATGTATTTTCCTAGTTTCAAAGAAAAACCCCTGATTCTCCCTATTTTCTTAGAATGTTGCTCAAATGCGCATCGGAAAATACCGAAACTCTCAGGATCGAGACACGTATACTATCTTTGACACGAGCACATCCCCTTGACCGACCAAAGGTGGATCTAAGGCCGCAAACAAATGGTCCCGCATGTTTTAATGATTTTAACCTAATTTGCTCAATTGCTCATATTAGGGTCAAACTTCTTCCAAACAATTAAGAGTTTGCTTGAACGACCATCCATTGGTCCCACGGCCACCAAGAGCCGGCCCCATGACCTCTTGGTGGTCCCTCGATTCATGACCAAAGTTTTTATTATTTGTCGCTCACACGAGCATTATTTCAATAAATGATTAAACCAGCATTTAATCATTCTTTCACCAACTGGTCCTCAAGAGACTTTGGTATTTTGCTCATTCGAGCATCTGGGCATACATGGTGAACTCATTCGAACATGATTCTGAGCAGATTCAAATACTCTGATAATTTAATGTTGATTTCTTGATCAACGTTTTTATTTATTTTACTCAACCCCAAAGAACAATTATCTTAAATTAATATTTATTTTGGTCCCGCTACCAACAATTCATCAAACGAGCAATATTTGCTCAAACCTAAGAATATTTGCTCAAATTAGCAATATTCCTCGATTAGCAATATTTGCTTGAACCAAAGATTATTTGCCTCGATTCAAGAATATTGGTTCAACTATCAATATTATTCGACAATTCATCAACACAACTTTGCTCGTCTTAGGTAATCAACATAATAATACCTCGTCCAAAGAGACATATTTGATTCATGAATTTGAACATTTGCAAAACATGTTCAATTCAACAATACGTGGACTCATCGTCCCACAAAGTCGCAAGAATCGACTCCACAATCACGAGATATCAATCGTGTCACATGGGGGATATTAACTAGGGTTTTGGTCTCAAGCGGTTCACGACACGTGTGTTGACCTAACATGAGAATGTTAGCAAGTCGTGCAATCAGTTGGAAGAGTCATCAAAGTAGTGGGTGGAAATTAACCAAGTCTCCGCACGATGAGCAACTGGTTTTAACACGATTTCCCACTTCCCCACTCTCTGATTCCAGGAAAATGTCTCTGAATCCTGATTGAAAGAAGAAGATTCGAACATTCGTCTAAACCAGAAATTCTCGGCAAGTTCATACAGACAATCTTTCGTCTACACGAACTCATCGTCTAAGCATTCACTCTCAATTGAGCAAATTTCAATCATTCAGAGCGTTCTTACGCTGAATTTACAACACACCTACAATCTCAGATCACCATTGATCTTACACATTTCTCAGCTTCCCTCCTACAGATCAACCCATCCTCTCTTGTGACCGGATTGAATCTGAAACGACCATTGTTCTTGGTTTTGGCCGGAGTCTTACAGATTGATCTCTCGAACTTAAAGCACTCCCTTCCTGCAGTGCATCTGTGTGAGGTTCAACATTTCGCTTGGTTTAAGGAGTCTCCACACAGATGTCTCTTCAATTCCGTAAACCAAAGAAATCGCTTTTTCACATCTACGATTGGGCGACCAAGTGGGAAATTAATCTCTCGATTAAATCTCACGGTTTCACAAGATGGTTGGTGTTAGGTCCGGGTTACGGAGTTCCAATGCAAATGACGCTAGCACTAGCAACAACAACAACAACAATGAGTATATTCCGGAAATAATTCCAGCATCTAACACTGGCGGTGGTGATATTACTCCTCCTCACACTAACACGGAAGGTCATTCTCTATCCGTCCGACACCCTGAAGAAGTCATAGGAAACCCACCACCTACCATTGCCGATCTCATCAAAGTGCAAGAGACTCTTGCCAAGAATCATACTGACATGGCTGCTACGGTATGAGCTGTAATTATCCCGACAAGATGTCGAGAAGACTCAAGGAAAGGGAAAATAAAAAGAGACATCTCCGAGGCTGATCCTCAAGTAGTTTCAATTCATACGAAGGATGGCAACCAAGTCCGCAAAGTCGTTGACGATCCATCAACAAAGGAATCATCAAATTTCATTACTTGGGAAGATTTGGAACGCATCTTGGAGAACCGTGGAAAAGACAAGACATCACATGTCCATCGTCACCAAACTCCGTACTCTGCCGCCACGCAAAGGATTCCTCTTCCAAAAGGGCATACACTGCACAACAACATCACACCAGAACTATCAACAATTGAGGAGAAATGATTAACGCCTTCTAAAAGTACTTCTTTGTGTCGAGAAAATTACTCTCTCGATCTTGGAAGAATGTTTCGAGAACAATGAACATCCCAATGACTACGTGAAAAGATTCGAGTCCAGCCCTGACCGTCATGATCCAAACGTCACGGAGCAAGAATCGGGTAGACTTATGTATCAACGTCATGATCCCGGTCTACAGAGCTTTATTGGAAAATCTTCGTTTCCAGACCTTCTCAGAGCTTCATGAAGCGGCGAAGAGATCGGCAGCTACTGTGCCCTCTTTACTGGAAAGAACAAAAGCTATGAAGAACCGCGAGACACTAGAAGTAGCCGACGTCTAATCAAGAAGCAATAAAACCTCCATCCTTCCACAAACACTGTTGCATAAGGGAGCAAACGGAAAGCCAAACTGCCGCGCAAGCATACCTCAGCTCCTTCAAAAGCACAAAGCAAGGATAAGCAAGATGCACAAACCTCTGACCAACGCACAAGAGTTCTTGATCAAGAAGCACCGACTTTCCCTTTTCATTGAAGAGGTGATCGAACTCTGGATGTTTGGGTCCAAGATGGTGCAATCAAGTTGCCATATGTCAAGAAAGAACCAATCAAGAAGACAAGGAAAGTCCTCATTCGCGCTTGCACAGTTCCCAAGAATCATCCCACAAGCAACTGCGCAGTTTTGAAGCACATTTTCAAAGAGAAGGTTGATCCACAATATCTTCAACTGGGGACTGAAGGAGTACACAAGAATCCTCTCCCAGTTAGAACCTTTACACTCTCTGAACAACCTATCAAAAAGGCGGTTCAATCCTTGGTCGAACGTGAATTGCTCTATCTGTCGAAGGCATAAAGGAGAGACATGTTCACAACACTGAACCACATTGTGTCAAGAAGTCCATTCCGGAAATAATTCTTGAGCCTCCAGCCACATACCAAGAGATGTACGACTGGGGACTGCTTACCACAGTCAGAAGAAACGAATTTGGAAGAACGTTGATCGATGCTGGCACCGCCATCAATAACATTCCACTGAAAACCATCGGATCCAAATGCATCAATCGACAAGAAGCTACTCATGCTCCCATCTTAATCAGAGACCTTGAAGGAGCGCTCGGAAATACTTATGGCTACATCACTCTCAAAGTGAACATAAGTTCAACCTCGGACAAAAACCAAGTTTCACATAATCAGAAGATCCAAGATATGACATGTCCTTCGATGAGCGTGGATCCACGCCCGAAAAGATGGGTACTTACAAAGCGCCTTTTGTTACACATCTCTCCAACGAAGAAAGTTCGATCCAAAAGATTTGACTGGACACTCCATCATCGTAGTACTTTGAGGAATTTCAAACTTTAACGAGGTTGAAGCAAGAACTCAAAAAGATGCATAGACATTCATAAAGAGGTTCCTCACTCAGGCAAGTCTCATTCCATGTCTATGTCATTTATTTCCCCACATGATATCCTAGTATGGGGACTTAATTATGCTAGCAACTCTACAAGACGTTATGAATGGTAGCTTCACCGCATTAGTATTTTACCAAGTGGTTGAATCTGACGTTTCTCCGAATCAAGCAATGAAACATTCATTACTGATGTCCAAACATGGCAAAGAACACTTTGAGCGTTTCTCCTGTAAGTGCATGCGTTCCACAAAATCAGAAAGCTCTGATGTCTGCACAAGTGTCGAATCCCACTACCGCAACGAAAGGGATGCTGAATCAACATAAGATACTCCAGGGCCGATATGATCAAACCCCTAAGACATCTGATGCTTAAGGAATATACTCTTCAACACTCAAGCATCTAAGAAGCCATCAAATTGTACTCCCAATCAAAGAGTACAACACAAATATCTCGACGATGACACATTGATTCAACACCAAAGACGATCAAAGTGTAACTAAACTACAATCGATAAGTCTTCATTATCCCATGATAAGACTTCTGAAGCATATGCAACATCATTCATACATGGATGGCACTAACTCCTTCAATATACACTGGGCAACCTGAGGTATTTCCATGAAACTTCATCAACGGGATTTCTCTACATCACAAGCCCCTGCATGATTGAGGAACTTTCTCTCTTCACCAATCACATCCATAATGAAAAATCACCGATGCTATCTACCGCAACAACATCGACTCATCGACAAAGCCGCTTCCTGGTAAAGTTATGCTTTTAGAGCATTCAAAGTTGAACTCTCAAGACACCTTCATCTTAGCGACGCTCAACTCATCAACTAGTTCGTGAATGTAAAAGGCTCACTTGGATGAAGGAGCAAAGATTAGTTCTATAATCATGGTTCTAGCCTTTTTGGCCTTTGGAGCAACTTCAACCATGGTATCGGATCAACAATAATCTCTAGAGGAACACCATCCATGATTTCAACATCGACAAGGATCTCTCGGAGCATAATCATTCATGGTCTCAAAGACCAATAACGGTCTCGTGAGCAACATCCTCGTGGCTTCATCAACTAATCATTCTTCAAGTATTACACATGAAGTGACTTTTCTAAGAACCGATGATTCATATCAAGATGTGTAGACCTGATAACATGCTCACATGAAAGTCTTTCCAAAGCTGGCATGACTGGTGGGCATAATCCAAAGTCTTCTACAAAATGTTCTCATCACCGATAGACGCATTTATGTGTCTAATTTGTTCTCAATGTTTCGCATTGTTAGTACTCGTTTTTGTCCTTATTATAGTGTTTTTTGTGTTTGTAGGTATTTTTTGGAAATAAAGATTGTTGGAAAATTCGGCTCGAAAAGTTGCTCGGAGCACCTCCAAAGCACAAGTTTTATTCGGACTCTTGTCTTTGGATAAGGGGTAACCCAATTGCTAAGGGGCACCCCAAGGAGGCACCTCGCTATTCGCACCCTGCAATGGATAAGGGGCACCTTCTTCAACCTTTCAAAAACTGGATTTAAGGGAATTTGGGTTTTGAAAACCCGATATTCTCAGAGATGATTCAAACGAGTTTGAAGGAGATTCAATCGACGGAGTTTGTTGAAAACATTCTGTTTTGACCAAACAGACTAGCATGTGTGTTAGAATCGCAAAACTTGGGCTGTACGCGTGGGAATGAAGGTGCCCCTTATCCCGAGGTGTAGCAGTTGATAAAGACTCACATACGTGGGTCGTAGTTTATAGGGAAGAAAAAATAACAAAGATCATTTCATCTTTATCGCTTTGTAATGTGATGTTTGCAACACTTATAAACGTTGCAACCACCCGATTTACATCATTTTCTCCATTTCATCATTTGTAAGCACCTTTGAGCAATAAAATCATATTTTGAGCGTGTTTCTAACATGATGAGCTAGACTCCAACGCTGGGACGACGGAGGAAGACGAATTTCATACATGGGTAAAATTATTTAATTCTTTTTTAAAACTTTTGCATTAATTTTAATTGAAATATGATTTGAATTAATTGGTTGTCATTTAATTTGATGAGGTATGCTTAGCTTAAATGTTTTGATACATCATGCTTAGGATTTACAACCAATCTTTTAAGAATCTATCTTGGCAAAATCAAAGTCCGTGTTAATTTTATTTATTGAGCTTTAATTGTTGAGAATAAATAAATTGAACCCTATGTTATGAATTCGACGAAATCCTAGTCCCGCATACTCTTCATCCTGTGACAATTTTTGTATATATTTTTTTTCTTTTATTTTCTTTTATTAATTCTTAAAATCAATCTCGTCAAGTCCGAGTGAACGAAAACCTTACTACCACTTTGTACAACATCATTGAAAATAACCATCAATCACCTCGACAAATGAGATACAACACACTTCAGGCCATGGGTTTGCAAAAACGTACCAATAGGTGAGGAATGGGACAATGCTTCCTCAAAAAAAGATGTTCGTATATGTCTCTTCTATAACATACCAAAAGGGCGCATTAATCGAACATACGAGCTGAAAGATATGGCCTTTACAACCAGGTTTATGAAGTCTGAAAATTCTGTACGGGATTACAAATCACAAATGTGCACGCTTCGTTGGCTGACCTCTACAACTCCGAATTGAGTGATTCTTTTCTCATGTGACAAATCAGTCTCTTAGATTCAAAAATTGGGGTCAAGCATCAGATTCCGACGTCGTATGAGGTTCCTACAACTTCCTGAGCATACAACATGCAAGCAACAATTCTTAGACGGGATTCATAACTTCCACAATGATCGGTGTCCACCAGGTCTTTTCGCTAAGTCCTTCATCAAGGTACCTCCAACTTCGACCACACTGGGTCTTTACATCAATTTTTCTACCCGGATCCTCTATCTAGGTCCCGCCGTAAGAAGGAAAATGAAAGAGAGATTCAACAAAATACGGGACTCGACGCTCCACTGATCATGATGATCAATTTCACAGTCCAACACTCGTGGTACCGGGCTCTCCAGTGCTAGTCAATCATCGCAAAAGGAATGATACCACCGGGACATGCCACCATCGTCATTACATCATCCTCTCTTGAGAGCAACCTTAGTTATGGTCTCGTGACCAGGGTTTCAGAAGTGATGTCTGACAGAAACAAGATGGCACTGCAAGCACCATGCTCATGTATCAATCAAAGGTTCCTGATCTCGAATGAATCAATGATATTAAATCCTTCAACAACCATTCAAGACACAAGCGAATGGTCTAAAAGCACAACATGAGTGTTTTACAAAGAAGCTAAATCCGAGATGATTTTACACCTGCCCTGTACAAACCGACGAGCTGGGAGCAATTGGTGAAGAATCTAGGGATGGGTCATATACCATTCTCTTCGTATGATTGTCATCTACAACATATCCAAAATTCAAAGCAATTGAAGAAATGAGCAAGGATATGTGGCCGAAACATTGGACAACATACAATCTGAAAAAGTTCTGAAAGTCTCATGGAAGTTTACTGTTTCGCCTTTTTCAGGCCATAAACATGCTAAAAACTCAAAAATCTTTTATAATAAAGCTTGGATATTTTCTGGGATTGAAGATACATATGCATATCGCGAAAATCTGACTTTGAACGAAGATTCTATGGTGTTTTTGCTAAAATGTCAAGTCCAAATTTTCTCGTGACGTATTTCAAAGAAAATTACTCGTATACTCACATGGATTCTCATTCATTCATTCACAAATCAGAAATTTCATACTTCTATGAAGAGATTACAGGATATATACTTACTGGGGGAGTCTCTAAATCATTTGAAGGCTCGGGCAATGTGAAATCTCCATTGGCAACGCCGCTATCTCCATTCGGTTCGGGATTTCTCCATATTCCCATATCCCAAAGAAGAGCACGCTTCATCAACATGATGCTTATCTACAATGAT
Source organism: Papaver armeniacum (assembly GCA_023531295.1). Classification (NCBI taxonomy): domain Eukaryota; kingdom Viridiplantae; phylum Streptophyta; class Magnoliopsida; order Ranunculales; family Papaveraceae; genus Papaver; species Papaver armeniacum. The sequence continues at coordinate 7,954 of JAJJWW010014042.1, read as the reverse complement.
TTCTTCCTGGATTCATCAACAACAATTATTATTATTTCATTCAAGGAGATGCCACGATCACCTGCACGAAAAGGATACTTACATCGACTTCTTCATCAGTGCTGGATTCATGAGTTTTTTGCCCGAGAACAAGTTGAAGACCATCAATCGATGGAGCAAAAGTCTGAAAAGAAATAACAAACCTTGGTCTCATGATCCTAATTGCACGGGAAAAGTCATGACACAAGGAGCGCTAAAAACTCACCAAAGAAACGGCTGGGGACTACACGTCATTTGTGTGGAGTCTACATTGATCCAGGATCTCACTACACGATCATCCTATGGTAACCAGGAGTACAACTCAGTATGAAGGATCTCTCACCATCACCCAGAGGTTCCAGAAGTACCATTTCTTAAAGTTTTGTCCGTAGAGATGTTATCTCTGGAAACACCATCTTTGGAAGTATCATCATGGGAGTCAATCATTCTCAAAGTGGTTACTTCAAAGACATCGTTCATACAAAGTGCAGGCTTCGACAGAACAATGAATCATGGAATAAATGTGCTCACAACAGAGTCTACAAAAATGGTAACAATCCTCTTACCTATTTACAATTTCACTAGCTATAGTGATTACAATCTCGAGAATTCGTTCGCTCCTTCAAACCTGCAAAGACGAACAAATATCATTATTCAAAATCATGACTTGATTTTCATAAAACCGTGAACAACCCACGTAAATTTTTACTATGTGAACATTCACTGGTTTTCAAAATTGGACAGACGTCCATTCTACAATTGTGAAAACTCACATATAGACATTATTTCACCATGTATGATTGTCTACTTTCAACAGTTGTTCAAAATCAAAACATTGATTTTACTAAATATATATATATTTAACGTGAAAGTCACGTAAATTTGAAAAATATATCTATATATTTTTTGCTCGCTCGCACGAGCAACTGTTTTTGAAGCGAGAGTATATTTTCAAAGATTTCCGAAAGCTCAAAGATAAAAATTTTCATGAAAGCTCATAAACAAAATTTTATTACTAACAGACGCACGTCTGTTCAAAATTTTTTTTTCTCGTACGAGCATCCACCTTTGAAACGAGAGTTTATTCCACTTTGTGAAATCTCACATATTTAAAAAATAAAATTTTGTTTTCGTGAAAGCTCATAGACAAAATTTTTATCATTAGATTCAGGTCTATTTTGTTTGTTCCTTAAACTAACGAAAGAACGAGCGCCTATTCCTAAAACAAGGATTTATTTTCGCCCGACCCTCAATCCTAAACCGACCAAGGTTTCACCATCGAATCAGCGATTTTACACCTACTTATGCTCACCGGATGATGCTCTATTATGCCATCAAGGTTTCCGCCAAACCATGGTTTGCTCATTCAATAAATCTGTAATGCCTTATCTTATGACTAAGTTCAATTACTTATTTCGTTTGTACTGAAAATCACCATTCATCGGTGACCGAGGAACATGACTGTTCCTCACTAAGCATGGGACTTAATGTAGATGGTGGATTTTCGACAAAGGGTAAAATTTTAAAACTAGACTCCTGATCCTAAGCAATCGATGAGTATTGAGGCCCATGTCTCTCATTAAAGCATGAAAGCTCATGCCATAAATCTCTAACTGAGAAGGATGTCTCTTAGAGTAGATGTAGATGTGTAGTCTCCCAGCTCAGGCCACGACACATCTCATGAATACCGAGCAATTTCGACTATTCCTGATCCTAAATCGGATGAGTATTGAGACTCATGTCTCTAAGCGTGAAAGCTCATGCCATAAAACCTCCGATCGAGAAAGTCTCTCAGAAGATGATGTAGATGTGTAGTCTCCTAGTGAGACCACAAAGACATCTCATACCGTATAGAATCGCAAGATTGGAGACGACTCTTAGATAGCGTGTCTGCTAGTATAGAGCAATAACGTCTTCAGATGCAACCATGTTTTCCCCGACTATACAAGAGGAATATGACACTCCATCAAGTTCATATTGCTCAACCTCGTATAATTAATGCTCCTAGATAGGAGGACCTGCTAGTATAGAGCCATCGATTAATTATCTCTAATCGCCTCAATCCAAGAATATTCTACGATTCTTCATTATATTTCGTCACTTCAATTCGTGGTTCTTCCTAAAGAATTCCACGGGTTAGTGATAAATATCCAACGAGACAGGCATCTGAGCATCGAATAAGTCTTGACTAAAATGGTGCAAGTGTGCTTAGCAATAATGCATGATCAAAGATTTGAATGCGCAAACGAGCATTTCAAAAATATGAATGAACGATGAACCTATGCAAAATAGGAAGGAAAATAATAATAATAAAATATTAGCAAAGGCGCTGTGGATCGGGCTCATCAATTTGACTCGTCATGCCGTGACTAGCCTCGCGCCCAATTTTATATTTTGTCATATTTTATTATTTTTCCCCGATCTCGTGAAAATTCTCGCTGCTCGAGCAAATCTCCTTCGCTTCAAGGAAATTCTCTAATCTCATGATTTTATCAAAGAAATAATAAAATTAGGGAAAGGTATCGCGGGACCGAGCACCAAATGGACTTGCCATCCCACACCTCGCCTCCCATTATTTTATTATTTCTCTCAAATTATGAAAATTCCCCGATTTCATGAATTTTCCCTAAAACCATGAAAATTCCTAATTTTATGATTTTCTCTAAAATCATGAAAAATATTATAAAATTAGGAAAACTCGTGGGATTGGGGCTCTCAGCCCGGGGACATGCCCTAGCCGGTCCCACACGCCTATTATTTTATTATTGTTTGTTGTTTTAGTTTCCCGATTCCATGAAAACTCTCTCGATTTTAATAAAATACCTTGGTTTTAACAAATCTCTCTGATTTTATGAAAATTTCCTAAAATCATGAAAATTACATAAAATTGGGAAGAGTGCTCTGGGACCGTGCCCATTGGCCGGACGACCATGCCTTGGCCATTGCCGGTTCCACAATCCACTGTTTCCTATTTTATTATTATTTTATCTCTCTCATCTCATGGAAATTTCCTAATTTCAGCAAACTCTCCAGCCATGGAATTTCCTCAAATCGAGAAAATACATAAAATCACATAAAATTGGAAAAGTGTGGGACCGTGCTTGTTAGCCGGCGGCCATGCCCTAGCCGTGGCCGGTCCCACACCTTGCAATTCCCTCGTTTCATTTATTATTTTTCATCATCTCATGTATTTTTCCTAGTTTCAAAGAAAAACCCGGATTCTCGCATATTTTCTCGAATGTTGCTCAAATGCGCATCTAAAATACCGAAACTCTTGTGGATCGAGACACGGACACTATGGTGACACGAGCACATCCCCTTGACCGACCAAGGGTGGCTCTAAGGCCCGCAAACATACGGTCCCGCATGTTTTAATGATTTTAACCTAATTTGCTCAATTGCTCATATTAGGTTCAAACTTACAAACAATTAAGAGTTTGCTTGAACGACCATACATTGGTCCCACGACCACCAAGAGCCGGCCCCATGACCTCTTGGTCGGTCCCTCGCTCATGACCACTGTTTTTATTATTTGTCGCCACACGAGCATTATTTCAATAAATGATTAAACCAAAGATTTAATCATTCTTTCACCAACCGGTCCTCTAAGAGACTTTGGTATTTTGCTCATTTGAGCATCCGCGCGTACATGGTGGACTCGTCATCCCATGTAGCCGGTCCCTCGCTTCACTCTACAGGCGATTGATTTGCAATAAATCATCATTTCGATAAAATTAGGGTTTTGAATCCAGAGCTGCAGAGAAACATGATTCTCAAAGCAGATTCAAATACTCGATAATTTTATGTTGATTTCATGATCAACGTTTTTATTTATTTTACACGACCCAGCAGTCAATATCTTAAATTAATATTTATTTTGGTCCAGCTACCAATAATTCATCAAACGAGCAATATTTGCTCAAACCGGCAATATTTGCTCAAATTAGCAATATTTGCTCGAACCAAAGAATATTTGCTCGGTTTTAAGAATATTGGTTCAACTATCAATATTATTCGATAATTCAAGAACACGCTTTGCTCGCCTTAGGTAATCAACATAATAATACCTCGTCTCAAAGACATATTTGATTCATGAATTTGAACATTTGAAAAACATGTTCAATTCAATAATACATGGACTCATCGTCCCACAAAGTCATCAACTCGACTCCACAATCACGAGATATCAATCGTGTCACATGGGGGATATTAACTAGGGTTTTGGTCCGGCATGGTCTCGGCACGTGTGTTCACCTACGATGAGAATGTGAGCAAGTCGTGCAATCAGCCGGAAGAGTCAAGAAAGTAGTGGGTGGAAAATTAACCAAGTCTCCGCACGATGAGCAACCGGTTTTAACACGATTTCCCACTTCCCCACTCTCCATTCCATCAAACCGTTACACTTCATGGGATCATGGTGTTTTCAACTCCGGCATTATAAAATGTCTCTGAATCCTGATTGAAATAAGAAGATTCGAACACTCGAACATTCGTCTAAACAAGAAATTCTCGGCAAGTTCATACAGACAATCTTTCGTCTACACGAACTCATCGTCTCGAGCATTCACTCAATTGAGCAAAGTTCGCCATTCGCAGCGTTCTTACGCTGAATTCACAATATACCTATAATCTCGTATCACCATTGATCTCACACATTTCTCGCCTTCCCTCCTACAGATCAACCCATCCTCTCTTGTGACCGAATTGACTATGGAACTACCATTGTTCTTAGTTTAGGCCGGAGTCCTACGATTGATCTCTCGAACTTAAAGCACTCCTTCTTGCAACAAGACATCTCGTGAGGTTCAACATTTCGCTCGGTTCAAGGAGTCTCCACACGATCTCTCCTCAATTCCGTAAAACCAAAGAAATTGTTTTTCCCCATCTACAATGCACTCACCCAACCCGTACGTGCAAAAATGGCGCATTATGGAAGTTTTTTTCTTCCAATCCTACCAAACGGTAGAATATGAAAGAAAAGGGGCAAATTGTGAATATCAATACTATGCGGAGCACGTGTCACGGTTTTGGTGGTCGCGTGTAGGATTACTGTGTAGCCCTCGTTACACACAGGAATCTAAAGAGCAGAAGATACCTTCACATATATACTTTATCCATCTCAAGGAAGAATACCTCGACGGCTATGATGGAAAAGTAGAACCTAGCCTGGGAGAGAGGGCAATGGCGAAGGGACAAAGGTAGATGCCATATCCAATCAAAGATTTAATGCGCAAATCTCTTATCTACATGCTTAACCAAAGCACGTGGAGAGAGATGAGATGGCAGTAGTCCGACCTGGGAGAAGGTCAAGCGGTGAACGAAGGTACAATCTATACGAGGGCCGGGTAGTTCCCGAAGGAACATGGGTCACCGAGGTGGCGGCAGAGTCCGACCGAGAAAGCGTGCGGCGCGAACAAAGGTACCATTTGTATGGAAGATATATCAGGGGACGATGGAACCAAAGACAACAAAGATATATATGGAGCATAAGAGGCTATAAATACCAAGCTTCACCAACAAACAAAGGTATTCGATACCCTGGAGAAGAAGATCTTGTCTTAAGCTTATACCTCTTTAATGTTTAGAACTTAAGTATTTAGTTCAACTTGAGTTCTCTCTATTACTTTGGGAAGCATTTAAGATCTTTGTAACTACCAAAACTTAATATAATCAATAATTCATTACCCCGTGGACGCAGAAAAAGTCGAACCACGTAATCTCTCGTGTCTCATGATAACTTAGTAAAGATTTACATTATATTTGTGATCTTCATTATTATTGTGATCTTGAGTACCTTTTATAACTTAGCGTTATCAATTCAACTGAGATATCAATACTACTTAGTATCTGATAATCTGAGCTATATACATTACGTAGACTGTGGGAAAATTAGTAGTCACAAATAATAATAATAAAATAAGGGAATAAGAGAGGCGTGGTAATAAGCACATAAGTGCGACACTTTTATACCCACATTTATACTAGCTAGGTCTCGATATTTAGCTAATAATATTATTTTTAGTCATTTACAGGAATTACAAGTGAAATCCGTTCACTCGAAAAAAATAAATGGCTAGACGAGGAGTTAAATGGTATTTGCGACTACAATAACCAATGCTGCAGTTCAAGGCACCAAAGGAGCGAGTTCATAGACTGTCTCGGCTAAAGCCCACTAGTGGGTTAAAGAAACAAATGGACCCGGTTGGCACTATTGAGTATAGAGAAGAGGAACAGTGAGACGTGGCCTCTCTATTACCACATTTTCTGTGGAGGTTATTTCGTTCTCATCAGAACAAAATAAATGTCCATTTCTTATTGCAGGAACATCTTCTGTTCTTACTAAAAGAGAAGTAGATCTCACTCCAAGCAGCTGTCGTTCGACCAAATGGTGTTACATTCTCAGTGAGTGGTAAATGGTGTTTGTATGGATAAGTTCTTGGTGTTGGTGAAAATCAGTGATTTTTGATGGAGAAGAGAAGGTCTGTTAGAGCTTTAGATCTAACAGAACATTGGGTTCGAAATATATTTGAAGTACAACAACAAGGTAGCTCAAGTTTGGATGAGTTTTGGAGTTTCATATGTGCTAGCTGAATGGATTTCAGGGGTTCGTAATCGGACTGAAATTGGGTATCTTTTGCGAGCTCGGTCTGTGGTGTTCTAGTGTTGAGATTCAAACCAATTATTTTGATTTCTTCTTAATAGCAGCGACTGCAATGGGTTCTGGTGGTCGATTGTAGAAGATTGAGAAGAGTTTTATTCTGTGGGTACTCGATTGAGACGGAGATTATGAAGTTGGTACTGGGTTTTGGTGATGATGAGATTTGGGAGACTCAATTTACAGAGATAACCGAAGACATAGGAGAGGGTTTGTTCTTGCAGCAACAAGACATGTGGCTGCTTGCTTTTGATGTCTAATTCAATGAAAGACAGTGGTGGAGTTCTGGTACCTAGAATTGGGTTTGAATTGATTGAGTATAGTTTGATTTTGGGGTTTAATATGGCAGCGACAAGACAAGGAGTTCTGGTGGTGGTTGTTATGAAATGAAGAGAGTAGAGACTTGGGTTGTTGCTGATTTTTCCATTAAGAAGATACGAGAATGGTTGGGTATTGTGGGGTTGTTATACACAGTTTAGGTATGAATGAAGGTGTTGAAAGCGACCAAGACTCAGGTCTGAATTTTTTACCAGATGTTGGTTAATTTGTTGTTGTCGCTAGGTCAGTGAAGATGGCAGCGAACAAAGGACTGTTGCCATAGGCTCAGTTAATTGAACTAGTGGCCAAACTTGGTGTTGGCCTGAATTTGGAGGCTGGATATCAGTGGAGTTTGTACTGGGCTTTTGGCCGTAATTTGTCAATCCCAGTCCAAGTCTCGGCAGCAACTATATATATACCAGGAGACACCGACTTGAAGGGGGGATGCCGCAGTCAGGGAAGAAATTAGGTTTTGCTATTTCGCTGTATTTGATTTCTCATATGCTTAGCTTTATATTCTGCGCATCATTTTCGATGGCTTTTAAGAAAGCTATGTCTAGCTAAACTCTTCATTAGGTGAAGGATGAACTTGTAGGTTATATTACTTGTGTTCTCAAACAATGGTTTCAAAAATAAAAGCTTAACGTATTGTTTGTGTTTCTCAAAACTGGGTTGTTTGTTTAATGAGTTTTTCAGGTCTTATGCCATGTATACTTCATAGTTGAATTCTAGAACAACATCCATATGAAACCTTGGTGACTTATGATTATGATAATTCTTTGACTATGTATGCCATGTATGCCTAGTACTTTGGATTTCTACCCTTTAGGTTGGGAACAAATATATTCCTTGATAACTCTTCGAAAAGTCTTAAACGTCATATATTACATGTATCAATAGCTAGGTTTGCAATTGTGCATAGTAAAATTAGAGACTTTTATGAGAGTTATAAGTGAAATTTAG